>OX453299.1:11545832-12145832 GCA_949710035.1 Crambus lathoniellus | reverse complement strand
AAATATGACAATTTTTTTTTGCCTCTTCATACAAATCGGACTGATCACGTGATCTATTTAGTATGGGGAGTCCAAAAATTTTTGTCGTATTTCGACCCATGTTTCTAGGAGAAAGTTGTTCACTTACCGATTCTGAGTTGATCCTAAAAATTTGTGCACTGGTCAAATTTTTTTCCTGTATATAGCCAAAGGAGAATATGAAGGGCCACCTCGCGATGTGAGGTCACACGTTAATGCCATTGGTTCACCTGAATTTTCCTCGGAGGCCGTACTTTAACGTTCAATATCTCAGTCATTTTTGAAGATAGGAAAAAAATAAAAACATATTCTTTTTTCTCGACTAACATATTTTTTAGATATGCTGATAACAAAAATCATTGGTGTGACTCATTCGCATACCATTGCGTTTGAGAGAAATTTTGTCGGATAGATTGTACTTTGTTGAGAAGAAATAAGATCTAGAATAGAATTTGAATTTGAACGCGATAGTAACGTTTGCAAATTGACAAATTTACACTCAGGGTACAGATACCATATGAGATAGTGTCATCATTGTAACTCTTGATATAAAGTTGGTGCCTATAACATGAATTATCAGATAGTAAGATTGCCTGGCAGAGATCGCTGCTAAGACATAAAGCCGTCTAATTTTACCGCTTTTCGTAAATTGTTTATGTCATGTATGTGGGATTGTATGCTTGTCTCTGAACGTGACTGTACGAATGTGATGGTGAAAAGTATCCGAACGCAAGAATGAAGGAACGAGAGGGATGTGTGTGCGGGAGAGAGATGGAGAACGAATGGCGGATCACTTTACAATACGCATGAAGACGACGCGCTGTGCTCTCTGTACCACTAATTTTAAAAGTGTTCTTTTTCTAAATACACGGTGTTATACGAATTCCCCTGGTTTGATTTCGGGTCCCACAAATTTTGGGGGCTCGTCCGGGATTTGAATCAAAAAGGGAATCACGAAATACGACGACAAGCAAATACGCAGCACGTGGTACGGCGCGCCCGGCGGCAACGATACGGAAAAACTTACGAAGACGAGAAGAAACACCTATTTTGAGACGCCAGCTTCATTACCACCGAGCTCACGATGGCCAGAGACGGAAAACGGGGCAGCAAACACCAGGTATTCGATGATTACGACGAACGACGAACTCGCGGTGGCGGCATGCAACATCTCACGGAAGACTTGGTGATGAAATTCAGCGGCCAGGACAGCACGCATCCAGTTTCCCGATGGATCTAGGACGTCGAGGACAATGCTGAAATTTTCGATTGGTCTGAAATACAAAAATTACTCGTGGCACGGCGATCACTGTCCGGCATGGCGGCGCTATGGCTACGGTTGGAGAAAACCTACAAGTCCTGGGAAGAGTTGAAATCTGCTATATCCAGGGAATTTCCCGATACCGTGGATACCAAGGTTGTTCATGAGTTGATGAGCAGTAGAAAGAAAACACGCAATGAGTCATGCCTGGAGTACATGCTAGTCATGAAGGAGCTCGGCAAGAGAGGAAAAATGCCTGACTATGTCGCAATCAAATACATAGTCGACGGCAAGACAAGGAAATAAACAATGTTATGCTTTACGGTGTTACAACGTACAGTGAGCTAAAAGAAAAACTTAAAATATACGAAGTTGTGAGAAGCAAGATGAACGCGAGCGAAGCACGGTCCACGCATACGCATAGCACGATGAGTCGCCGAAGCTTTAGCAATACCAAACCGAATCCGAGCACAACACCGCAGCAGCGCGATCGATTTCCGGCGGCGAGTACATTTTGATGTTTTAATTGTGGCGAAAAAAGTCATGCATCAGAAGATTGCCCGAATCGACAACACGGAAGAAAATGTTATAACTGCAATCAGTACGGCCATATTTCCATGCAGTGACCGGAAAAAACTCGAACTCGACCGACGTTTGCCGAACAGAAGCCGAAGCAAAGTTTCGTGACGACGACGGCAGGGGGCGCATCGGTAGCGGCGCGTGATGTTGGCAGCATTGATGACAGGGGTCCGAGCACTCTGATTGGCTGTGACTGCAACATGGCGGCGGAGGTGAATTATCATGACGCAAGCGACGGTATTGACAACATCACGAAGACCAAATGCACTTATAGCACAGCGGTGACACTCCGTGTCCGTGAGAGTTCGAGCGCCGGTGACGTTTAGCCGACGCTAGGGTTTATACCGAAATAGAATATAGACTTATGCCAAAGAAGGTTACGTGTAGGATGTTATATAATTTGTGTAAGAATATTTAGGTAATGAAAGACACGTTCAATTTTCAATCAACTTTTATAGATATTTTAGCTAGCAACAATTTACGAATGACTAATTTCGAGTCGAAAATACTTTATTAGAATATGTTCAGGAATACGTAGGTATATCTCGGTAAACAAGTATCATTTTGGGGAAACCGAAGGTTTTGTCTGTGCAGTCATGGATAAAGTTGTGATGACGAATAACTACCGAAAGTATATCCTAAGGGATGGCACAGTGGATATATTTTGCCTAGCGTGATATCGTCCGGGTGAATCCCTTAAACACATAATCTCCGGTTGTTCTCGTCTCGCAAACGGCGAGTATTTGCATAACCAAGGATAATACACCAACAACTTGCTCTGAAACATAATCTTGTGGCATCCGAGGTGCCGTACTACAAGTATGCACCAGAACAGGTTCTTGAAAATGCCATGCCACATTGTATTGGGATCGATCTATCATTACAGACAGGCAGGACTATTGTAGCATTAGCTACAATACAACAGGCTCATTAAAGCCTGATATTGTATTGATAGATCGACATGAACGCCACGCAATAATTGTTTATGTCGCTGTTCCCCATGACATGACAAGTTGACGACAACCTTGGGAAAGCTGAAAAAGATAAAGAAAACAAATATCTTGATTTAGCTCACGAGATTGTTGACATGTGGGACATTGATTCAGCAATTGTTGTTCCGATAGTCATATCTGCCCATGGTCTGATAGCCAAGACCCTCGATAAACACCTTAAGAGGCTTGCGTTAGGTGGATGGATCGGGAGTCAGATGCAGAAGGCAGTACCTACTTCTGTACACGGCCCGTGTCTGTCTCTGGATCCTTAACCATCGGTAGCCGGGACCCTGATCTTGCTACGGTTGGGGAACTGCATTTTTGTATTTTTAAATGTTATATTTTTTAATGTTTTATATTATAAAAAATGTATGTTTAGAAATATAATTTTGTAAGTACCTATTTTAAATGTAATAAAGGGAGTAATAATAATAATATATGTACGTAAAATAAGCTACTAACAGTGGGACACAGTCAATGTGTCCGAATAAAATACTAAATCGTCTAAAGAAAATACTAAGTTAGCCACAAAAATACTGAGTGAGTGAATCAATAATCGCCCAAATAAAAATTAGTCCTCTCAATAATTATTTATTATCGACTGAATTTTAACAACTTTCGCATTTTTTGGCTTCCTAATAGTAGTTCCTATTTGAATGTATAAAGATTGCGCCAGCCCTCGGCCAAGGCATTCACCGACTGCCCGTTCCCCGCCCCGCGCACCTCTCACGGCCCCCGCTCACATCCCGACACCCACACATAGCCGCAAGCGATTTTACGTGCACACATGCTTAAGGTCCGGTTGCTCGAAGCTTGGTTAGGGTTAAATTATGGTTAAAGTAAAATTAACCGGCGGTCAAATTTAAAAAGCGTTGTTGAAGCAGCGGTTACTTTAACGAGCAGTCAAATTACAGATTTAACGGCGGTCAAAATAACCGACAGGGTGGGGGTGGTTTAAATTTTGCCATTAGTAATTAAGGGAAGGTTAATAAAATAGTACAGACAACACTTTTAACCCTAAAATAACCAATGTATTTTTCTTTTACCGATGTCAAAATTGACATCAGTTAAATTTTAACTTTTGTCAATTTTAACAAAAGTTAAATGTACGAGCAACCGGACCTGAGTGTCGTTTCTTTTCGCGTAAGTGTATATATTCTTTGCTTATAGCGATGTAAACAAACGCAATTTAGACAAGAAGCCGGTGAAAAAACTGAAGATACGAAATGAAAACACGATTTACGCATTGATTGACTCGGGAAGTGACATTAACTTAATAACGTGCGAGTGTTATGACGCGATAGGTGCACCGAAGTGCAATTTACGTAATAAGCTTGTTCTAACGAGACTTGGATCATCGAAAGTGAGTACGATGGGACAGTTTACGACGGCTATTTAAATTGATAGTCATAGTTATAGCGGTGTATCTTTTTATGTTGTACCTACAAATTGTATACCTTATAAAATAATATTAGGGCACGATTTTCTACAAAGTGTAACTACAATTATGAAAGATGGAACGGTATGGATGAAGCCGAACGATTGGATGTGTGAAATGTGATGTGTTTTACGTGTGTTTCTGATTGTTTAGGTTATGTGGCAGACGAGGAAATTCGAGATGAAGTGGTCAAGTTGGTTGAGGGTTACCAGCCTCGCCAAACGAAAGAAGCGCCGATTGAGTTGAAGATTACGATGAAAGACGACGTCCCTATTGCTCAACGCCCACGACGCATCTCATTCAAGGAACAAGAGGAAGTTGATAACCAAATAGAGCAGTGGTTGAAGGACGGGATTATACGGGTAAGTTATTCCGAATATGCCAGTACTTTAGTGCTAGTTCGCAAAAAAGATGGTGCATTACGAATATGTGTTGATTACAGACAGATAAACAAGAAAAATGGTTAGAGATGAATACCCCTTACCTCATGACCACATTGACAGATTAGCTGATGCAAGGGTGTTTTCAGCACTAGATTTAAAAAATGGTTTTTTTCATCTCTCAGTAAGCGAAGACTCAATTAAGTACACTTCTTTTGTCACTATGAAAGGGCAATATGAATTTTTAAGGGCTCCGTTTGGATTAGCCACATGTCCGAAGGTTTTTACACGATTTATCTCAATTATCTTCAGAGAATTGATAACGAAGGGTTATGTCGTAATATTTATCGACGATTCACTGATTCCAGCCAAGAACGACCAAGAAGCATTAGAAAGATTAAGGGAAGTTTTACAGATTGCCTCGCAGTATGGACTACAGATAAATTGGAAAAAATCCCAGCTACTGGTGAGAACAGTTGAATATTTAGGTCATGTCATATAGGAAGGTGTAGTTATGCCATCGCCAGGGAAGGCAGATGCTGTCATGAAATTCCCTGAGCCAAGTAATGTTGCTACACAGTTTCCTTGGTTTGTGTTTATATTTTAGGAAGTTCATACCAGATTATGCTATGATTGCAGCTCCACTCACTGATTTATTACGAAAAGACAAGAAGTATGATTTTAATGATGAACAAAAACAAGTATTTCACGTATTGAAGGGAAAATTGTCACCTAAGCCAGTATTGAAAATTTACGAGTGTAACGCTGAAATTGAACTTCACACAGATGCCTCGAGTGTGGCATATGCTGCTATTTAAATGCAAAAAGATTGCAATGGTGATTTACATCCAGTACATTACATGAGTAGAAGAACAACTGAAGCGGAAAGTAAATATTCAAGTTACGAGTTGGAAGTATTGGCTGTAATTCAAGGTATAAAGAAATTTAGACATTATCTTTTTGGAAAACATTTCAAGATAGTCACTGACTGTAAAGCTTTTCAAATGACCATAAACAAGAAAGATATGGCATTGACAACCAAAGTTGCACGATGAATTCTGTTTTTACCATAAAGTTAATATACCTATCGGAATAGAGGAACAACCACGAGCTGTCAAACGAAACCGAAATTGGATTGCATTTGTGTGTGTAAAATTGTTTATGTATGCGTGTCAGTGATGTACGTCATGTCGCTTTTCAGATTAATATCGATATCGAAAATATAAAATAGAGTACCTAATAAATAAATATATATTGGACACCATCACATTCATTGTTCCAATATCAAGGTATAGTAGCTTAAACACTAGTATTATGGAAATTGGAAACAACGACGGGTATTTCCACATACACCCAGACCCGAGGAAATATTGAAAAAATCGTTTTCAACATTTACCCGACCAGGGATCGAACCCGGGGCCTCTAGAGATAGCGGCACCTTGAAACCGGTGCGTACAGCACTCTGCCACGGAGGTCGTCTAATAATTATATATTAATACTAGCGGCCGCCCGCGGTTTCACCCGCGTGGTTCCCGATCCCGTGGGAATATCGGGATAAAAAGTACATATAAACCTTCCTCTTGAATCACTCTATCTATTAAAAAAAACGCATCAAAATCCGTTGCGTAGTTTCAAAGATTTAAGCATACAAAGGGACATAGGGACAGAGAAAGCGACTGTGTTTTATACTATGTAGTGATATAGTAATATTATGATGGGAAGGGATTTTGCATGTCTTAAACTACGATTCTGCAGTGAAGTATGCATATTTAAGAAAAACTCCGAAGAGATTTCAAATCATTTATTATACACTAGCGACCCGGCCATGCTTCGCACAATCCTTTGAACAATTTGTTTGTCCTTCCACAGTGATAGTACGTTTCACTCCTTGCGTTTGGAAATATTTTTCATCAAAATGCTTACTACATAATAATCAATCTAGTCCATGTTTTTCTGGTATCCAAGTTAGTATGAAATCTGAAAGATACTTAAATTACTAATGATAAGGTAGGTTAGGTAGGTACCTAGAATAGGTATTCTAACAGTCAAAAACTGATACCTATGTGATGGATCAGTTAAGTATCTTAAGGCGCCGATTCCCCAAAATAGGGTACTCGCAAATCACAAGTACTTAAAACTTGGAAAAAATATATGTTATTTTACAGGTATTTATCTAGTGCTTCCGGCCGTTTTTTTTTTGATTGGTAATATTTTACTGTGACAAATAAAATCCCAAACATCAGTCTAATCATAACCCAAATATCGTATTACTTGCAGTATACTTGGTTTTAGTTAATGAAAAATATACGAAAATGATTGTCTTTGATTAGCCGAGTGCTTACGGACGTCATAATTTAAAAAAAAAAATTAGTTAATTGTTAATTGAATTTTAAGTGATTTTCGATTCGCGAGGCGCTGGCGAGTTCACAGTTCACTGCCGGCTGCCGCTGCGTCCGCGTGAAGTGTATCGAGCGCGGCCGGGCAAGCGTTAGCGTGCCTATTTCGGTCGGGAATCCTCGCCTTAAATGGGATTATACATTCCCAGGTAATTCATATCTAAACGTCGTATAGGTTTATTCGTTTACTTACCGCGTGATAGACAGTGGACACGAAATATCGATAACTTGATGCAGCCCTAGTGTAAAACGAAAATTATTTCTTTACACAAAATATTTGTAAATTCTGCATTATGTGTAATCAATATTTGCTTGTTATATAAATAAATGATTATTGAAGAGCATTATCACACTTCTTGCTTTAAATTCGAAACGCATTGGCAAAAATAAACCTTAGGAAGGGAGGTGTCGGTTTGGAATAATTTACCTGTGAAATGAACATTTTGCGGGATTATTTCATTGTGTTGTACAACAATCAATAACTGAGCAAGTCACCATGTTTCCATACCAATATTGGCTAAAAATATCTAAGATTGCACGTAAAATCCGAAAAAAATAAAATACCTAAATTCTCAGCGTGCTGATAAGTGCTGACGAACTGTCAAACAGTAGCCAAAAACGGTTCTGTTACGTTGCATCACGCATCTCCTTTTATCTCACAGTGTTGTTGCTAGTGACATCCCGCTCGCTCAGCCCTTTGTTTCTCTATTCCGATAGGTATATTAACTTTATGGTTTTTACAAGATTATGATTTCACTATAGAACACAGATCTGGAACAAAGATGAGGCATGCAGATGCATTGAGTAGAAATCCTTGTGTTGCAGTAATATCTACTGATATTCATCAAGAACTAATACGTGCTCAGGAAACCAATGATGGTCTCAAAGCAATAATGGAGATACTTCAACAGCAAAAGCCATACAAAGATTTCTATTTACAAAATGGATTGTTATGTAAGTGAGCATCAGGATGGCGGGTGTACTTCTCAGATTAGCTTAAATTTATTGCAGATATTTGGTACCTGCTGTGTACCTTTACGTACCTCTTTTAAAAATCTGTGTACCTCTGTATTTACTAAGATATTCAAATCGCTAGGTACACCCGCGGACCTGACGTCAGGTCCGCGGGTGTACTTGAAACCAATGAGTGTATGGTAATGAGTTTGTGTACAGATTTGGTACCTTCTGTGTACCTGCAGAAACATGTTTTAGACTTCCATAATTCGATAAGGTATCGAAGATATTCAATACAATAGGTACACCCGCCAACCCGAGGTTATGATTTTTCTGAAACCAATGAGTGTATCGTAATGATTTCGAGTACATATTTGGTACCTTCTGTGTACCTGCAGAAACATGTATTAGACTTCCACAATTCGATAAGGTATCAAAAATATTCAATGCGATAGTTTGACCGTTTCCCATCCTGGGCCCTGTTTAACAAAGGTTACAATCCTACTATGAGTAAGTTTAATTATATTGATATTATTATGTTTCACTATAAAGAATTTAAACTATAGATCAAGACTAAAAAATATCAGAAAAATATTAAAATCGATAAACGGCCGAGTTTTAGATTATTTAAAAATAAATATTTTTACGTGGAACGTCTGCAAGCTCCGACTCCCTTTAACGACCTGAATGCGCGGCCCGTCTCGGATTTCAAAAACGGAGGAGAGCAGGGTTTTTTATCGCCCGCGCCCCTCCGCGGGTGCATGACGCAACGTTTACAAAAACACTCTTTACGTTCTATTGAAGTACTTCTACGAAAAACGGAAAACTGTTTTAGATAGCTGAATAACTGTAGCAACATTTTAAAATTTATTTGCGATGGTAAGAAAGTTTTTGTAAAACGTCACGATCCCTTATTAAAAATCGTCGCACCTTAGATCACCTATTTTTCAGATTTTGATCAGTCTCGTGATCTCGTTTTTTGTGCTTATTTACGTATGTACTTACATTTAATTTATTTTAATTTGTATGTAATTCTTATAAAGTTCTTTCAACTCATTATAGTGTCAACCCACACGTACTACAACCACAACACGTGGGCAGGGCGCATTTTGTATTCGAAATGTACATTTTGCCGTCATTATCGACCGCTTGAGTGCCAATCACAAAGCAACCACCAGCGACGACACTGCAAACTAGCGGCCGGCCACATTGCATACGACGTAACCACATCACAACTACTAGTGAAAACGGACTAACATCAACATTTTTTCGCACAACGACAACGCAACTGCAAAAAGCTGCATCGACACTATTCACACGTACCATATTTTGTCGCCGTGATGTAGGGGGTCGACACATAGTGTAGAAGAAGGCATTGTTTTGTTTCTTGTCAAAAATAAAAGAATGTTTCCTTTCAGAGATATTTGTAGAGTACTTTCTCTTCATGTCATGCCCCGTAACTCTGGGACACCCATTATATTGTTAGAATCTTTAAATTTTAAATGTCCATAGCCACTGCTATTATTCGGTTTTTTAACTTTGTAAGATTTTGATCAACTCATCGGTAGCTGCGGACTTTGGATAAATATTATTACTCATAGGATAAAACAGTTCTAAGGTTGATACTATTTTATTTTACAAGTTTTAGAAAACTTTCAACTTTTTAATGTAACACGGTAATCATCGGAATATTCACTGAGGGCAAATAAAATAAAATTACAGATAGATCACTAGTTGGATTTAGTTAGGTACTTTAAAGAGTTTTCAAAGACAAGACAGTTCTAAGGTTTATGATACTATTTTATTTTACAAGTTTAAGAAAAACTTCTAACTTTATAATGTAGGTAACACGTAACTAATCATCGGAATATTCACTGAAGGCAAATTCTACTAATATTATAAATGTGAAAGTTTAGATGTTTGGATGTTTGTTACTCAATCACGCCAAAACGGCTGAACGGATTTGGCTGAAATTTGGGATACAGATACTTTGTAGCCTGGAAAGGAACATAGGCTACTTTTTATCCCGAAAAAACGTCACATTCCCGCGGGATAACGTCGTGTAGTCCACGCGGGCGAAGCCGCGGGCGGAAAGCTAGTAAAAAATATTTATTAAAAATTTATTTCATTTACAGTTTTTTACAGAAGAAACTTGGTTGATAAAGTAAAGTTCAGTCAAGTACAGTCAAGTATAGTCAAGCACAGTCAACTACAGTCAAGTACAGTCAAGTACAGTCAAGTGCAGTCAAGTGCAGTCAAGTGCAGTCAAGTACAGTCAAGTAAAGACAAGTACAGTCAAGTACAGTCAAGTACAGTCAAGTACAGTCAAGTACAGTCAAGTAAAGTTTAAGTACAGTCAAGTACAGCCAAGTACAGTCAAGTACAGTCAAGTACAGTCAAGTACAGTCAAGTTCAGTCAAGTACAGTCAAGTACAGTCAAGTACAGTCAAGTACAGTCAAGTACAGTCAAGTACAGTCAAGTACAGTCAAGTACAGTCAAGTACAGTCAAGTACAGTCAAGTACAGTCAAGTACAGTCAAGTACAGTCAAGTACAGTCAAGTACAGTCAAGTACAGTCAAGTACAGTCAAGTACAGTCAAGTACAGTCAAGTACAGTCAAGTACAGTCAAGTACAGTCAAGTACAGTCAAGTACAGTCAAGTACAGTCAAGTACAGTCAAGTACAGTCAAGTACAGTCAAGTACAGTCAAGTACAGTCAAGTACAGTCAAGTACAGTCAAGTACAGTCAAGTACAGTCAAGTACAGTCAAGTACAGTCAAGTACAGTCAAGTACAGTCAAGTACAGTCAAGTACAGTCAAGTACAGTCAAGTACAGTCAAGTACAGTCAAGTACAGTCAAGTACAGTCAAGTACAGTCAAGTACAGTCAAGTACAGTCAAGTACAGTCAAGTAGTCAAGTACAGTCAAGTACAGTCAAGTACAGTCAAGTACAGTCAAGTACAGTCAAGTACAGTCAAGTACAGTCAAGTACAGTCAAGTACAGTCAAGTACAGTCAAGTACAGTCAAGTACAGTCAAGTACAGTCAAGTACAGTCAAGTACAGTCAAGTACAGTCAAGTACAGTCAAGTACAGTCAAGTACAGTCAAGTACAGTCAAGTACAGTCAAGTACAGTCAAGTACAGTCAAGTACAGTCAAGTACAGTCAAGTACAGTCAAGTACAGTCAAGTACAGTCAAGTACAGTCAAGTACAGTCAAGTACAGTCAAGTACAGTCAAGTACAGTCAAGTACAGTCAAGTACAGTCAAGTACAGTCAAGTACAGTCAAGTACAGTCAAGTACAGTCAAGTACAGTCAAGTACAGTCAAGTACAGTCAAGTACAGTCAAGTACAGTCAAGTACAGTCAAGTACAGTCAAGTACAGTCACGTACAGTCAATTACAGTCAAATACAGTCAAGTATAGTCAATTATGGCCTACAGCGTAACAAGTGATAGCAAAATTCGACGAGTCGTGTAAGCCTTTCGGTAGCTTAGTTGGTCAGAGCATCGGGCCGGATTCCCGGAGGCGCGGGTTCGAATCCCGCCTGAAAGCTACTTATGGGGCTCATGGTTTTTTACTATCACATTTTTCCTATAAGTACAGCCAAGTACAGCCAAGTATAGTTAAGTACAGTTAAAAACAGTTACAGTACAGTAGAGTATCATTAATTATGTTTTATGCATTAACAATGGGAAATTAGACGAGATTTCTTCAATCTTGCTTGATGATGAGAAAAAAATAAAAGATACTTTAATTTTTATTTTTTTACATTCACAATGCAATTTTTATTACTGAAAAATGGAAAATGAAGTATTTAGAAAAAATGAAAGAATCGTGTTGCAGTTTGTAGCCACAACACTAAATCCTACTTCCTATCCTATCAAACTTAATATAAATGTGAAAGTTTGGATGTTTGTATGTTTGTTTCTCAATCATGCCAAAACAGCCGAATGGATTTGGCTGAAATTTGGGAGACAGATACTTTGTAGCCTGGAGAGGAACATAGGCTACTTTTTATCACGAAAAAATATCATATTCCCGCGGGATAACGTCATGTAGTCCACGCAGGCGAAGCCGCGGGCGGAAAGCTAGTTTATAATAAAACAGAAATAAAAATAAAACAGAAATACATGGTTTAGGTATTTTATATGTTTTCATTTATATGATTTTCTACTGTACTTTACAAGTTGTTATATCACTGCAAGAATTAGTGTCATGGTAAACAGTGTTTATTAAAAACTATACTACCATTTCATTCAAATAATAAAAATTTCGGTCACTCTTAAAGTCTACACATTGTGTTCTCTAATCTCGAGGATGAAGCATAAAGTATAATCGATGATTATACGATCTTACCTTAGTGACGTTCTATCACAATTATACGAAGGCTTCATCCGAAGAGACTAGAACCCACCCTCTCCCATACCATACCCATTAATACGTCAAAATATAAATTATTTGTATGCCGTTTAAAATTGTCTACCCTGTGTAAGGAGTTTCCCACACTGCACTGCACACCGCTCTGGTTTGTGGTAGTGCGCTTCTTATCTATGTCTGTAGAATCTTGATGTGCATATAAAACCCGCAGTGCATGACAAATCACGCCGCATCTCCGTCCGGTAGTGGGGAAACCGGAGGCAGTGTGATGGAAGCCTTAGACAATAAGTTTTCACAACTAATACTCTTTCTCTTTCAACTATTAAGGCATTATTTGTCGTATTCTCAATTGTGCAGAAAATATAATATATTGTCCTTAGAGAACCGACGCAAGTATCTAGAAGTTAGTGTATTGTATGGTATTGTTGATTACAAATTTGATTGTATTGGCCTAACCGATGGGATACATTACGCTGTTCCTCGATCTGTCAACCAACGTAAGGTTCGTGGTGAAACTTTATTTGTCATTAGGGCTTGTCGCACTAATACTGGGTTGCGTTGTCCTTTGCGTAGACTGACTGAGTCCTATAATATCACTTTTATAACTGTTGATATTTTTTATACTTCAAATTTCCATTACACCATTCCATTACACTTAAGATTTTGTTTGCAAAAGCTGAAGATAAAAGAGGAAATAAAATAAAATAAAAATAACTCGTTGTTGGTCATAACACATTGCGAGAAACAAGGCAAAACTTTAAATTTAAATCTATTTTTTTATTTTCTTATTTTACTATCTAGGTACTCGACTTTTAATTATAATTATTTGTTTTTTTTATAGCTGTGAATTGTTGTAAACTATATACGATGTCATATGTGGCACAAGATTCACAGGTGCACACTTTTTTTGTGTTAATATGTGGAAAATGTCGTGGGTTACAATATTGTCCATGTTGATGTGGTATGTAATACCCATAAACTTATTATACTCTAGTAATAGACGGACAGAGTTCGCTTGGTTGTGAGACCGGAAATGACATGAGCTAGTGTGTGTAATTTGTAAACGTGTGTGTGAGTTTTAGAGCTGCCCTCAAGCCCATTTTAGATTGTCGATAACAATAATGTAAATAAAACACAAACAAGATTTAATAATTCATATGATATGAAGTATACTTCAATGGACATGGGAAAATAAAAATATAGTTCATGTTAGTAAAATTTTTACTTTTTTGCATTCACAATGCAATTTTTATTATTGAAAAATGGAAAATGGATTTTATTTTCAAAACACTTCATTTTCCATGACGTAATAATGGTCATTTCACTTCAATACGATAAGTATTTACAAAGTTATTGTAAAAAATAATTTGCTTAAAACACTATTGCCTCGGCTGTTCGCAATCGGCTTTTACCACGTTCGACGTCATTCCTCCCGACCGCCCGTATACCGCACCGGCCGGTCATACTTACCTACTCGCACAGCTGCACTGGTTGAAATCTTGTTTTTTAATAAAACTAGTTCTGGAGTTTTTGGAGTCTCTTTTCATCGCATTGCACCAAATTTTTCGATTTTTTACGAATAAATATTTTGATTCTGCGTTTTGATCGAAGTATTCGTACATAGAGGCACAATACAGTATTTAAATACCTTAGGTACTTTGTGAAGACATGTTGATAATTTTCTTGAATAATACAATATTGTATAAGACTATACAATATTGTATTATTCAAGCACGCATTGTGGCTGTCACGAAAACACTAGCACGTGAAAAATTGAAAATAAAGTATTTAGAAAAAATCAACCCGACTCGAACCCACGACCTTACGCTATCCGGGCGGCTGCTCTAACGACTGAGCTACGGAGTCGTTAACGACGACGACGACGATGAATACAACGATCAACGACTCCGTAGCTCAGTGGTTAGAGCAGTCGCCCGGATAGCGAAAGGTCGTGGGCGTGGGATCGAGTCCCATCGGAGCTGGTTGTGAGATGGGTCGATTTTTCTAAATATTTAATTTTCAATTTTTCAATAATAAAAACTGCATTGTGCATGCAAAAATTAAAAAATTTAATAACTTGGTGGTCATTTTTACGAATCTTTAAAAACTCATTGTGAAGTATTTTGAAGGGCTACGGTAAAAAACTAATGACATATTTTAAGTTAAAATGTATATATTTCAAAAATAAATAAATAATTATACCTTTCCCAAACCCATTGAACATTTAGGTACACATTAATTATTGTCCTCTGAAGAGAACAATTTTTTTTAAATAATTTCTCAAGGTTTCTTTGCAATTTTGCTTGAAATATTTGCTGCACACCACAGAGTTTTGGCGAAGCTCCCAGTCTTTTCTATTTATTAATTTTATCCAGTTTAACTTAATCACTGGATTTACAGGAAACCTGAAAATATTGTTAAATTATTGGTAAGTACTGAAGTGGGTATAATTAAAAAGCTATTTAAAAAGTGTCGGTTAAAATCAGCTTTAAATAAAACTATCAGTGTGCACAAAGACAAACAAAGTTATATTGGAAACCATCGACATGAATATCGATAATTTTTGATCAACCTCTACGTCATATTTTCTCAAGTTCACGGATATAATATCTTTTTATCTAACACATAAAGTTTAAAAATCAGCCTTTATTTAGAAAATAGGCGGTAAATAGTATGATATTAATGTGTCACTTAGTGTATTTGGGAATATATTCAACTAAAATATGAACTATGAAAATGGTAATTGTACAATCCTATTTACCTGTGAAATTAGTGTTTATTTGGTTTATTCTCGTAAGTAACATTACAATTCAACACAGAACACTACACCATTATTGATTTATATAGTTATAAGAGCCAAATCGACGCGATCGCGATAAAAATCATAAAATAATCGAGTGGACGCTTTTCATCAAGATGATAAAAGACGCTAAATAAGTCAAATCGGGTTCTGCTGTCATTTTCTTCCAACTCTTTCTCGCACATAGCTTCTGCCGTAAGGACTGGTTTCTCACTCGCACCATTGTCCGTCTATTACCCCTAGTATAAATAAGTTTATGGTAATACCAGATTTGTAAAACTTTAAGCTTAGATTGTATATATTGTAACTGTTTGTTGTCCCGAAATAAATAAAATAAAATAAAAAGAGAAAACAAAAATAAAAACTAAATGAGGCCTTTGAAAGGGTGTAACGACAAGATGGCGGTTTTCGGGGATACCAGATCTTTTACCTTATAAATTTCAAAATTCTTTGTTTTTGGTTTTTTAAATATCTTTTAACTCTATTGTGTGACTAGCGACTCGTTACGGGGAACTACATGTGTACTCTAATCTCTTCGGATGAAGCCTTCGTATAATGAGAGTTTCTTTTGACGTTTCATCGTTAGTTCAGAAAATTGTACTAGATGGCGCTACCCAACCATAGCGACCTAACTTTTTCAAATTAGTTCAGAATATACAATCTAGGTGCAACAATTCGCACCAAAAATGTCATTAAGGGTTTGATAAAAGATCTGAAGAAGTAAACGAACTAGAACGTAGTAGAAAATCGCAAAGAAAATAGTCTGACATCACCATACGAATATCGTTTCCGAATATCAACAAAAAGTTGAACACAAATTGAAACAAAGTAACATCAAAACTGTACCACCCTATTTTTTGGCAAATAAAGAATTTGTATTTGTAAAAAAAAAAAAAAAGTTCAAGGAGCCTCTGAACCGGAGGTGAAGTGGGAGGTGTTTTTAGGCTAAATGAACGAATCCTTTACCATAATATGCTGAAAAAAGGTGGTTGTGTTACAGTTACATAGAAAAATATTGTAGGAAACTCTCCCATTGTGATAGAACGTCACTAAGGTAAGTTCGTTTAATCATCAATTAGACTTTACCAATATGTAAGATTTTTAGTTGTAAAATTCTTACATATCATTTGTAAGTTTGGTTAAACAGCACGTCTTGTATTACAAGTCTACAAATTAGTCCCTTTTTACAT
The DNA here is from genome assembly GCA_949710035.1 of Crambus lathoniellus. NCBI lineage: Eukaryota > Metazoa > Arthropoda > Insecta > Lepidoptera > Crambidae > Crambus > Crambus lathoniellus. The sequence goes on along the minus strand of OX453299.1, from coordinate 12,129,446 downwards.
AATTGTAGACTTGTAAGTTTCGTTTAACAGGGCCCTGGTGACAGGATGGCGCACACTGGTTCCATATTGTAAAAATAGGGACTATGGTGCAATTTTGACAGATAGATTGTACTTTATTTTCAAGAAATAAGGCTTAGATACAATTCAAATTTAAACGCGATAGTAACGTTTGCATTGGTAAACTTACACTCTGGGTATAGATTTGGTACGGTTTGTGTACCTGCAGACCAATGTTCAAGGGTAAAGGTTTCCAAGAGACGACAAAATGTATAATTGCGCAATCACTTTTATTATATTTGTAATCAAATACTGATGTACAAATCATATAGCGGAACCCTAAAAACCGGTGCGTACATCAATTAGCCACGGAGATCGTCGTGTTACATATTTACAAGTTGTTGGGTGGATTTTCAAAGGGTGATTTTTAGACGTCACAGCCTCTTAAAACAAAACTAATGATCAAGATGCTTTAAATGTATTTTTGTTGAAAAATTGAAAATGAAGAAAAAATCGACCCCTCTCACAACACACTCAATTTTTCTAAATACTTCATTTTCAATTTTTCAATAATAAAAATTGCATTGAAAATGCAGAAAAGTAACAATTTAAAATAACATGAATTTTTGTATCATTAATTGACAAATAAAAGGTACAGAAAATGAACTAAAAATATTTTTCTTACGTGTTACGCGGAAAAAATAAATGAGTTACGAAAATACCCTTAACTATGACGTGTCACACTCGTAAATACGCGCAATCAAATGCGTATAATAAACAAACTATTTTTCTTACGGGCTAAGAGGAAAAAAAGGAGTTACGAAAAATACCCTTAACTATGACGTCTCACACTCGTAAATGCGCACAATTAAATGCGTATAACAAGTTCTCCTTAAAACCATCATTATGAACTAAGATTATGCAAAACTTATGTTACATATTTACAACTTGTTGGGTGGATTTTCAAATGGTGATTTTAGACGTCACAACCTCACAACCTCTTAAAACAAACCTAATGATCAAAATGCTTTAAATGTATTTTTAAATCATGAATTGACGAATAAAAGGTACATAAAATGAACTAAAACTATTTAATTTGTTACGTGTTACAAGGATAAAAAAAGAACTTACATACGAAAAATATTCTTAACTATGGTGGTATCATAGAATAATAATTCTTCGCTTCGCGGGTGGTATAACGTGCCGCACTTGTGAATACGCGCAATCAAATGCGTATAAAAAGTTTTCCTTAAAACCAATCATTATGAAATTTTAGGTTATGCGAAACTTACTCGTATGATACATATTTACAACTTGTTAGGTGAATTTTCAAAAGATGATTTTTAGACGTCACACACACAGCCTCTTAAAACAAAACTAATGATCAAAATGGGTAAAATGTATTTTTGTATCATTAAATTGACCAGTAAAAGGTATGGGCATTTCTACGGAGACGACCGATTGACCTACTGGAGCGAAAAAAGTACCTTTAAAATTGAATTAGGTACTTGAAAAAAATCACACATATTTATAGGACTCTTGACCTGATGGAGAGCATATCTAGAAGACCGCCAGGTTTTACATATCTCCTCAAAAAAATCAGAAAGTTCAAAAACGGGCAGAATTTCGCTTAAAATGGAGTGTCCGGTTTCCAGAATTTACTCGTTATTGTTTCATAACTTTTAAAACAATAACTTGCATAATATAATTCTCACATTCACAGAACAAGGGATACACAATAAAGCCATATAAGTTATTATATTTATTGTACATCCTTGGGTTTTCATACAGTAACGCATTTAAATTTTGTCCGAGGGGTGTGCCTCAATTCGGTGAAATTTACTTTTGATTACCTATATCACTAACTAAGCGCAGTACGAATGCACACTACTGATTCTCGCCACCCGGGGGTTGCGCCCGAGCGGCCGAGGTGTGTGGATGGGGGACCTGTCGCATTGAGGAGCATTTTTCGAAGGTTCGAAATATTTCGGCATTTTTGGGGTCCGGTCATTTCTCAAATCGGTGTGCGACATTAATTTTGTTTATGAAATATTTAATGAGAATTGTGGTAAATTAATTGAATGTTTAGCTGATATCTGCCAGTATGTTTTATAGAAATTGTTGTAATTTATAATATTTTCGAGTAATTTGACGAATTGTAATATTTTCTGAATTCCGTGGATCTCAATTCCATGGAAAATGGGGCATCGAATTGAGAAAACTTACACCGAATTGAGATTTCACATATTATGAATGCAACTATAAGGGCCATTCGTAAATGATAATGGCAATCAATAGAGCACATCATAGTCGGTTACTTCCCTGGTTACGACTGCTTGAGCTGCCAGTAAAATGCCCATACACTCAGCTTGAAAGACAGTGTTGAATGAACTTAGTGGCAGCGCAATTTGTATGTTTTTGTATTCTGAGAACATACTGTCCCCGCTCCATTAGAGGTCTTGGAGGCATTGGTGTATATCAGAAGCGCTCTGTGTTATGCCTGAGAGCTTTGTAAGTCATCCAGTTGTATTTTGTATTTCTTATCAAGGATGAAGGATGGTTTGACCTTATCACACACCGCCTCCACAAGGAGTATGTCCAACCATTCCTCCAGTTGGCCCTTTATGTGCCTTTCCTTTGGAAACCTGAGGGTACCTGGGTGTTTCAGTCTAAGTGCTGCTTATGCCTCTTGTTGCACGTGAAGATGCAGTGGAGTAAGGTTAAGCATTACCTCCAGCACTGCAATTGGAGCAGTGTTCATGCAGCCAGTGAGAGCACAGCAGGCCTGTCGTAGAAGACTCTGCATTTCTTTGCTACTACAGTCTGAGCAGCTTTGGGCCACCAGACTATGCTTGAGTACCCATTGTTAGGATGGTGACATCAGCGTAACCTATGGTGTAAAAGTGACTTGAGTTAAAGAGTGAGAGCAGGTCGTCTACTAATAACCAGGTTCCATATCAGTGGAGAGAGGACGCCTCCCTGGGGGCCTCCTCTTGCCACATGCGTCCTTTGGTTTCCATCACCGGATACCTGTATCAGTCTGTTGCAAAGTATGTTGACAATGCATCTGTTGACACCTCTCCTTACCAGCGCTTTCTCAATGCTGCTGAAGGTAGTCTTATCAACGGCCTCATTAATTTCGAGGAACGCAATAAGGCATATCAGTTTGTTTTGAATCTTACTGACAAGTTCATTGAGTGCCAATTCTGTGGATTTGCCAGCACTGTAGGCGTGCTGGTGCTTATGTAAAGGATGTACAGATTGTATTGTATCTCGTAAAAACCATTCACATACCCTTTCCATGGTCTTTAGCAGGAAGGAGGAAAGGCTAATGGGCTGGAAAGTTTTCAGGTTCGTGTAGTCGGACTTACCAGGTTTTGGTATGAATACTACCCTGACTTCCCTCCAGGGGTGTGGTATGTAGCCATGCGCCAGGCAGGCTTGAAAAAGATGGGTAATGATCGCAACGAGTTGCTGATCCCCCTATTGTAGAAGGGCAGGAAAGATGTTGTCCTTCCCTGTTTACTTAAAAGGAAACTGTTTATGCGCATCTTACCTTTTCTTTGTTATCACCCTTTTAGCGAAAGACTTGTGGGTTGGGTGACTTGCTAAATTCGATGGGCAATTTTGAAATTCGGTGGTTTATTTTCTCAATTCGGTGCATTCTCAATTAGGTGCTTAACTTTTCTCATAAACCACTTCTCAATATTTAGTCCCATTGTTATTTTTAGATTCAGGATGGAATAAACTTATTTTTTCATTATTTAAACTACTTAAAAAACCAAATATTAAATCAAGCACCGAATTGAGAAAAAAAGAACCCGTCTGTAGAAATGCTCGTATAGAGAATAAAAAAACGATAATTGTTGCGTATAAAAAGTTTTCCTTAAAACCAACCATTTTAAAACTTGCGGAATACTTAGAAACAAGGTAGGTATAGTTATTTAAAAAAAAACAGCAATTTAGTAAATAGTTTTTAAAGATGTAGATATGTAGATATAGTGTCATTGGATTTTAATCATACAGCCAAAGGCACCGACTAATTAAGTCGCGAAGACTTCAGAATTATCTGGAAGATTAATTTAGTAAAATCTATGGCGCGCGTAGACAAAATTGCTTCCAATAGACTATTTATGTTGTTACGTTAAGAAATGCAATATAAATATGCATGAAACTACGATCAAAGTATTCCAAGGATGCCACGGAACGCGCGGCTGTTTATAGTTGTTACTTCGGAACGGCGCAAACAAACAGACAGCTGAGTGGCATCTGACATTGACAGCTCCTATCACATCAATACAATCACAGCCTTCTCTATTGTCTTCTACAAGCCATGCTATTAGGTTTGACAACGTCTCATTTTTCGTTGGCTGTGAACCGATTTAAGGCCTGTCGCATGTTTTACGATTTTTTTCTGTCACAAAATTTGTAACGCCCGCCGGACGCACTCTGCTCATATGTTTTGTTGTAGACTCCGCATACTATCAGAATTCTGACGTGTCTGACGTCCGCTTCTGATGAGTCTCGGATGCAAACGATCGGACGGCAGAAATTTTTCTGGCTTTTTGAGGGCGCACTCTCCATACACTTTGTACTAGACCCCGCACACCTGAGAGATTTTTGAGGGACAGAAAAAAAAAGAAAAAAAAGGGTTCTAATAATGAAACGAGATGGCGCTGACAAATAGCGACGTCGGTGTGATCAGAAATAATAAACTAAAATGACGAGTTGATAACATTTTGATTTGTTTTCAAATTCGTAGGTAGCAAGTAGGTAGCACTATCTAATATTAAAACAGTAAAATAACAACGAAGTAACAAATATATCAGCGAGAACGCAACGTAAATCTACTACCTAGTTGAAGCATAGGCAATCAAAAAGTGTGTAAAATCCCCGCGCTTGACTGACATGACATGACAAGCATAGCCTAGCAACGTCGTGCATGCGTGTTTTTGAACTTCTAGTCTTTTAAATTACTTTTGATGCGAGCGCCATCTGTCGCCACTTTAAATCAACTTTTTTTCCTTTATAGCTGTCAGTAAAATCCCCCATTCCCATCAGATATCAAGTCGAGTGGACGCGGACGCACGTGTGCACTTTGTACGGCAAAACAATAAGTTCATCAATCGGTCTGAGCGACATTCGAAACAATAAAAAAAAACCGGTAGTTTCTCATTTTCGTGTGTGTCATTTAAATAGAATACCTCTGTACTTACCAAATTTCATTGAAATTGGTTCAGTAGCTTAGGCGTGATAACTTTCATCCCCTATTTTAACCCCTTACAGCCCTTTTTAGGTTCAGTAGTTTAGGCGTGATTGCGTAACACACAGACAGAGTTACTTTCGCATTTATAATTTTAACTAGGGATAATAGGCTGATTGACGAAGTTTTCGACACTCATTCTGAAGTAGCGAAAATATTTTTTGGATATGCTCTCAATTTCATAAACATTGTTTGTATGTAATTTTCCTAGTGTCAGCCAGTCAGTTTAATTTTAACAACGGCATTTGTTTAACTTTCAATAAAAAATATAACAACAAATCGTGTACTTTTAAGTAATGCCAATGACTAGCAACTCTGTTCTATAAAATTTAGATTCCTTGAATCTGAAAAAACCTTGAAGTTCTATATTTACCTAACAAGTAGTTAGGTAAATATAGAATTCAATAATTTTAAATAGATTCATTAACAAACTATAATAAATTTACATTTGCATTCTTAGTTAACTTCTCATATAACAATTTACCATTTCTATTGTATTTCCTGCGATAATCATAACAATAATAATAATAATCATTATAATAGAGACAAATAAATTGCCGTGTAAATAAGTGCGGTGACAGAGATAAATAAATGGCCGTGAAAATAAGCGTGCGCGCTAGCCCTAAGTTGAAGTTTTAACAGAAAATTGGGAAAATTTTATGAATCCTTACCTTGTTTAATAGTACACGCTATCAATATAATGCTTAATGATGTTTTCATAAGGAAAAGCATATAATTTCTTCAAATTTACTTTAAAATTCACTGAAATCACAACAAACCTTGCACCAAAACAACCAATTATTTTAAAATGACACTTGTGTATTATCCGACTAAGTTTGCTTTGTAGGAAGTTGTTACGAGCATAAATATGTCCTTAGCGCGAACGCAAATAGGACGCATAATATTAACCACTAGTTATGGTTGGTCAAGTTGCCCATAGGTTTCCATAGCATCTGCTTATTTTTAACTAGGTCGGGTTACCTCTAACCAAATGTTCGGTCTACGCTTAGGTTCACAAGCGACGTTGCCAAACCGCCATAGCATGGCTTGTAGTAAAGGAGGCTGTGATACAATAGAACTGAATAGATCATATTTGTTTATAATTGTAATGATTTTTTCATAATATTAATAGTTTGTGTGATTATTATGGATAAAAAGTAAGTAAAAATGGCAGCCGTTACAACTTATTGAATACAATTGTCACATCAAAATCATAATTTTCACAACCTGTATTTAGACGCTTTTAGCTCATTGTCTGGTCGGTGGATCGCCATATAACTACTCTTGCTTGGATTAAAGATGTCACAGTCACAGCCACTTTGTTCCAAGACTTTTAAGACTACACACTTGAAACGTGGTAGGTAGATGTATTCTGTAAACCGCTTTACAATTTAATACGAGAATAAAAAAAATAAAAAATTAATGAATGGAACTGAAACAATTGTTTTCTTCATCAAACCTATTCTTGTGGGGTGTCTATAGATAAGTCTTTAAAAATGATAGGTATTACTTTTGAAACATAGACGAATATTTAATAAATTTATTTTTAATGTCGACGTTATGACTGTTGTGTTGTGCATAGGCCTCCCAAGGATCTCCGTAACGATTGCCTGCTGGGTGATCTTGAGCCTTCCTATAAGATTCATAGTGAACGGACGGTTTGTATGCGCATATATGCCGTAGCTTCCCGAAGCTGGGTTCGTTGAGAGATCTCTTTCTCGAAGTTGGACTCCCTTATTCGTCGTACATTACCAAGTTTGATAACTGGCTTTCTACAAGTAAAAATAATTCTTCCTAGCTTACCCGGTTTTCAAATAGGAATTTTTTTTCCTAGTCGAAAACCGTAATTTCATTTAGTTTTCTACGAAGTTTTTTTTTTCTTCTTAGCTTACCCAGTTATCAGAGAAGAATTTTTTTGTCCTCGTAGAAAGCTGTGAATTAAATCACAGCTTTGTACGTGATACGTGTATGTGTTGTTCTCAGAAAAAGATTTTTTCCTACTTAGCCAATAGATCTGATAGACCGAATAATTACTTAGATTAAGTTTTACTTAAATAATTAGACCATCCAACCAACCGTCGAAAGGTCGTGGGTTCGAACCCCATCAGAGCTGGTTGTGAGACGGGTCGTTTTTGTCTAAATACTTCATTTTCCATTTTTCAATAATAAAAATTGCATTGTAAATGCAAAAAAGTTAAAATTTAAATAACTTGCAATATTAATTTCATCTTTAGCGATTGCCAAATACCTGGAAAGGTATTTCTTTCGCATGTGAGGGTAGTAATATCTCCACATTGATGAAATTAACGCTGACTATACAGCGCGTAAGAAGTTATGGATAAATCCGACGCTTCTCGTAACGACTCCGTAGCTCAGTGGTTAGAGCAGTCGCCCGGAAAGCGAAAGGTTGTGGGTTCGAATCCCATCGGAGCTGGTTGTAAAACGGGTCGATTTTTTCTAAGTACTTCATTTTCCATTTTTCAATAATAAAAATGAATAATTATTAGGTCTATCTGATCTAATGGCTACAAAGGGAAAACACGTGCAAAGCTGTGATTGAACTCACAGCTTTCTACGAGGACAAAAAAAAATCTCCTCTGATAACTGGGTAAGCTAAGAAGAAAAAAAAATCTTCGTAGAAAACTAAATAAAATTACGGTTTTCTACTAGGAAAGACAAAAATTCCCATTTGAAAACCGGGTAAGTTACGAAGAATTATTTTTCCTTGTAGAAAGCCGATTATCAAACTTGGTAATAGACGAGGAACTTAACTGACCCAGGTAAACATAGAGATCAATAACTTATCTGCGGTTTGCCGATGGAGTAGATACTCCACACATATATTTAATTTCCTTGGATATCAAATTGTGGTTGCTAAAAAAACGTGCAACCTAAGTCCCTAATTTTACAATATGGAACCAGTGTGCATGCACCATACTGACATCAGGATGGCGGGTAAACTATTGTTTTGAATATTTTCTATACCTTATCGAATTGTGGACGTCTAATACATGTTTCTGCAGGTACACAGAAGCACAAAGTAACTACGCGGGCGGGCGGTCGCCCTAGCAGAGAGTCCGCTTAGAACAAAGTGCCATTTTCGTCACGCACACATAGACATCACATATACAGGCAAAATGGGACAGTTTGGGACAGTACTCAGTCGCGAGTATCGCAAAGAGGTCAGTGATCGCAAGTTCCAAAGAGCATTTAATTGATCACTTCACGTCCGCGCCGCTACGTGTCACTGTGACACTTATATACCAATTTTACTATTAATTAACAAAAATTAATAACCAATATTATTACAGTTGCAGTGTATTTGGTTGTCTAAATACGACTAAAAACTGTGCATACACGTTCTTTAAATTTCCAAACGATATTGAAAGGTAAGTTATGTCAAACTGTTTTCTCTTGTTGGTAGGTGAGTATACCTAGGTACTTTTGGGACTAGCCGCTTTGATAACGACGATGAACCATACACATTCATCTTATAGTTAGCTGGTTGTGGTAAAACGCCAGTAATTGGGTTCTATGGTCCTTATTTAGATGTTTTAGTATTCTCAAAACTTCTTGGCGGTTCAGCGAACACAGCCACAAGTCATGTTGACGAATTTTCAAGTAAAAGTTGTCGTTGCATTTTCTTTTATTTTAGCAGTGTTATGAAATCCTACTTACATTTTAGAGACTTCAGTCATTAAACCCCAAATAACATTTTACTTGCAGTATTTTTTTTCATCTAAGCGCACGGCAGTGTGCCAGCCAAGTTCAGGAAAGGACGCCAATCAATAAATCCCAAATAACATTTCACTTGCAATAAAGTTTTCTCTACCTAGGCGCACGGCAGTGTGCTTGCCAAGTTTGGGAGAGAACGCCAGTCATTATACTTACCCCAAATAACATTTTACTTGCAGTAAAGTTTTTTTTTGACGCACGGCAGTGTGCCAGCCAAGTTCAGGAGAAAACGAACCACGCACGATTATGCGTATACCTATTTATTTTAACGTCTTAATCGTAGGAGTGCCATAGGCTATTTTCGTTGCAAAACTAACTAGTTCATTTTAAAAATCAAATGATTTTTTTTTCAGACGAACCTTATGGATAAGTTTAATTGATCGAGAAGATGTACGCAACAAATGGTCAACATATCTTCGAGTTTGTGAGGCACATTTCGAAACCAATTCTATAATCAAGACATCGAACCGAACTGTCCTGAAAAAGGCATTAGTGCCTTTTTCAGGACAGTTCGGTTCCCAAACTTTTGCTACCTGTCAAAAAAAATTTAAATGAAGAATCGCAAGCAACTGTGGAGACTAATGAATCTTGTACACAATATGAAAAAGTTAAATGTGACTCAAATTCACAAATAGCAACTCACGTTTCTGCAAATTCTCCCAGAAAAAGAAAGCTGAAAAACGATATTCTTGAGTGCAAGAAAAGACTATGAAGAACAGCTGCGCCAGAAACAAATATGAACCTGTTTACATCTCGATAGCGTAGCTTCTATGACGTTCACAACTATTGTAAAAACCAATCTAAATTGAATAAACAAATTTGACTTTGACTATTAAACTACTTATATTTTTTTATTTACCTATATACGATAAAAACACAACATAGGTATTTAAATACACTTTCTTGTTTTCAAAATAGTTACCACTATTGCTTGATACAGTTCTTGCGTTATAAAGGTTTTTAAATTTTTGTAGATGACAAGTTAGAAATTCAACATTTAAGAAAATATTAATTATTTGAAGTTCTTGAACGAAAAAATTTATGGAACTTGTAACCCATTTAGATTTCAACTATTTTTCGCTGCACTTGGCACCTTTTTTACCTTTATGTTTTCATCGAACTTACTTAGTGCCTTTTTCACGTTTATGTTTTTAGTGGGATAACTATCACACCATATTTATATCTTGTACATAGAGTACATTATAACATATAGGAATGGAATACATTACAACATAATAGGTACGGTATAGGTACAATAGGATCTTGTCTTCGTCGTGTGTGGCGTCGGGACTTTAAATGGATATTAGATGCTCTGTTTACCATCTAAGCAGCATCTAAGGCATGTAAACTTGTTACGATGTATGTATAAACGAATTTATTTATGTATGATTGTTAACTTTTACTACTTACTCCTTTTTAAATTCAGAATCAATACAGAAGCAACCCTAGTGAGTCAGACAAGGATAGGTATAGATTTTCAAAAATGGTGGGAGCGGTCCTTCTGTAAACTCTTTATTTTGTGACAGAAAATACCAAATCTATACTCAAAACCATTACGATACACTCATCGGTTTCAAAAAAATCCTAACGTCAGGTTGGCGGGTGTACCTATTGTATTGAATATCTTCGATACCTTATTGAATTATGGAAGTCTAATACATGTTTCTGCAGGTACACAGAAGGTACCAAATCTATACACAAATTCACTACGATACACTCATTGGTTTAAAATACACCCGCGGACCTGACGTCAGGTCCGCGGGTGTACCTAGCGATTTGAATATCTTAGTAAATACGGAGGTACACAGATTTTTAAAAGAGGTACGTAAAGGTACACAGAAGGTACCAAATATCTGCAATAAATTTAAGCTAATCTGAGAAGTACACCCGCCATCCTGATGCTCACGTTATGTAAAGGTGTAGAGCGACGTTTAGTAGTACCACAGAAGATGTTGTTGGCGTGATAAATATGTATATTCATGCCAAATTACAGCTTTCTAGGACTAAGAGTCTCTGAGCTAGACTGGGGAGGGCGACCGCCCGCGTAGTTACTTTGTGACTGGGGTCTAAGAGTCTATGAGCTAGACTGGGGTCAGACGGACGGACAGACGGACATGGCGAAACTATAAGGGTTCCTTGTTGACTACGGAACCCTAAAAACGTCAGCTTGCTCTATGTTGGTGGAAAACCCGTCAGCTGACGTATTTAAATAAGCGATCGGCGCTCACGCCTGACTCTCATGCTCCCTATTTCACTGCATCAGCTGACGACCTTTTATTTATTCAAAATAGCATGTAAACTATCATCTGACACATTTTCAAGTGAGAGGAAATCACTGAACGAAATTTTTTTTTTGCATATTCCTATGGCCAGCTGACGTATAATCCACCACGGTACGGCCAGCTGACTTTTTTTATCTTCTAATAATTGCGTTAACTATCATTTAACAAATTTTCAGTCGGAAGGAAATGACTGAAAATATTTTTTTTTTTACATGTTTGAGGGGCTGCCGCTGCACCACCCACCCACGGAGCGGCAGCTGACGTTCACCATAATTCATAATACAACTCTTTTAAGCATTTCACGAGTTTTCGCTTTAGAGGAAATTGGTCGGTAAAATCTGTTGCTGGCTCACGGACTATATAGCTCAGCGGGGCAGCGCGTCTTGATCACGTTTGCGTCTTGACGTTTGACTTCGTATTGCCGTTATGACATAAAGACGCACACGTCCCGCAAACCTATAGCGCAGTAAATATATAAACTGTGCCTATAGCAAAGAATATATACACTTCCCACAATCCTGTCTGATCCGGTGACATCCGTGACAGAGGAACCACTTGCAATACGAAATTAGCTGTCAAAATAGACTGTCGTATGAAACCTGTTTTAATTCCAAAGATTATCACCGGAACAGAAAACGTCGCACTGTCAAAGCCGCGCGTTATCATAAACGGTTTTGTACGTCAACTGCACGTACACTTGACTAACGCGTAAGTGTATATATTCTTTGCTAATGTGTCATAGGATTACCGCGATCGGGGCCCACAGTATCTGTTGAATCTCATTAGGTATTGTAAGCTGATTTACCACTCATTGCATTTATAAATAGTAGCTACTTGTCACTTACATGGAGCGAAGATGACACCATTTCCAAAGACCGTTCTGATGAACCTGTGCAGATCATCTTTTTCCAAGCAGGTTTTCAACACCATTTCCGCTTCTACTGGATCCACGAGGACTGTTGATGTAAACATAGGTTAAATAATTATGATACTTAACTTAAAAATAAAAATATAATATGTAGTTTAAAAACTAAAAAAACACGATTACGATTGATAATCGTAATCATCAAAATTATGATTACGACTCGTTAGTCACGACTAACTTTTTAATCGTTAGTCGTCAATCGTTAATCAGATTGACATTTTGCCAACACTGGCACAAGCGCACATATACGTTCTATGGCCTGCCATATCAGACCGTAAAAAATCGGACTGCCGGACGGTAGTATAGTGCACAAACGCCCAAATGGAGAGTTTATAAAAATCATCTCAATCCAGCGTTGACACATGAATTTTCTAACAGTGACAGACATGTGACAGACAACCAAAAATTAGAGATTAAAATAAGGAAGATGACAGAAAAGCTTAGAAAAGTGAATATCTATACAATACAAAGAAGTTTTCATTATTTTAGTTACGGCTGCGTGCGGCCGACGTCTGTCGTCGGCCGCACGCGTCTGTCGCATACCTCGGAAGCGGCGCCATACATTTTCATACACTGACTATGGTCGCATCAGCCGCGCGCGACAGTCGCACGCGATCGATCGCGCGCGGCTGCGATCGGCCGCGATGCTCGGAAGTCTACCTTAAGTGCTACCCTACACTCCCTAAGAAACATACATATCAAATTTCAGCTTCTTGCGCCCAGTAGTTTCGGCTGTGAGATGTCTGTCAGTCAGTCAGTAATGCAAAAAAAAATTTTTTGGTTCTGGGACAGTTGAACTGGCGCACTCGCTACATATACAGAGCGTCTTAAAACTGTGCCACATGGAGGGAAAGTACCTTAAATACTGAAGATATAAAATTTTACTGAAAGGAGACTTCCTTTTTATTTTAAAAAGAAAATGATTTGCATTCAAAGAATTTTAAATGATCACCTGTCTGAACTGGGAATCGAACCCACTGAATGTAACAAAAAACATTTATTTAATTTTATTGTACCAATCAAAAGGCTTGATTATACCTAAGCATTTCTTCTAAGTAACATAACATGTTTAATGAAAGGAAGACTACGAAATTTAACATCTACAGTCGTCACAAAATAAGATGCCCGTTTTGACACATGCTAAAGTGACGTAATTAGGCATGTAACCATACGAGTCTGTGATCGATTCTCGCGATTAATCGATTAAGGTTCTGAGTAACTAATCGAATAAAGTAGGTTTGCAACTTATGTGGATTAAGACTAAAGTTATTATTATAAAATGTTAAACTTACTATATACTTAGGTACTTATACTTTTAATAAACATATTATTAAAGTATACATTGACCTTTTATTGTCTAGAAACTTAAATCGAATCCAATTAAATTGCATAATTTATATAAAAGTGCAAGTATTTTAACTACAGCTCACAGCATAGACATGATATTATGTTCATAGAGTAGGTACATTACTTATTTAGCGGACTGTACACATTGGCCCAACCATTGGCCAATACGTCGTACATTGACACTTTTAAAAGAACCTTTTTAAAGTTCGTTCAAATGTGTCAATGTACTATGTATTGGCCAGAGGTTGGGCCAACCAACGTGTAAAGGCCGCTTATGGTGAACGCACGCTTGTCCCATGCGACCGCATCGAAGGAGCCGAACGAAACAATTTTAAGAAATCTCTAGAAAGGTGAACGTGGTGATTCGACATGGTGAGGTGTGCAAGGTTGTATAGGTTTTATCTAAAGATTTTTTTTTATTTGGTTCGTTCGAAACGTTCTCCTTGGATAATAATAAATATAATAAGTGTGCGTTTACCTAGAAACCGTTTTATCGAAATCATTGTTGCCAATTCATAATTTCACTAATGCTTTAAGCGCCAATCTAGTTTTCACACAAAAAAATATCAATTTTACAAATTAATCTATTAGTGGTTATAACGATTATTTCGACAAAATTGAATGAAGCTGGAGAAATCCTGCACACAACGGTTACAACACTAGTATTTAAAAAAACAAAGACTGAGAACGTAACTGTTTTTCGTTACGTTTCGTAGTTAATCGAATCTGCGTTTACTTTATAATAAACGCAAAAATAATACGCGGAATACACTTTGCCTTAACTTATGATGCGTTAAAAAATGTAACATATTATTTTCAAACACCTTTGATAAGTAATCAGCATTTATTTGATTTTTTGGTTTTCGCAACAAGTTACATTCTAGGGTCATTATCATGTGTCAAAACGGGCATCTTAATTTGTAATGTTGAATAACAAGTTTGTGCAGGCGTTACGGATAGCCTTTTCTGTGACTGTCGATGTCATGCTCAAAACAACTGACTTATGCCCGAATACTCGTACGCTACTTATCTTTGGGCATGGGCGTAATTTCAAGTTTTTAATTAGGGATTTTCTGACAGATGATTAAAAAAGAAAAAAGTTAGTTCCAAAAAACTCAACAGATGGCGTTCATCAGACATGGGTTTGCTTTTTTTAAATTTGCTGGCAAGGACCCTGTTTAACCATTGTTACAAGTCTACAATTATGTAAGAAAGCTATTGTAAGATCCATTGGGACGGGTCAGTATGGAAAAGTTTGAAACTATAAGAGAAGGAGATATTTGTTCTAAGAAATCATGTCATCGATTTTTAAATTAAGAAGAACTTCGATTCCCGGGTCGAGCATGAGTATTTTTTAAATCTTTGAATGCAGTTTTTCTGAACTCTAAAATCGACGACATGGTTCCTAAGAACAAATACCTATCTCTATTTCTTATAGTTTTAAACTTTCACATACTGACCCGTCCCGATGGATCACCCTGTAAAGTTAGGTACATGTACGCCTACCTCTGAACTAGAACTGAATTAAACAAAAAATAAAAAAATTATATGTCCATCGGATGCCTCCTATGTATCTCCGGGGTCCCATAGGGGGTTGAAAATTTTGTTAGATTTTAGCTTCGACGCACCGTTTTTGAGATATTCTCATTTTTATAAAATTCATTTTTGAAACAGTTCCGGCCCCCATACCCATACAACATCAGTAGAAAACTTTTTCATTGCCGATGAGATAACTCTATGGTTGACTGTAACCAAATTCAGTTCTATTTTTAAAAATACTTTTACACCCCAGGGTGCAACGCAGAGTCTTGAACCCGCTGCTCAGTTTAAAGGCCTGATCAGTGCCCGTAGTGTAAGTTTTTATGTCAAAAAACGCAAACTATTTCGAATGCGTATTTATGTCAATTTGTATGAAAACTGTATTAGCGCCTCTAGCGGCGAGTAGCGCGCTTATATAGTTTTCATACAAATTGACATTAATACGCATTCGAAATAGTTTGCGTTTGCTTGACATAAAAACTTACACTCGGGGTACAGACGAGGGACTGTCCACCGAGTACTTTTTTGTCCATCGATATAGATCGCTTATAAATTGTATCGAATAACGCACACAAGGAACTAAAAGTACCGCGGACAAAAAGTCCCCGAAAGTACGGCGGACACCGAGAGACTGGACTGCACAAAAGTTCGCGGTAGTCCCCGAAAAAAATAGAACAAACGTAAATAGGCGTAACAACGCACACAACGAACTTTAGTCTGCATTGAGCGCCCGATAGTGAAGTACGTCTTCGGGCAACAAATGACCGCACACTATATGCGTTGAGTCCGCGACAAGTAGGTACATACCCGGAGGAAATATTTTGGACGTACAGGGACTTTTTGTCCCACGGGGACAAAAGTCCTTCGTCTGATTAGGCCTTAAATATACATCACTTTTCGAATATGAGAGATTTTTTATTTTTTTTTTTTTTTTTTTTCAATTCTTATCGTGCAATCGGCCTTTCTAGCCATGAGCAGATCTGTTGCATACGTGGCGAGCTGAGCTAGGAGCTCCATCGAGCTTCCTGCTCATTTCCTTATAAGGCTAAGCCGAGTTGTCCATGTCCGGTAGTTTACGCCTTTTTAGGCGCTTCAAGCAGTCCGGCAGCGTCAGTTGTCTGGCTAGTTCGTTCGGATGCTCATCTATCCTGTCCTTGTATTTGCCAAATGTCAAGGCGATTTCTTCCTCGACGGTGTTGATATGGAGGTGTTGATGGAGCTCAGAGTTGCGGATAAACCATGGAGCGTCAGATATTTGCTTCAGGATGTAGTTTTGGGTTCTTTGGATCTTGGTGATGTTGGAGTTACTGGCTGATCCCCACAGTTGTATTCCGTAGGTCCAGATTGGTTTGATGATGGCATTGTAGATGAGCAACTTGTTGTCTAAAGAAAGTTTGGAGTTTCTTCCTAGCAGCCAAAACATTCCACGATATTTGAGATTTATTTCATCCCTCTTGGCTTGAATGTGTTTGGACCAAGTAAGACGGCGGTCTAAGTGTATGCCCAGGTATTTGACTGTTTCGCAGGTGGGCAGAAAATTGGAACACAGTTTAACCGGTGGACAGTCGTTCTTTCTCAGGCTGAATGTTATTTGTACCGACTTCGACGAGCTTGCCTTTATCTTCCATTTTTCTAGCCACTGGCTGATGTTGTCCAGACTTTGTTGCAGAAGTTCAGAGGCTTGCTCACGACATGAGCTGGTTGCTAAAATAGCTGTGTCATCTGCAAATGTTGCCACTGTTGTTCCCGGAGTTTGGGGTAGGTCTGATGTAAACAGGTTGTATAAAGTCGGTCCAAGTACCGAGCCTTGTGTTACTCCCGCTAGGATGTCATGAAAGCCTGAGGTACAATCAGTTTCTTTCACTTGAAAGATCCTGTCTTCGAGGTATGATACCAGTATTCTATAGATGGTGTGTGGAAGGAGCGTTTTAATTTTACATAGTAGGCCCTTATGCCACACTCTGTCAAATGCCTGCTGCACGTCCAAGAAGACCGCGGAGCAGTACTCTTTTCGTTCAAAGCTATCCCTGATAAATTTGCAAACTCTGTGAACTTGCTCTATGGTTCCGTGTTCCTTCCTAAATCCAAACTGGTGTCCCGGGATTATTGATTTATCAGAGAGTACTCTAAGTATTCGTTTCAGGAGAATTTTTTCAAATAGTTTTGAGATAATTGGCAAAAGACTTATTGGCCGGTAGGACGTGACTTCGTGCGGGGGTTTACCAGGTTTTGCGATCATTATAACTTGGGAGACTTTCCATAACGCTGGAAAGTAGCCAGTTCTAAGAATACCATTGAACAATATAGTGAGATAAACTATTCCTTTTCGTGGTAGTTCTAAAAGGACTTTTTTATCAATCAAGTCGAATCCTGGCGATTTTTTGTCTTCAAGTTTTTTGATTAAAGCGTAAACTTCCCGTGGCGTAGTAGGTCGAATTGGTAAGTCCAGTTGGAAATCCTGTTGCAAGACACGATCTACAAATGAGTCGTCTGCTCCATCATCACTCAAATTGGGTTTGAAAACTGAAGCCAGGTGTTGAGCAAATAGGTCTGCTTTTTCCTGAGGAGATCGTGCCCATTTGTTATCTGGCATACGAATTGGAGGTTTGGGTATAGTGGGTGGTTTGCATACCTTCCATAACGAATAATTCGTAGCGTTGGTCGCTGTTAGGTTTTCAATGTGGGTTTGTGTGGTAGCATTCTCTGTTTCTTTGATGATGTTATGTAGCTCTTTCGCTGCCTTGTTAAATGCAGTTTTGTCTGAAGGGTGTCTACTAGTATGCCACACTCGACGGAGTCTCCTTTTTTCCAGAATTTTCTGACGAATGTTTACAGGAACTGGTTTGTGTCTGATTGGAAGCAGCTTGATTTCTGGTGTACTGACCCATGATGCATGTTGGATCGATTGCATAAGTTTAATGGTTGCATTTTCAATGTCATCATTTGTTTTTAGTGGTATTTTTAGATCCAATTCGTCATGTATTGTGTCTCTGTATTGGTTCCAATCCGTGTCTCTGCTGTAGAGTTTCTGAGTAGTTGTTGTTTCCAGGACAGTAACGCTAATAGTTAGAATAGCCGGAGTGTGATTAGAAGTTCCATCCAAGCATGATTCTATTTTGTGGAACAATCTTGAAACTCCTTTAGTAATGAAAAAGTCCAAGAGGTCAGGGAGTTTATTAGGGTCGGTTGGCCAGTGCGTTGGTGAAGATGTTGCTATAGGGAGAAGATGATTTGAATCAATGCTTTTTTTGAGTTCTCTGCCTCTGGTTGTGATCAATCTCGATCCCCACAGAGTGTGTTTAGCATTCCAGTCGCCTCCAGCTATGAACCTATTTCCCAATGAACTCAAGTATTCTGTGAATTGGGTTTCTGTTATTCTATGCTTTGGGGGACAATAGACAGAAGAGATGTTTATATCACCGTGTTTGTCGTGAATCGTCAGAGTTGTTGCCTGTATAGCTTCAGTTTTAAAGTGATGCGATTCGTGGTGTTTTATTGATGATCTTACAACAACAGCTGTACCACCGTGTGCAGTACCGTCAGGGTGATTGGTATTGTATATGGAATAACCTTTTATTCTAACGAGACTTTTGTTGGTAAAATGTGTTTCAGATATAAGTAGAACGTCGAGATCATGTAAGTGCAGTAGGATCTCAACTTCACTTTTGTTGGGTGAAAATCCGTTTACGTTCCATGTTGCTATTTTTAAGGAGTTAAACTTATTTTATGTACTAGGGTTGTTATGAGACCCAGCAGGGTACTCATTTGTTGTAGCATTATGTCAATTTTTTCTGACTGTTTTAAGAACATCTCTTCTAGTGTCAGGTTCGTTGGCAATTCTCTATGAGTGAGTAGATTTCGATTCACTGATTCTTGGTCCTGCATATTTTTCTTTGCTATATCACTGTATCTCGGTCTTCCTCCTTTTTGTTTGTCTCTATATGTTTGTGATGGATCATGTGTTTCTGGGTTAGGTTGAGCTGAATTTGGTTCAACAGGTTTTGCAGTAGGGATGATCACTGGTGGAGTTGGTTTGCGTTTTTTTCTTTCAAGGATTTCTTTATAAACTTTGTGTTCACGCCGCGCGTGATTCATTCATTCACGTGCATTCGTGGGGTCGGCGCCAACCGCCGCCCGCGCGACATCGCGAGCAGTTGGCCGTAAGCAGCCGTGAGACAAGTTCGTGTGTTTCTGTAGCGACGTGCCGCGCCAGTTACCTACCCATATTGGGACCGAGATTTCGTTTTGCACCTACTAGGGCTCCGGTCGGGGTACGGACTTGTGACCCGTGTGTGTTCGCTTTGAAAAGCGCCGGGAAAGTTTTAGCTGCCTATTAGGGCATTGTGTAGTATAAGAGTGTTAGCTGTAAGAGTATCCCATCGGGGGTTGTGTGGAGATCGTTTTGCCCGGCGCGCGCCGGCGAGACAACGTTCAGCCCCCCTGGATTACGGACACTATTTTCTAGTAAGGTAGGACTAGTTTAATTTACTTAATTTTGCATGAGAAACCTTCGTTTCAATAAACTGTGGAACACAGTAGATGTGGTCATCACAATTGTGCGTGATCATATTTTTGGTAGCAGAGCTTAGTTGATATAATTAATTTTCATATTAAAATTAACTACATAAAATTTCATAGTAAAAATAAAAAGCGTACCTAAAAAGCGTACCTAAAAATTATTTTTTTTTGTTGAAATCTCGAGGGTATTTGAAGATCCCGAGACGATTTGAAGTACTAAGAAATTGTTCTAGTAAATTCTCGAAGCGAATGTTTCTCACTTGGTGGATCCGATAATAGATAGACACTTATATAATTGTTGTCACATACTAGTGTTTTGATACGAGTTTACTCGCCTAGATGTGTATATTTTTTTTGTGTGTCCGGATTTATTTGACGAATAGTTCGTTCGAAAGTGTGTTTATTAGTATCACATACTAGTGATTTGATACGAGTTTACTCGCCTAGATGTGTATATTTTTTTTTGTTTGTCGGGATTTATTTGACGAATAGTTTCGTTCGAAAGCGTTGTTTATTAGTACCACATACTAGTGTTTGTTCCGAGTCCGCTTGCCTAGTTAAAAAAGTGGAACTAGTTTTAATTATTTGTAGTATTAAATTACGAGTATTATTATTAAAAAAAGTTTTGTTTTTGTTTGTTGATAACGGTTTAGTAGTTGATTTGCGAGGTTGACTTGGCCGTGTGTGTATGCCATACCGTTAATCCTATACGTTTTGTTTATACCGTTATATTGTTAGCCCTTGAAATTGGTAAGTTGCTAATAATTTATGAAAATAGTAGGGTCCGTGTATGTCGTCCGAATTTTAATTGTGTTTTATATTATCGTGACGCGACCTATTTCTATTGTTTTTTTTTTTTTGTTGATGTTTACCACCTTTATATTTCTTTGTTTGCTTGTTTATTAAACGGAATATAAATGGCTCCTACGAATCCGACCGCCGTATCCAGGGCTGGCATCCAAGGAGCTTTGCGTTGGCTTGCTTGTGCGGTCACATTAATAGACCGAGCCGACCGGGTAGGCGCGTTGCTAGCTCGGTATGGCGGGCTGGCAGCTCGGCTGCAAGACCTGGAGCGCCACGCCATGGAGTGTCGCGCGTATTATTTAGAGAACCCCCCAGCTGATGATGCCGTGTCGGAACAGCTGGAGCAGGATGTAGCCCAGGCCTATGAGCTGGCTGACCAGTTCACGGAGGCGGCTGAGAGGGCCCTGGCTGTTCGGAAGGGGGAGCCGGCTTTGAGCGGGGAGGTCAAACCTACCCCGACGGCGTTGCTAGGCCGATTGCCTACCTTGGAGATTCCCACTTTTAATGGGGATCTGTCAGCCTGGATGGGCTTCATTAATTTGTTTGACAGTTTGGTGGATTCACGACGGGACTTATCCCCTAGCGAGAAGTTGGCCTATTTGCGCTCCTCCCTGCGAGGAGAGGCCAGCGCGGTAATCCAGCACCTGCTCATCAGCGACGACAACTACCAGGTGGCTCGCCAGCTTCTGGTTAGCAGGTACCAGAATGTCCGGTTACTGGCGGACACCCACGTGGCCACGATTTTGGCCCTCCCGCGAATCACGCGGGTACACCTGTTACGGAGGGAGTTGCTGAACCCGCTACTGTCAGCGGTCAACTCCCTAAGGCGATTGGACCTGCCGGTGGATCAGTGGTCCTTTATACTGCTGCACATAGTCCTCGCCAAATTGCCCGCTGAAATGAAGGGGCGTTTCGAGCAGAGGTACGGAGGCGACAGCGCCTCGTATCTCCCGCCCCTCGCGGACCTCCTTCGTTTTTTGGAGGACGAATGTAGGGTGACGGACCACCTGGAGCCCGCCCCGGTTCCAGGTGTTGGTCGTATGGTGGCGGCGAGGGAACAGCCCCGTCGCCCGACCAACCGGTATGCTGCCTTCCAGCAGTCCCCTCCCCCCGCACCGAGTGAGCGGTGCAGGTATTGCAGGGGAGATAGGCATGTGGTGCACGAATGTGCCAAATTTAGAGGCCTCCGCCCAGAGGGACGGAGGGCCGTTGCTAGACAGCGCCAATGGTGCTACAGGTGTTTGGGGGGACACATGCAGTCGGCGTGTCCCCAGACCGAGGATTGTCGTCTTTGCGGAGGGAGGCATCACCCCCTCCTTTGTTTGGACCGCAAGGACGCCGGGAGCGACCGGGGTTCGAATTCCTCGCGCACGGGCGGGGGCCCGGCAGCCCGGAACCGGTCCCCTAGAGATTCGGCGGGGCTTAGCCCCCCCGTTCAGTCCCCCCCGGAGAGGGGGAACTATAGGAGAGACGCCCCCGCCACGGGCGGGGGTAGGGGGGTACCACAAGAGTACGCCACGGTGGCGATGGGCACGGGCCCTATTTGCTACTCCCCCCCCCTAATGGAGAGGCCTCGATTGGGGTACTATGTACCGAGGCACGCCCCACACGGGTATTACCCTGCACCTAGGAGTGCTGTTGGTCGGGGCCAGTATGTACCCGATTGGGACCCGCTCGCCCGGTACGAGCGTCCCACATTTGGCGCGCCGACTCAGGCGCGAGGGGGACAAGTACCCCCCCAAAATTTTTAATGGCGCCCCTGTCGGACCCAACCACCCCTCCGGAGCTTGTGCTGTTGCCAACAGCCTCCGTGAATGTTTGGGGACCTAAGGGCAATGTTGTCACGGTGCGTGCCCTTTTGGACTCAGGTGCCCAGGGGTGCATAATGTCCAGGTGGCTTGTCCGACAGCTGGGTCTTTTGCTTGTGCCGCATCACGAAGCGGTACGGGGGGTGGGAGACTCGCGGATCCCTGATCCGATTGGTCGAGTTGAGTTCTCCTTCTCCCCCCACTTCACGCCAAGGCCGAAGATCGGTGCTTCGGCGATAGTATTTGATAAGGTGGTTGAACCACTCCCGCAAGTGCGAGTGCCGCCATCCACGATTGAGCTGACGTCTGGACTGGCTTTGGCTGATCCTTCCTTCCACCGACCGGGCCCAATACACTTGTTGATTGGTGCGGATGTCCTCGGTCGTGTACTGTGTGGAAGCAAGCGAGTTTTGCAGACAGCCGATCTTGTCGCCTTGTCCTCGTCGCTGGGTCATGTGGTGATGGGAAAGGTACCACAGACACCAGAGACCCCGTCGGTAGACCGCCAGACCATTGTCGGTTCTACTTTGTCCGACGTTCTCCAAAAGTTTTGGGAGGTGGAGGAACCTCCCACTGCCAAGCGGTTGGATCCGTTAGCCGAGGAGTGCGAATTGTTCTACCAGAACAACACTGGGCGCCTCCTCTCGGGTCGCTTGATTACCCGCTTGCCCTTCTTGGCGGTTCGCCCTCTTTTAGGGAGCTCCCGACCGATGGCCGAGAAGAGATTGTTGTCCATGGAGCGTAGGATGGCCAGGGATCCCGCATTCAAGGAGAAGTATATAGACTTCATGCGGGAGTATTTGGACCTTGGGCACATGTCCATCTCGCAGTTGGACTGGCGTAATGTGGAACATTACTTCCTGCCACACCACGCTGTTTTGAAGACTTCCAATGGGAAGATCCGCGTGGTCTTTGATGGTTCAGCGCCCACGTCAACCGGAGTGTCGTTGAATCAGTGTCTGCATGCGGGGCCGAAGTTGCATCACGATGTCTGTGATGTTTTGACCAACTTCCGCCGGCACGCTGTCGTCTTTGTGGCCGATATCCGCATGATGTTCAGACAGACCGTGATTCACCCGGAGGATAGACGATACCAGCTCATCCTTTGGCGTGAGGATCCCCAGGATCCGATGTTGGCTTACGAGCTGAACACCAACACTTATGGTTTGCGGTCGAGCCCCTTTGTGGCGATCCGTTCGCTTTTGGAGCTCGCAGAGCGTGAACGGCTACGCTATCCCCGGGCATCTGCTCTTATTGAGGGGGGGGCCTTATTTGTCGACGATATCTGCACGGGGGCCTCGAGCTTAGATGAGGCTCTCGTCTTACGTGATGAGCTGATTGCGCTCTTGAGGGCTGGTGGCTATGAGTTGCGGAAGTGGCTGTCTAACTCACCGGACCTATTGGCAGATTTGCCTAAGGACCACCAGCAAGAGCCGCTCCTCTTTGAAAATCCGGAGACTCCAGACATGCTGTCTGTTTTGGGAGTCCAGTATCGACCAGTCCCGGATTTGTTCACATATAGATTGGAACTGCCAGACCCAAAGGTCTGGACTAAACGCACGGTGCTGTCTACTGTAGCCCGTACCTTTGATCCGAACGGTTGGCTCAGCCCTGTAGTGTTTTCGATGAAGTGCTTCCTACAGGAGCTCTGGGCTGCGGAATTGTCATGGGATGAGCCCCTCTCTGGTAGCCTCCTACGAGAGTGGGTGAGGTTCGTGTCATCCCTACCCGACGTCAATCGGGTTTGTATACCGAGGCAAATGCTGCCTTCGGGAAAGTTTAAAGCCTCCCTGCACGGCTTTTGTGACGCGTCCGAAAGCGGATACGCGGCAGCCGTTTACATCCGAACGGTGGATGCAGCAGGCGTTGTCGCCGTACACTTAGTTACGGCCAAGAGTAAGGTCGCCCCCCTTCGGACTAGGCTAACCATTCCGAAGTTGGAGTTGTCCGGCGCCACTCTCTTAGTACGGCTACTCAATCATGTTGCCGACACCTTGGGAAACGGTGTCGACTTGGGGTCGATATTTGCGTGGTCTGACAGCCAGGTCGTCCTTTGTTGGCTGAAGAGTTCAGTCCACACCCTTGAGGTTTTTGTGGCCAACCGGGTCTCACAAATTCAGACTTCAAAGGCCCCGTTGATTTGGCGCCACGTACCGGGCGAATTGAACCCCGCAGATTGTGCCTCCCGCGGCTGCGAGGCGCCTGAGTTAGTGGACCACCACCTATGGTGGAGTCCATCATGGCTGTTACGGCCTGAGCGCTCATGGCCTGCCACCCCGGCTGTGGCCAGAGTCCCAGACCTAGGCATGCGTGTTCACGCCGTGGAGACGGTGGCGGCTCCGCAGATGGAGTTTTTGTTAGACCGCTACAGTTCTCTTGACAAGTTGCTCGGCGTGACTGCTTGGATGAGGCGCTTTGTGCGAAATTGTCGCCAGCCTCAGGAGAAATCGTTGTCTCCGGTCCTCGCCCCACAAGAGCGGCAAGACGCTCTGTTGCATTGGTTGCGAGTGACGCAACAGCGAGAGTTTGAACCGGAGCTGAAAGCCCTGCGCTCAAGTAAGCCCAAGTTGAAGGGACCCTTGGTGCGGTTGAATCCCTTCTTGGACAGTACCGGATTGCTGCGTGTCGGAGGTAGGCTCAGACATGCCAACCTGCCGTACGGATCACGCCACCCTTTGTTGCTCCCCAAGGATGGACCGTTAGTTAGACTGTTGATTACGGACCGACATGTAAAGAATGCTCATGCCGGTTGTAATGCTTTGACCGCGCTCCTCCAACGAGAGTTCTGGATTTTGTCAGCGCGGAGAATAATCCGATCCGTTATTTTTCGTTGTCTCCCGTGTTATCGTTTGCGCGCCGATACGATGCAGCCCCAGATGGGTGATTTGCCTGCCGATCGAGTGAACGAATCGATGCCCTTCTCAGGAGTTGGAACGGATTTTGCGGGGCCATTTACCGTTAAGACATCGCGGCTTCGTAATGCTAGAACGGAAAAGGCTTACTTGTGTGTATTTGTTTGTTTGGCCACTAAAGCGGTCCACCTGGAGGTGGTTAGTGCCCTCACCACAGAAGCCTTTGTAGCCACGTTGAATCGTTTTGTGTCTCGCCGCGGAATGCCGTCGTTAATAAGGTCCGATTGTGGAACCAATTTCAAGGGCACCGATAGGTATTTAAAGGAAGTTTGTGAATTTTTGGATAGGAATAATTTTGAGATCGGATCCACACTCTCTCGCAGAGGGGTACGATGGCAGTACTCCCCGCCATCCTGCCCCCACTGGGGAGGGATTTTTGAAGCAACTGTAAAGGCCGCTAAAACTCACCTTCGTCGCGTTATTGGGGAGACGGTCCTCACGTTTGAGGAACTCGCGACGGTATTTTGTAAGGTTGAGGCGGTCCTCAACTCGCGTCCGTTGTGTCCGTTGTCTTCGGACGCGAATGATTTAGAGGCCCTTACGCCGGGCCATTTTTTGATTGGCAGACCGCTTAACGCCTTGCCGGAATATCCTTATTCCGAAGTGCCCTCCGGACGGCTCTCGCGATTTGAATTGCTCCAGCAGCTTACGCAGAGTTTTTGGCGCCGTTGGCATCTGGAGTATTTGCACATTTTGCAGCAACGCGTTAAGTGGTCGGATAGGACGACCCCACCCAAGACTGGAGACCTCGTGTTGGTAAAGGATCCAAACCTGCCGCCCCTCCGCTGGCGTTTAGGACGCATTGTTCAGCTTCATCCGGGGTCGGATGGTGTGCCCAGGTTTGCCGAGGTCCTGGTGGGGGACTCTGTTTTGAAGCGAGCGATCGCTACCCTCTCTCGCCTGCCCTTAGATTGAGTTGGCGGACAGTTTGCTACTGTCCGGGACGGGGGGATGTTCACGCCGCGCGTGATTCATTCATTCACGTGCATTCGTGGGGTCGGCGCCAACCGCCGCCCGCGCGACATCGCGAGCAGTTGGCCGTAAGCAGCCGTGAGACAAGTTCGTGTGTTTCTGTAGCGACGTGCCGCGCCAGTTACCTACCCATATTGGGACCGAGATTTCGTTTTGCACCTACTAGGGCTCCGGTCGGGGTACGGACTTGTGACCCGTGTGTGTTCGCTTTGAAAAGCGCCGGGAAAGTTTTAGCTGCCTATTAGGGCATTGTGTAGTATAAGAGTGTTAGCTGTAAGAGTATCCCATCGGGGGTTGTGTGGAGATCGTTTTGCCCGGCGCGCGGCGGCGAGACAACGTTCAGCCCCCCTGGATTACGGACACTATTTTCTAGTAAGGTAGGACTAGTTTAATTTACTTAATTTTGCATGAGAAACCTTCGTTTCAATAAACTGTGGAACACAGTAGATGTGGTCATCACAATTGTGCGTGATCACTTTGCATCCCTTATAGTTTGCTGGGTGGGGACCGAGACAGAGAGCACATGTGGCTGGGGTGGATCGCTCATTTTTTCGACATTCACTTGTCTTGTGTGATTGCCCACATTTGACACAGCGATATGGCCTCATGCAGTAATTTTTTGAATGACCGTACTGCTGGCAGCGCTGACATTGGACTATGGTTTTGCTTTTTTTGGGGTCCTCTATTACAATTTTATGATGGTAAATGTATTTGATGTCTTTTGCAGCTTTATTGTTCGGCCCCGCTACTAAGTTTATAAAGAAAGTCGAAGTGGGCCGTTTGTCAGGACCAGATCTTGCGTTGATGATCTCACCGACAACTTGGTTTCCTGTTTCTTCAAATGCTTCTTTGATTGCCTCATGAGGTGTGGTGTGATGCAGGTTTCTGATTACTAGTCTACAGTGTCTATTGTCCTTTCTATTGAAGGTGTGACCTATCAAACCATTGTCTCTAACTATTTTTACGAGGTTTTTATAAGTTTCGACACTCTCGCAGTTTATACGTAGTTGGTTCTTGTTAACTATTTTATACGAGAACTGATTTCTATCAACTTTGTCTACAAGGAGCTCGGTTAGTTTGTTTATATCTTCGACACCGTAAAGTATTATTGGTGGTGGTTTACTGGTTTTCTGCTCTTTTTGTTGATCGTCAACATTTGCTTGGTCTACGGGTAGTTCAGCATATCTGTTCTGCGTTTGTATGTGCTCCGGTGATTGGGCATTGTTGGATAGCTTACGCTTCTTCCTTGCAGTAGGCATTTTCTGCCAGGTGGGAGGGCCAGCCTTCTCTTGCAGTTCTACAACATCTTCATTTGGCGCAGTTGGATCGTTGGTGACTTTAGGATTGATGTTTCCTACGGATGCGCTTCTTGGTCGCGGCAAAAATAAGCTTGGATGAAAAGCTTGTTGTACTAGTTTTTTAGTTCCAGTAGAGTTAACAGCTACGTGGGCCTGGTTATCCACCCTCGCAGTGTCTTCGGTAACAGATTTCACACTCTCCAGCCCGGGTACTGGAGAGCGCCGGGGGTTAGCCGGATCGCATGACATAACATTCTCATTAGTATTCGACATTTCATAAAAGTGGTTTGGGAAAATAGTGTTGAGCTTTCCCAAGGCACAACACATCATATTTCGGGTGACTCCCTAGCCTTTGATGAACCAACATCTATCCGCAAGGCAGCGGGTGCTATTTGTTGTCAGAGTTAGCATCTCCTAGATCAATTGCTAAACCACAGCTTACGAGGCCGATCTCCCCGGGTCTGAGCTTATATTTAAGTGGCGGCTCGTACTCGCCACTATCATCCGTCATCATCGGGTTTAGCGTTACTTTCTAGAGATTACTCAGCCGTGAGTAATCCCAACACCCCTCCAATCGGACTGCCCAATTGTCCGCGACTACTAATGTAGCTAGCTACCATATCTGGAAGCCGTTTCGCTATCCGCAACCTGCGACGCGGTGGGTGGCACAGGGCCGTGCCCCTGGGAACAATCACCCAGAACCCACGAATATGAGAGATGAAAAATATTTATCAGCCAATGCATTTATATGTCATTAGGTATTCCAATGACACTCTTTTTTGTTACCGTAAAAAACACTTGTTATTTACTTCGTGAAACAGAATTTACAAGTCCATGTTACATTTCGAAGCTTGTGAACTTGTAAACTTGTATCTTTCGAGAAATAGGCCCATCTCTGTGTGGTAATAAACAATAGAGGTGAGTGGATTCATGTCAGGTCAGCGCCATCTATCGAGCTAATAAATAAACTTTTTTTTTTTTAATTTGCTGGCAGAAAACTCTCATTGGGGGGGCAAGACCTACCAAAAAAAAAAAAAAACCTATACTGTATTTTATCGTATACTAACAGCCGCACGCGGTTTCGCCCGCGTGGTTGTACTGGTTGCCCAAATCATTACGAAATTTTGAAAGAAAAATGATTTTCAAATAATGTTCTCTCTTACGCGTTCGCGCCTTCTTGGAAAACAGGGCTACCAATATAGCGGCAAAGGAAATAAATGATGAAGCGCACGATACCTTTCTGAGACAGATTCGGATACGAAACAATACTATGCGATTATTATAAGAATAGGACTGTTCAAACGGCCATATTTGTTTGCGTTTCGCTTCCACTTCAGGAACAAAGATCAAGAATGCCGTTTGACAGTCCTATTCTTATAATAATCGCATAGTACTGATATTTTATCATTTATATAAAATTAAAAACTAGCGACCCGCCCTCGCTTCGCTTCGGTGTAAAGTGGTATTCGCTACCATGTATTATACCACAGCCATCTCTATCGTCTTCTACAAGCCATGCGCATAAAGTTGGCAACGTCTTTTTAAGTGAACCGATTTGACACCGTTTGCACCATTTGACAGGTAAACAGCGAGTAAACCTCGAGTAATCCATAGGATTATGGAGATGGCATATCTTCTATACATCTATACAAATAAATAAAATGTAACATATGTTTGTAACATTAAATAACCGCTTTTTACCACGTGCATATGACTAAATATACGATACATATACCAAAATGACATGTTTTTCAATTTTTGTCTGTCTGTCTGTTTGTTCCGGCTAATCTCTGAAACGGCTGGACCGATTTTGACGAACCGATTAATACGACAATTAGAAGTAGTTTAAAATTGAATTCTAAGATTTTCTTACATTGTGACTTAGTTACAGGTGACGCCAATAAAAGTATGGTAAAAAGCACTACAACTGAACTACAATTGAAACACGATTGTGACTTAACGTTAGCAGACTTGGCCCCCTGTTTTATTGTTCAGAAGTCCGCATAGAATTTATTTTTGATATTTTTATAACATAGCTTAGCGACAGACATCTAGTGACAGAAAAATATAGTGAAACTTGTATTCATAATGCTGCGGCTACATTAGCGGCCGATAATTCGTGCGAGTTGTCGCGCCAAAATTATCGTTGTCGGGCATACGCGATGTTCTTGTCAACCTGAAAATATTGTTAAATTAGTACTGAAATAGGTAAAATTTACTATTTAAAAAGTGTCGGTTAAAATCAGCTTTAAATAAAACTATTAGTGTTCACAAAGACAAACAAAGTTATATTGGAAACCATCGACATGAGTATCGATATCGATATTTTTATCAATCTCTACGTCGTATTTACTCAAGTTCACGGATTTAATATCTTTTTATCTAACACATAATATTTAAAAATCACCTTTATTTAGAAAAAAGGCAGTAAATATTATGATATTAGTGTGTCACTTAGTGTATTTGGGAATATATTCAACTAAAATATAAACCATAAAAATGGTACCTAATTGTACTTACAATCCTATTTACCTGCGAAATTAGTTTATTTGGTTTATTGTCGTAAGTAACATTACAATTCAACACAGAACACTACCCCATTATTGATTTATATAGTTATAACAGCCAAATCGACCCGATCGCGATAAAAATCACAAAATAATCGAGTGGGCGCTTTTCATCTACGTGATAAAAGACGCTAAATGAATCAAATCGGGTTCTGCTGTCATTTTCTTCCAACTCTTTCTCGCACATAGGTTATGATGTATGGATTTGTTTCTCACTCGCACCATTGTCCGTCTATTACCCCTAGTAAGTTTATGGTGTAGTATGCCTCACTTTTTCGTAAGTATGCCACCTCCATAGGATTTAGTACTCAGAGGAGTAAACCGGTTCACAGCTTGTTGCCGTTCCGTATCACATGGCTTGTAGAAGACGATAGAGACGGCTGTGATTATACATATAAAACTTTCTCTTGAATCACTCTATCTATTAAAAAAACCGCATCAAAATCCATTGCGTATCTAAGCATACATAGGGACAGACAGCGGAAAGCGACTTTGTTTTATACTATGTAGAGATGAAACAAACAATGTAGGTACCTAAGTACCAAAAAAATATAAAAGCTTTAATCAAATAACATCACCACAACATATTTTAAACAAAATGAAGCCTTTCTTTGGCTTAAATTAATAGTCTCTACACACGTTCCTATCCGACCTCCGATTTGGTCTGCTCCCAGACCAAATCGGAACGTGTGTAGCGCAGATTTGGTCTGGGAGCAGACCAAATCGGCTGTCGGATCGGAACGTGTGTAGATACTATAAAAGCATCGATTACTTTTGGAATGTCTACATCAACACTCCGCGCCGATGACGGTAGGTACATCATCGCCTGCGCACAGACTATGGCACAGGCCAATAACCTATAAATACCGTCAAGTAATAATAAGTGGTATAGTAATAATATTATGTACTTCTTCTTGTTTTGGGTTCAGGAAAGGCAAGACTGTCTAAAGGAAAGGTTTTTCTTTTAATAAAAAAAAACTTATTTGTTTAGTAGTAATTTGCGCTTATTAATGATAAATGCAGAGATTGCCACGTTCTGGAGTCCCTAAAATTCTGGGGGGCAAAACACTGGGTTGGACAATTCTGGGGGGGGGGCAACTGCCACCCCTTGCCCCCCCCAAATTACGCCACTGTCTTTGGGAGCGTCTCAAACATCGCCCTGTCACTTTAAATGTCAAACGTATGAAAGAGATGCCATGATGTTTGAGAAGCTCCATGGCCCGCTATTATTTCTCGGCTGCTTGCGCTCCTACAGGCCATGCTGCTCGGATTGGCAACGTCATAAATGTCAATGTCGTACCACTAATCCTAATTTCTTGTATGCATGAGATGAGATGAATTCCTGATTATAGCGCCTTAAAATCAAATAATACGCGTACATAACTAAGGGTTGTTTTATTTTAACTATATCACAGTCACGAAAATGTTTATTAAACACTCCTACTGATGTTGTAAGCTCCCAGTCGGCTCGAGGTATCGCACGAATCCATCGCTGACGCAGTGTTCCTCCTTCGGGAATCCAAATCTTTCGAGATCCAAGGTTTCATAAGTAATTTCCAACAATGATCACGTATTTATATGCACTAATTATACAATAGATATTGTATTAAAACACCCAAACAGCAATCAAGAAAATCAAACAGCAACGTTTCTTGACATGACCAAAGAGTATTCCGACTTGCCACATCCAGATAAAAAACTATCCAAAACGTGTAAAAATAATAGATTTTCTTTTTATTTTGTAACAAGCAAATTTAACCAAGTTCGTGCGTGCAAAATCCGAGAAAGTGTTTTATTTAAATGAACAGTTCGCGCAGAAATCTAAGATGTGAATTGAATTACGGCGAAAGTTATTTTTTTTTATTATATTATATCAAGTTTAGCCTAGTCAACGAAGAGATATAGAGGGAAATGTTTGGAACTCAATTTTTGACTTTGGAACTTTGTTTGGGGTAAAAGTTTTGTATAATCTATATATATAAAAATGAATCCCTATTTCCCTTGGTCACGACATCACGCGTGAACGGCTGGACCGATTTGGCTAATTTTGGTCTTGAAATGTTCGTGGAAGTCCAAGGAAGGATATAGGGGTAGGGTAGGGGTAGGGTAGGGTAGGGGTAGGGTAGGGTAGGGTTGGGTAGGGGTAGAGTAGGGGTGAGTAGGGGTAGGGTGGGGGTAGTGTAGGGTAGGGGTAGGGTAGGGGTAGGGTAGGGGTAGGGTAGGGGTAGGGTAGGGGTAGGGTAGGGGTAGGGTAGGGGTAGGGTAGGGGTAGGGTAGGGGTAGGGTAGGGGTAGGGTAGGGGTAGGGTAGGGGTAGCGTAGGGGTAGGGTAGGGTAGGGGTAGGGTAGGGTAGGGGTAGGGTAGGAGTAGAGTACGGGTAGGGTAGGGTGGAGTAGGGGGTAGGGCCACGGGAACGAAGTCGCGCTGGGTCAGCTAGTACTGTATATATTTTACCGGCCAAACCCGATTTCAGGACAAACACGTGATTGGTTAAAATGGTGGGTATTTTTTTTGTGTCATGTTCTACATCTACAGGTCTTCTGAGGCAAAGTCGCTCTCTGAAATGGCAACGCGATGAACTAGTTTGGCCTAGGAAAAACTAGTTTGTCCTAAAATCGGGTTGAAAAAAAAAATGAGACCTTCTTTGTGAACTCAATTACACGGGGACGAAGTCGCGGGGGTAGCACTAGTAGTAAAGTAATATATTATTGAAGAGAATTTAATGCTCTACAATTCTATGGCAGGAATTTATTTTTTCGGTGCATCGTTGGAAAGTTATTCGTTCAAAAGGTGAAATGTGAAGCAAACATATTTTTTTCTATAAATACAGACTTTCAAGAGCGGATATCTCAAAAACTATACAATATATCGTAACACTTGATGAATGAACTTGTAGCAAATTTAATTAGCTTTCATTTTGCGAATAGTAAACATGTCACTGGGATGCATAGCTTCTGAGATATATTCCAAAAACCAAAATATGAGACCTTCAAACCTCCCCCTCCCCCCTGGCTTAAGGGCTACGGGCGGGGTCTTTTGATATGTTTACCTCCTAACTAGCCCAAAGTTACAAAGTCAAAAATTGTGTTCCAAACATTTCCCTCTATATCTCTTCGATGACTGGGCTAATCTATATCTATACTAATAAAAAGAAGAAAGATTTGTATTTTTGTATGTAACGAATAAACTCAAAAAGTACTGGACTGAGTTCGAAAATTCTTTCACCGTTAGAAAGCTACAGTCTTCCCGAGTAACAAAGGCTATATTTTATCCCAATATTCCCACGGAAACGGGTACCACGCGGGTGAAACCGCGAGGATCCGCTAGTATCTATATAAAACAAACAAATGAAGCTGAATAAACTTTGGCGTAACCGCATCTTACCGTACCATAACCGTAAATTACAGAAACAATATCTGTTTTAAATGAGATCTTCGGAGAGAAATAAATATGAATAAATAAAAAATACAACAAAAAAATAAATCACTTAAATACATATACCCTAGGTACCTACTACACTACATATGAGATTTAAGTTCATAAATCACTACATAGTATAAAACAAAGTCGCTTTCTCTGTCCCTATGTCCCTTTGTATGCTTAAATCTTTGAAACTACGCAACGGATTTTGATGCGTTTTTTTTAATAGATAGAGTGATTCAAGAGAAAGGTTTATATGTACTTTTTATCCCGATATTCCCACGGGAACGGGAACCACGCGGGTGAAACCGCGGGCGGCCGCTAGTTTAATATAAATCGAAAATAAGTTCTACTCGTATTAATATTGCAGTTTTAGGTCAGCGCCATCTCTTGACCGATAGTAGAACTAATGTATGGTCAATGCGGGGAAGACCGTCTGAAGGTAACACCGTCTGCACGCAATAACTCACGTTTTTGAATAGCTATGCAGCGACTGTCGGTACAACAGTATTATAGTTTGGTTCGATTTTTATATCATAGACGACGCTAGCAACACTATGGTGAGAGAAAACTAGCTGTCATTTTTTCGGAGTTCCGACGTTCCATTTGGAATTACACGTGTTGCCGAAATAAAATAAAAAAAAATGGTAAATCGAACGAGTTTCTTAAAATAAAGAGGTTGACTAAGTATTATAATAACACTAGAATTTATGCGATAGAAAGAGATGCAATGACAACGAGTGGCCGTTCGTAATTTGCCTGCGCCGTACAAGCTGAATTCTATTTTATTGCGTTATAGTTAGAGTTGCTATTTATTTAAATGACTTAGCGGAGTCAACTATCTGTTACATAGTAACTATTTAGTAATCTGTGGCAAAACGAAAAAAATAATAAGGTAAGTTAAGTACCTACTTTTTTTCCTTTGCTCTCTGTATGCCTTACCTTAAGTCGCTTTATGCCTATGTGTCATTTCAAATAAGCGATTTCCATTTCGCGATACGACTAGGTACAATATTTACCTTACGTTTAAGTATAGACAGAAACATTGAGAGAGTGAGAAGCAAATAGGAGAGCTGACATTTTCAATCCCTTTCTTTATCTGACCCGCTGCCTGCTCTCTCACACAACCTCTTCACAAAAATTTCAATCACGATCACGACTCATGCTCGACGTCGCGGCTACACGTACAAACATGTTTGCTTCGAACAACGAGCAAGAACTAATGGACGTTTGAATCTTGTTCGATTCGAACATTTTCCTCCTCTCAAGGCCGTATGGATTGGAGTGTGGGGTGAGACAGGGGGGATTGAGCTCGCCCACCCTTTTCAATCTATATATGGATGAGCTGGTAGGTGAGCTCAGCAGTATCAGGGTCGGCTGTTACATAGACGGGGTAAGCTTAAACAACATCAGCTACGCCGACGACATGGTGCTGCTGAGCGCGTCTATCTGTGGCCTAAGGAAGCTACTCGCACTATTTGTGAATCTTACGCGGCGTCGCATGGTCTGGCCTATAATGTAAATAAGAGCCAACATATGGTCTTTCAGTCGAGGAGTCGACGGGTCGACAAAATACCACTGGTTTACCTAAATAGATGCGAACTTAAGAGAACGTACAGCTTTAAATACCTGGGACATTTGTTAACACCTGACCTCAAAGATGACAACCAGTGGCGTAATTTGGGGGGAAGGCAAGGGGTGGCAGTTGCCCCCCCAGAATTGTCCAACCCAGTATTTTGCCCCCCCAGAATTTTAGGGACTCTAGAACGTGGCACTTCCTGCATTTATCATTATAAGCGCAAATTACTACTAAACAAATAAGTTTAATTTTTTTTTATTAAAAGAAAAACCTTTCCTTTAGACAGTCTTGCCTTTCCTGAACCCAAAACAAGAAGAAGTACCTAATATTATTACTATACCTACTTATTATTACTTGACGGT
The DNA here is from genome assembly GCA_949710035.1 of Crambus lathoniellus. Lineage (NCBI taxonomy): Eukaryota > Metazoa > Arthropoda > Insecta > Lepidoptera > Crambidae > Crambus > Crambus lathoniellus. The sequence goes on along the minus strand of OX453299.1, from coordinate 12,094,118 downwards.
ATGTATAGGTTATTGGCCTGTGCGCAGGCGATGATGTACCTACCGTCATCGGCGCGGAGTGTTGATGTAGACATTCCAAAAGTAATCGATGCTTTTAATTTAAGCCAAAGAAAGGCTTCATTTTGTTTAAAATATGTTGTGGTGATGTTATTTGATTAAAGCTTTTATATTTTTTGGTACTTAGGTACACACGGTGGCACATCAGACTATACATGTTGACCTTGAGACCGGCCTTTATTCGCTACGTAATAAAAGCTGTTATCGCAGTTCAACTGTTTAACCTGATATGCTGTCGAGTGTACATAGTTTGTTTCATCTCTACATAGTATAAAACAAAGTCGCTTTCCGCTGTCTGTCCCTATGTATGCTTAGATCTTTAAAACTACGCAATGGATTTTGATGCGGTTTTTTTAATAGATAGAGTGATTCAAGAGAAAGTTTTATATGTATAATACATGGTACCGAATACCACTTTACATCGAAGCGAAGCGAGGGCGGGTCGCTAGTTTTTAATTTTATATAAATGATAAAATATCAGTACTATGCGATTATTATAAGAATAGGACTGTCAAACGGCATTCTTGATCTTTGTTCCTGAAGTGGAAGCGAAACGCAAACAAATATGGCCGTTTGAACAGTCCTATTCTTATAATAATCGCATAGTATTGTTTCGTATCCGAGTCTGTCTGAGAAAGGTATCGTGCGCTTCATCATTTAATTCCTTTGCCGCTATATTGGTAGCCCTGTTTTCCAAGAAAGCGCGAACGGGTTAGAGAGAACATTATTTGAAAATCATTTTTCTTTCAAAATTTCGTAATGTTTTGGGCAACCAGTACAACCACGCGGGCGAAACCGCGTGCGGCTGTTAGTATACGATAAAATACAGCATAGGTTTTTTTTTTGGTATGTCTTGCCCCCCCAATTAAAAACTTGAAATTACGCTTATGATGACAACGATATAGAAAGAGAGCGAAGGGCGTTGTCAGTCAGAGCAAACATGTTGCTCCGCAGGTTTGCACGCTGCTCACGTGAAGTTAAAATCACCCTGTTTCGTGCTTTTTGCACTTCCTTCTACACATGCAGCCTGTGGTGTAATTACACTCAAAAGGCTTACCACGCCCTTCGAGTGCAGTATAATAATGCCTTCAGGATGCTTTTGGGGCTGCGTCGCTCCTGTAGCGCATCCGGGATGTTCGCTGAGGCTAGCGTTAGTTGCTTTTATGCAACTATGCGCAAAAGATGTGCTTCCCTGGTGCGCACGGTGCGGGGGAGCTCCAACAGCATCCTGGACATGATTGCGAGCAGACTTGACTGCCCATTTGTCAATCGTTGCTGTGCCATTTCAAGTGGCATGGCAAAAACATAAAATATTGTGTCTAGATTTAAGAGGTTTAATACTAACATAGTTATATAGCTATATTGTTACTAACAAAATGAGTTGTGTATTACTCGATGAATAAATGAATTTATTATTATTTAATTTATTATTATTATTATTTTGGTTGGCTTCGAGCATTTATCTTGAGACTTGCATGGTACACACGTTCGTACTTGGGCGAGCCGAGCGAGCAATATACATTTTGACTTCGGCATTTTAGATAACCGCGAGCGTTTTTAAATTGATGACGCGCCGTATGTAAACGGCGAAATCTTACAAATTGCCTGCTACATATAGAACCAATTAAAAGTACTCCCATGTCTTTCGGTCATGCTAGCATTTGGTCCATACACTGACAATCTCCTGTATATGATACTCCAATCGAAGGACGTAAGATTTTAAACTTCCTATTTCTACCTATTTGCTGTTGTATATTTTTACATATTTAAAACAAAACCAAGCTGCTCTTGACAACTTATTAAAATGAGACAATCTATAAATAGATAAATTATTTTACAATAATTTTATAACAAAAAAAAATTGTCATGTCTTGATTTGCTTAAAGAACTTTTATTTAAAACTAGCTTCCCCGCTCGCGCTTTGCCCGCTTTGGCTTGATGACGCCGTTTTCCCATGATGAGATGAACTCGAAATTAAAAATACTTACTGAAATACAATATGTGACCCAGCCAACCCCTCATGATACCACCGTTTTTCATGGAAATGTAGCTGAAATATTTCAACTGGGACATGATATCTGAAACAAAAAAAAAATAAGTTTAAGGGCCGAAACAGCGACGGCCGTCGCGAGTTCCCGTCCGCGGGGACCGTATTACGCAGTGACGCTATTTCTATTTAAGCCGTGCGCCGTATACAGTCTCATCGATGGAGAACCTAATATTTTAGGTACTACGTAGCAAAAGGACGACGACTAGAAAATAAAAACCGACAGCTAGTAAGCCCGTTTACAAAACCTAGGCCCTAGGCGGAGATCACGAGTGTCAACATCGCGTAACGAAGTTTCGGCTCTAATACAGTTAAGTACATTAAAATAAAAAAAAACAATATTGGCCAAAAAAGAACTAACAGCAAAATAACAATTAATCAACCAATGACTTACAAATTATGTGGAAGTATGGGTTGTTAGCTTTACTTATTATCATATTTAAAAAATAAAATATTAATGCGGTTTATAATTATGGTCTAAGATGCGAATGAGATCGACCTTCACCCATCTGTATATCCACACTATTCCTTTATGGATTTTAAAATTACAGTTGTACCACAGGGAATGATTTTAGGTTGTACTGGGGAGAGTTAAGTCCATCGGTAAAAAATAATCCCTTTGGTACTACCTTAGACCAAAACGGTTGTACCACACGGGGAAGCAGGTTTTATTGTAAGGGTGTTAATTGACATTCTGTAGAATCCATTCTATCGATTGGTATAAAAATATTCAATATACAGCTGATGTAATTCGGTAGTGGTAACAGGTGCTATTCGATATCGATTTGATTGCAATCGTCCGATCCGTCCTACAAGCTCTCCAGGGAAGTCGCATCACATCGAGCCTTTTACTTGAGTGTCACCACGCCTTAAATACAGTAGGTGCACTTAATACTATTACTATCCAATGGATCAAAGGTCACAGCGGATCACGTGGAAACGATGCAGCCGACGAACTGGCCAGACGCGCATCCGGCTCGACGCCTGTTGGCCCAGAGCCGATCGCGCCCATCCCGGCGAGCTGGTATGCAAATAAGATCCGTGAACGCACTACAGAATTACACCAACAGAACTGGAGCTCGCTGGATTCGTGCAGACAGGCGAAGCTCGCACTGCCGCGCGTGGACGCGCGTTTATCCAGGGCCCTGATACAACTGTGCAGACCGCAACTTCGCCTGGTAACAGGTGCCATTACTGGTCATGGACAATTTAACAGACATCTTTTTAATTTAGGTGTCACCGACAGTCCCCTATGCAGAGGATGCATGGAGGAAGAAGAAACAGCTGCCCACGTACTGCTGGAATGCAGGGGGGTGGCCCCCTACCGGGCGAGGTACCTCGGCTCGCCGGGCAGCGTCCAGGAAGCGATCACTAATGTGAAAGCTCTTGGAGCGTTCCTGGCTGAGCTGGGCTGGCTGGAGTGATCTGGCCGCGCACCCTCCGGACGCAAAATAGGCGCAATAGACGTCGAGTTGCGGAAACCGCCCGTATTGCTAAGAAGAAGAAGAAGATTGCAATCGTCGATTAAACATAGTCTGTCTATATATTCTGTCTTTATTTCGATGGAGACATCCTCCTCGTGGCATGTTTCTTTGTTTAGAGGTAGAATCCGCAACTCACATAACATGGAAAGTAAAAAAAAAAAACTTGCCGTGTTCTGTGCCTCAACTATTACTTACCTATTATTATATTTTGGTAATTTTGGCAAACAGTCTTAGTTAGTCCGTAGTAACATATAACTATAAATTAGCATCTTGCGGATTTTTCTGTAAGATCTTAGTTCTTGCCAAATTTCATGATTCAAGGTGAACGGGAAGTACCCTAGGTTTTAATTACCTTGCGAGGGTCAAAATATGCGACGTATAAACGGCGGTATAGTATTGTTGACTTTAAAATTTGATTGCAGACTTGAGAATTTAATATTGATTTCAGCTTGATAATATGTACCTCCACGAGTTTCTGAGAAAATAGTTATTTGTTATACAAAAGAGCAAAGTCATTTTTGCTGCGAGTGCTGAACTTAAATCACGAACTTAGCGAGTGATTCAAATATAGACTACTAAACACAGAGAGTGATTTAAAGGCACGAGACATCAGAAAAGTAAAGTTGCTCTCGTGTTAAACATACAACATTATCTATATATATAAAATTGAGGGGACATAACTCACTCATCACGAAATCTCGAAAACTACTGGACCAACGAATATGTAATTTGGCAGGGAGGTAGATTATGCCTAGGAGACTTCCGCTAAGAACGGATATTAGGAAACTCCCCCCCTAAAGGGGTAAAATGGGGGGGTTAAGGTTATATAAAACTTCTTCATTAATGGATTTAGAAGCATGAAAATTGGTACGTTGGATACTGGTTATGACTGAAAATGATCTGAGTAAGCAAAGTAAAAAAATCTCCCCCTTAATGGGGTAAAACGGGCGGATTAAGCTTATATGGAACTTCCTCATTTCTAAACTTAGAAGTATGAAAGTTGGTATGTTGGATACTGGTCACGATTATTAAATATATATTGTAATATATATTAAAATAGATTGATGATGGTGCTGATGAGACCGTAGAGAATGCCTATCTACCTACTTTTTGACACAAAATTTTGCGATGTAGTACTCGCGGACGTAGTCGCGGCCGGCCATTCATATTCCTATTTCTACTATCCCCACTATTATTATGAATGCGAAATTGTATATGCTCACGTCAAACCGGCTGAACCAATTTTGATGAAATTTGGAATGGAGATAGTTTGAGACAGTGCTTCCGGGTGCTCCTACTAATTACTCCTACTGATAGGAGCACCGGGACACCCATGTCCTGATGCTAGGAAGGACATAGGCAAATTGTAACCGCGGCAATAAGGCTCATTCCCATGGTAAAATAAGTTTTAGCTCGGGCAAAGCTGTAGAATGGAATTGGTATTTAAGGCGATAGTTTGAGTTCATGGGAAGTATGATATTTAGAATAGAGACAGCTTAAGGCCCTGGAAAGGATATATTTTACTTTTTACCGCGGGAAATCTCATTAAGTATATGGAAAAATCACTTTAAGCGCAGGCTAATATGGAGGCATTAATTGGTATTTAAGTTAATAATTTGAGAACCTGGCAAGGATTATAATAGGCTACTTTTACTTTTTACCACAGGATAGTATCATATTCCCACGGGAAAATCAATAAGTAGGTATTATTTGTTTGTCCGTCTTTCATGTCCAAACGGAGTAACAGATCAATGTGATTTTTGGTACGGGATTAGATTGGGAGAGAATGACATAGTTTATCCGAAAATATTACATTCCATCAGGATAATGTCGTGTAGAACACGCGGGCGAAGCCGCGGGCGGAAAGCTAGTCTATATATATAAAAATGAATCCCTATTTCCCTTGGTCACGACTTCACGCGTGAACGGCTGGACCGATTTGGCTAATTTTGGTCTTGAAATGTTCGTGGAAGTCCAAGGAAGGATATAGGGGTAGGGTAGGGGTAGGGTAGGGTAGGGTAGGGGTAGGGTAGGGTAGGGTAAGGGTAGGGTAGGGTAGGGGTAGGGTAGGGGTAGGGTAGGGGTAGGGTAGGGGTAGGGTAGGGGTAGGGTAGGGGTAGGGTAGGGGTAGGGTAGGGGTAGGGTAGGGGTATGGTAGGGGTATGGTAGGGGTATGGTAGGGGTATGGTAGGGGTAGGGTAGGGTTGGATAGGGGTAGAAAAGGGGTAGGGTAGGGGTAGGGTAGGGTAGGGTAGGGGTAACGTAGGGGTAGGGTAGGGGTAGGGGTAGGGTAGGGGTAGAGTACGGGTAGAGTAGGGTGGAGTAGGGGGTAGGGCCACGGGAACGAAGTCGCGCTGGGTCAGCTAGTATTTAATAAAGAAAACATCAAAATTACAAAATTAAAAGTAAAATTGGTGCAACTATGCAAGTTGAAGGTTACTGTTAGCATTGCGATCAGAAACTGCACTGCTTGTCATTTTTATGAAAATTAAACATGATATACTTAAGTACCTAAGCGATATAATGTACACTACATAAATATTTATTTTAAATATTGCGTCTTTAATAAAAAAGCAATAGTAGAACAATCGTATTTATTAACCGACTTCAAAATAAAAAAGGAGGAGGTTCTCTATTCGTCTGTATGTATGTTTTTTTGTGTATGTCCGCCGATTACTCGAAGACAGTTAAACCGATCGAAATGATTCAAACGTCATTACATGTTGGTTTCCAAGTTTAAATTTTGAAATCGGTTTATAAGTAATCCTGAAAATACTGTAATTTATTAGGTAACCATTGCACGAGTTTTAACGTATCTTTAGGCACAACTCCTTTGTTTGTCTTGTTTTACTGGACATATTACGGTATACCTTAAAAATAATCTCATATAAATTTCATTGGCATTGGACCTTGGACTTCGGAGATAATTAAGGAACTCTTCAAAATAATGAAATAGGTATTGAATGGTTGGATGTGATTCTGATGCGGTTTTCAGAAAACTATTTGTTACATTTAGGGAAAGGCTTTGGTATAGTATTTTAGCCGACTTCAAAAAAACAGAGGTTCTCCGTTTGATCCGTATGTAATGTATGTTTGTCCGCGATTATCTCACGTTTGGCTGAACCGATTTCGATGCGGTTTTCATCATACAAGTATTTTTGATTGATGCGGCTTATATTTTATATCCTAACATACCTATTTACCAGGACACCTACACGAAAATTGCCTGCATGATGCACTAAAAAGAGTGAAATAAAAAATATTTTTTACAAAAAATAAAACCGCCTTAAAAAAAAATGCCGTCAAAAAGTAAGAAATAATCCATTTAATACTGAATTCACACCAAATAACGTAAGTACTTTGAAGACGGGCGGGTTTACACAAAAACAACAAAAAATAGTACATTTATTAATGTTACATTTAATTAATTTCATCCAAAACAAATTTCTTAAAATATTCATACAAAACATTTTTAAAAACAGAAAATGGAATTTACTGAAATAAAATCGTATGACTGAAAGAATTCTAACAGTTGTTATTATTACCTTAAAATACCTTGTTTTAATTGCTTTTAGCAAAAATTATGAAAAGTTGTTTAGAAAACTTTTAGAGCAAAAAGTTGCCAAAACCGGTACAGTGGCCAAAACCGGGGCTTCTGCCCTACCTTTGCTTTATAATTCATGTCCAACGACATAAAGCTCTCTATCTATCCTTTTTGCACATATTAATTTTAAAAGTCTCTTCCTTGTCACTCTATTTCTTTTTTTTATTATTTCAAAAGGTGATGTAAGAAATTTAAAAAAATCGGCCAAGTGCGAGTAGGACTAGCTCATGAAGGGTTCCGTACCCACTTAATGTACCGATTACGTTCACCTAGCAAAAATACCACTGTCATTTTTTGCTAGAAAAAAATAACTTTGTTTTTCATAGTATTCGTATGAATGACAAAGTTATATTTGCGGTTCTCGAAAATGTGTTATATCTCAAAAAGTTGTAAAGCCTACTTGCCTGTGATAGTTTTCCTTTTAACTTCGTCATATTATTATGTACTACTATCGTGAATTTTTTCACGTATCCAGAAACAACCATTTGGCTGGTAGGGGGGGGGGGGGGGGGGGGGGGACACTTGACTCTAACAAAATTATGCAATTTAAGAGTCTATGAGCTAGACTGGGGTCAGACGGACGGACGGACAGACGGACATGGCGAAACTATAATGCCTGCTCCAAACGATCGTCCAACACTCCAACTGTTCGTCCAACCTTCCATGTGTGGAGAGGTAGTTCGTGAATGTGTGACGATGTTGGAACGTGTTGGGGCGAGATCGGTCCAATGGCGGTAAATCGTACCCACATCAAAGGAGTTTGCCGGCTCGCACAAACAGACCCTCCACACATCAGTGTCGTCACTTCTCTCAATTAATGGATTACTTACATACAATAATTTATTTCAAGCTTAAACAAAATACTTGTTCTATTACTATGTATACTTAACATCCACCATCTTCTTTTCCGTCATGATTTTTTTAATTTTACGTCAGTTATGAACTTGCAAAAAATTATTTTATGCACACAAAGGGTACAGCGCAAAGGCACTTATCACTTAAATGTCCTAATAGTGAATGAGGTTGGCAGAAGATTGGCCGATGTGTGGAGGGTCTGTTTTGATCGATCGTGAGTTGGGACAAGATTGAAGGATGTTGGAGTGTTGGAATGTTGGACGATAGTTTGGAGCCGGCATGAGGGTTCCTTGTTGACTACGGAACCCTAAAAAGCACACTTACAAAAGAAATCAAAAATAAAAAATCGATTAGCTAGCTCCGATGGTATGCTTATCATAGCTGTGCGACGGGTCGATTTTTTCTAAACTACTTACTTCATTTTCCATTTTTCAATAAGTAATAACTTAATCTCCCAACCAAATTTACTTTTACTACAATTATTTTATTATTATTGTTTTTTTATATATATTATTTATTCTAATTTGTATGTTAACTTTACTTTCAATGAAACGCCTCCTCTCTTCTAACACCCTATTGCGTGCCCGCCAGGGTCCATAATGATCTTTTTTTTTATGTTGTAATTTACATTGCATGCAATAAAATGATTGAGTATTGAGTAATAAAAATTGCATTGTGAATGCTTAAAAAGTAAAAATTTAAATAATAACATAATATGTTTTCCTTTCTTTTTATTATTGAGATAATAATTAATTGAAAAAAGTATATTCTGAAAGGACGTAAGTACAATATCAGGAATAATATAAGCGATTCCTTAGCCTCTAACCTTCCTCTCTTTAGCCTTTAAATAAAAAAAGGTCCATAACCATACTTTAAAACAAAGTTTAACATGTGTAAGTACTTTTTAAAATCTTCGTTTATGTAATAATAAAACAAAGACATTTCAGTATACAGGGCGTCCCAAAACTATGTCACATGGAGGGAAAGTACCTTAAATACTGAATATATAAAATTTTACTGAAAGAAAACTTCATTTTTATTTTAAAAAGAAAACGAACTGCATTCAAAGAATTTGAAATAATCGCATGTCTGAGCTGGGAATCGAACCCATTGAAAGTGAAATTTATTATTTTTTAAATTTTATTATACCTACCGATCGAAAGGCTCAACTATAAGCATTTATTTATTCTAAGTAACAAAATATCTTAAATAAAAGGGAGACTACGAAATTTAACATTTAATATTGATTATCAAGATTGTGCAGCGTTATGGATAGCTCTTTTTCTGTGACTGTCGTGCTCAAAACTTTTACATTTCAATGTATTGCTAATGAAATGAGTGAAGATTGGAGCAATATTAAACATAATTTCCCTATCATAAATGCGTGATAAAGTTATACATATTGTGATAAGTAACACAACCTAGACTGATTCAAAAGGTTTGAATAACTTGGTGCGAGGTCGATTCTCGGTTTGGACAGGCGATTATTTAAAAATCTTTGAACGCAGTTCATATTGAATTATTAAAAAAAAAAACAATCTACAGTATTTGGTGCGGTCTATACCACACCAAAATGTGGCATACATAGTTATGGGACGCCCTGAGAGCGCTCTGAGGGCGTCCCACGCACGACTATGCAACTGGTGGAATAGACCGCACCAAATATATCAAACGTTTTTAAATCAGTCGAGGTGGTATTACTTATCACATTATGTATAACGTTATCACACACTTATAATAGGTAAATAAGGTATAATATTGCTCCAATCTTCACTCATTAGTGGTAATAAATAAAAATAAATAAATAAATAATACATTGAACTGAATACACTAAAACCAAAATTACTCTTGCCCAGTCTCTTCTCCTTTCTGTCATAGACTACGCTGATGTCTGTTACACGGATCTTTCGGAGGTCTTGCTCAACAAACTGGAGCGTCTGCAGAATATGTGTATCCGTTTCATCTTTAATCTCCCTAAATTTGACCACGTGTCGCACTTCCGCTCAAAGCTAAATTGGCTTCCAATTCGCCGGCGCAGGGACTTACATGCTCTTACGCTTCTCTATTCCATCCTCTTCCACCCAACCACTCCTCACTACCTTAAAGAGTGTTTCCGATATCACACCTCCTCCACCCAATGTACCTTACGCTCCTCCTCAAATCTTACTCTTGTTTTTCCACCCCATTCCACAGATTTCCTCTCCTATTCTTTCTCTATGCATGCTGTTCGACTATGGAATGCTCTTCCTGAAGGTATCAGGAAGGCTCCATCTCTTAAATCTTTTAGTGATCAAGTCCGAACGCATTTTCTATCTTATTCTTAATACCTATCTTATTTCCTCTCTTACTCCTACTATCATTAAATTTTCTTTACTTTATTCCTATTTCTTTTTAATTATATCTATATAATATATTATAATGTTCTTCAAATTGCACCCACTCCCCCTTCCCCTTTATGTCCTCAGACGATTATTATTTTTCCACTCAAGGTTGCCTGGAAGAAATTGCTACGTAGCAATAAGGCCGCCTTTTGTGTACTTCTTTTGTAGTGTCTTCTTTTTGTTATGTGTTTTCTTTTTGCAATAAAGTGTTTTATTATTATTATTATTATTGAAATGTTAGAGTCAGTTGTTTTGAGCACGACAGTCACAGAAAAGGCTATCCATAACGCTGCACAAACTTGTAATTCAACATGAAATGTTTAATTTCGTAGTCTCCCTTTTATTTAAGATGCCATGTTACTCAGCATAAATAAATGCTTATAATTGAGCCATTTAATCGGTATAATAAAATTATAAAAATATTTTTGTTCACATTCAGCGGGTTCGATTCCCAGTTCAAACATGCGATTATTTGAAATTGTTTGAATGCAGTTCGTTTACTTTTTTAAATAAAAATGAAGTTTCCTTTCAGTAAAATTTTATATCTTCAGTATTTTAGGTACTTTCCCTCCATGTGGCATAGTTTTGGGACGCCCTGTATACTACCAATTTAAATTCAGTAGTCAACAAGGAACCCTTATAGTTTCGCCATGTCCGTCTGTCCGTCTGTCTGTCCCCAGTCTAGCTCATAGAAGTACTAGAATGCTGTAATTTGGCATGTATACACATTTTTATCACGCCAACAAAGTGGTAAAGTAAAATTAAAAAAAAATCTAAGTTACCTCCCCTACACGTGAAGTGGGTATGTAATTTTTTTTTCTTGTCGACCCCATAGTGTGGGATGTCGTTGAATAGCAATTTCTTGTGAGTTCGTAAAGACAGTTTTTTGATTGAGGCATCCGTTTGTGAATTTTATTATTAAGCTTATAAGTGCAAAATTTTGTTAGAGTCAAGTGTCGCCTTAAATTTCGTGGTTATTTTTTTTTGTGTCGTGTTCCACAGGACTTCCGAGGCAAACTCGCTCTCTGAAATGTCAATGCGATGAACTAGTTTGGCCTAGGAGAAACTAGTTTGCCCGGGTTTGGCCGGTAACATATAGTTCTATAGTTGTGGACGTATAATTAAGAACGCTTATGTGTGATATAACATTTTTTCAAACACGCTTGCATAATTCTTCCTTACACATGTTTTACTCATTCTTGTGCCATAGCAAAATGTTTTCATACTATCGATAAATCCATTTACACACGTGACTAATTAAAAAACAAAACGGATAAATTTAATACATCCAATAAACTTTATACTTATTATACAGGACCACTAACTGGCTGGCCACATTATTAAGAACGCTGAACAGTTTCTTTTTTTATTTTAATTTGAATATCGAGCACTGTGTCTATGTCATTTCTAGTATAATATTGGCGCGATTTAGTTATTCAATATTATAAAATAACAATGGGGTAAAATAAAAGTTGCGACAAATCTACTAGGGAAATCATAATAAAACTTCGTGAAAAGAATAGGTCGTACAAAAAGATAGCTGATCATCTCCATTGTTCAAAAACGATAGTTTACCATGCTGTGAAGCATTTTAAAATGTTTCAAACTACTTCAAATATTCTGCGCGCGACTAAACAGAGAAAGACACAGCGACGAGATGATAGAAATATCGATCGTTTGGCAAGACAAGATCCTTGGTACTTGGTCTAACGAGATAAGAAAAGCTTATTTTGGAGAAAACAACCCTTCAGCGATCTCGGCCCGCACTATTCGGAGCCTTTTGGTAGAAGAAAAGTTGCACGGACGTATAGCAAGAAAGTTACCCATGTTGAAACAGTGCCATAGGCAAGCCCGTCTTCCATTTGCAAGAAAGTATGAAAACTGGTCAGCTCGACAATGGAAAAATGTTCTTTTTTCTGTGTGTGAGAGATGTTCTGATGGCAAACGTTAAGTGCGGCGTCCTTTGAAAAAAGCATTTGGCCCCAAATTCACAAAAAAGACCTTAATTGGGGGTGCTTTTCTGGTCACGGAATCGTACCTATTAAGCTCATAGAAGGTAACATGGATCAACTTTAGTAAGTATAAAAATATATTGGAAACAACAATGTTACCTTATTTATGCTGAAGATGTTCTTCCGGTAATTTGGATATTTCAGCACGATAATGATCCTAAACATACGGCACGCCCAGTAAAGGAATTTCTCGAATCAGAATCAGCAACTGTCTTAGACTGGCCAGCTAACAGCCCAGATCTAAATCAAATTGAACATCTTTGGTGCGAGTTCAAGAGTGTATCAAATCGACAATGCGGCAATTTGAGCTTTATGATGTTTTTTTAGAAGAATGGAACTCAATTTCTTTTGAAAAATTTAAGAAATTAATAGAATCGATGCCTCGCCGCTGCAAAGCAGTTATTAAGAGCCGTGGACATGCCACGCAATATTAATTATAGTTTAAACTATATTTAATAAACTAACTTCAGATAATTAATGTATTTTTACTTAGCCTATGTTTAATCAAAATAAATTCTCAAACAATTCAATGCTCGTTCTTAATTATATGTCCAGCTTTGTTTGTAAAAAAATTGTTATTCCCCAAAAAAAGGTATTTTTGTGACAAATCCATTTTTATTTCACACACTTTGTTCCTAATTCCTTTCGTTTTAGTCATGTGAATATTTCATAATAAAATATAAAAATTTCTAACAGAATCACAAAAAAAAATTACATGATTTGTTCAAAACTTTCTGTTTTTTATATCGTTCTTAATTATATGACCACCACTAGTAGGGCAAGATGGTTCTCTAAACTGTGCTTAATCGGGTATGTATCATAATAACTACGGTCATTACGACTATTGTTATAATTATTGAGAATTAAAGTTATCTAATAAACAATAAACAAACTCGGCAGAAGGCCGTTTGGTGTTACCGGCCATATTGTTTTGAGCGAGCTATAAAGGAGGTAGGATAAGGCGAAGCGGGGCTCATTCTGCATCGGGAATTCAAAGCAAAGCTAAGTATTCTATTACATCGATGTGAGATTATTGGTGTTGTAAATTGTTAGATATCTTATGCGAAACAAACTTGAATTAGCATCAAATAGTTTCTGTTGGAATTTGTTATTCTTTGTCACAATATTCTATTGTTGTAAATGTATTAAAACTATTATCAGTATGGTTATAATTCAAATACACATTGTGCATTTCACACTTAAAAATGTAATTTGTCTGACGTGTTTTATGAAAATAAAAGTGTTTGATGAAGGGAGAATTGCACCCCTTGGCGAGTTTCTTGCTGGCTCTTCTCGTTACAAGGTCTCCCGCCGTAGGGTTTTCTGAACCAATAGCGTAGCATCCTTGACAATCACAAAGGCTTACTAATAACTTGAATAAATGAAAATGAATATTAATTATTGAGTTATTTATTGTAATACCTGACCCTTAATCTTAACACTATGGTCGAAATAACTACGATCGATTCAAATATTTTCATAATGACTATTGAACGACTCAACTACTGTTCATTTCACCTACGGTTGATTGAACTACGGTTGATTCAACTAACGGACGATTGGCCTAATGTTCATTTCATCTACTGGTTGTTTCGACTATGAACGACTCGCCTACAACAAGCTTATTAATTGGAAAGTTTATTAAATGGATTTGGGCGCGTTGGATTGTTTTTTTGGTAAAGGTGTCGCAAACATAAAATTTTTGATTGTTTTAGTATGGAGCGGGGACTTGTAAAATTTTCAAGAATGAATTTTATAAAAATGAAAATATCTCGAAAACGGTGCGTCATAGCTAAAATCTAACAAAATGTTCGATCCCCTATGGTACCCCGGAGATACCTAGGAGGCATCCGATGGACATATAAAAAAAAAATTTTTTTTTGCTAAAAAATATTTTTGTTATTTTTAAATTTTTATATATTTTAGGAAAAAACAGAAGGGGGGACGGGGGGCGAAGCCCCCCGCCACCCAACAAAATGTAACAGACGGTTCAGGTTAGGTTAGGTTAGAACAGTGACCAAGACGCCGCGCGAGCGAAGCGAGCGTGCCGCGGCAGCGGCCGGCGAAGCGCCAGAACTGATTTCATACACCCCCCCCCCCCTACCCCCTACTTCAGTTTAATAGGAAATGGGAATATGTCTAAAGTCGCTTCTGGCGCTTCGCCGGCCGCTGCCGCGGCACGCTCGCTTCGCTCGCTCGGCTCGCGCGGTATGTTAATATAAACCGAACATGCTCGTCGCTTCGCTCCTCGCACCTATCAGCAGTACAGTCACGAGCAATAATATGTATACAACATAAGGACTATGGCATATTACAATATTGAATGACTTCTGAGACACTGATCGTTTTCTTTTGGAACGCTACAGTGTGACAAAGTTCTATGTTGTATTGTATACATAATTTATTGCTCGTGTCTGTACATGAGTCACTATTTTTAAACTTAATAAACCGTGTAGGTGAGTTGACCGTAGGTGAAATAACCGTAGGTGAAATGACCAGTAGTTCAATCAAATATGAAATAATCGTAGGTGAGTTGTTCGTAGGTGAGATGACCAGTAGTGATTTCGTACATTAGTTATTTTAAAAATAGGTGTAACGACCAATAGTTATTTTGAACAGTACTTAGGTCTTTTGACCGTAGTTATTTCGACCATAGTCGAAACGACCGTAGTTATTATGATACATACCCGCTTAATCATATAATTCAGTGAGAACAGACTTCCTATAAAAAAAATCTTATAAGAATGCAGTTTTTCTTTAGTGTTTTTTTTATTGCTAGAGAAATGTATACCTTATTGCTTTTCAATAAGGTTGATATTAAATTTTATTGCACCTGTAATGCACCTGTAAATAAATAAATAAATTGCATCGCACAATTAAAATAGTTTTTAATGAAAGTACTATTAAATAGTAGGTGGATGATACTTTCAGCAACCCAACGATATAAAACATCTATAGTGTTTATAAACTGTAAGGCCACAAAAACCATTAAAAGTGGAACCACTTGATATTAGCGGTGATTAGCGGTGTCACATTTTAAGTGGCTATCAGGTTACGACATGCAGCACGTGCGCCAGCCAGGCCATACCTGGTAAATAAAATCACAGTTAAGGTGTGTTAAGGTATTGTATATGTTACGGCTAATAGCCTAAGTGCGGCTTCACCTAGTTTTAGCCGGCTACAATTAGGTGCAGCCGGCCACATGCGGTTAAAATTAGATGTATCCTACTTATCTTCAGTTAGAACTAGGTTTAGCCTTCATCATAGCGGCTAAAATAGCCGCACACCGGTGGTTAAAATAAGGTGTATCCTATTTATCATCGGCTAGAACTAGGTTTTCAGTTCAGTTAAGCATTTTAGTTTTGTTTTGAGATTTTCATCTTGCGTTTCCCGATAGATTCGATTGTATTGAAATAATAAAAGACAGGGATTTTGAAGTGACATAAATCTTAGAAAAGTAGATATTGGAAAACATTTTACATACTTAATACTTTCTTAAAGGTATTTTTTGCAAATAGCTTTTTCCCGAAAATAAGCTTTATCTATATAAATAATTATGGTAAAACATACATTTAAAAAAATACAGTAGACTTGAGAACCTCCTCCTTTTTTTGAAGTCGGTTAAAAATGAATGTTGCTAAGCGCAAAACCCGAGAATGGCTGAACCAATTCGCCTATTTTTTTCATTTGTTCCTTAAGGCTCACGGTAGTTTTTTTTATGGAAAGGAAAAACATAAAAAAATTCGTGTTAATTAGTAAAAACAACATTTTTCTTTTGCCATACAAATCAGCTGTCAAACTTTTTACGTAAATCATTTGTATGTCTCGCACTATCAAAACGGAGCCACGGATCGACGTGATTTTTGGAATGGAGTTAGTTTGAGAGCAGCTGGAGAGTGACCTTTTTAGGCCTTTTTATGGTATAGGTATAATTCCTTAATAGGGTAAAGTACTCAATTATTGATGATTATTTGAGCGGAACAAAGGCTCCAAAGTGTTCGCTAGAGATCTGGCTATAGGGCAAAGTCAACTGACGAGGCTGCAAGCTGAGGACGGTAGTATCATTTCAACAACACCTGAAGTCCTGAGGGAGATTGAGAGTTTCTATGGACAGTTGTACTCCACGCAAACACCTGTTGAAAGTAAGGCTACAGAACCTAGAGCCAAACTTACCCGACACTATACCGAAGATATCCCGGACGTCAGCCTGTACGAGATTAGAATGGCTCTCAAGCAGCTCAAAAACAACAAGGCGGCGGGCGATGACGGAATCACAACAGAACTTCTGAGAGCGGGCGGTAAGCCGATACTTAAGGTCCTCCAGAAGCTCTTCAACTCTGTCATCCTCGAGGGCAAAACGCCAAAGGCATGGGGCAGAAGCGATGTGATGCTGTTCTTCAAGAAGGGTGATAAGACTCTCCTGAAGAATTACCGACCCATCTCGCTTCTGAGCCATATCTACAAGTTGTTTTCGAGAGTCATTACGAATCGTCTCGCTCGCAGGTTCGACGACTTCCAACCTCCCGAACAAGCCGGGTTCCGAAAAGGTTATAGTACCATAGACCACATTCATACGCTGCGGCAAGTTATACAGAAGACCGAAGAGTATAACTTGCCACTATGCTTGGCGTTCGTGGACTATGAGAAAGCCTTTGATTCGATCGAGACCTGGGCAGTGCTGCAGTCTCTCCAGAGGTGCCAAATAGACTACAGGTACATCGAGGTGCTGAGGTACTTATACCAAAACGCCACCATGTCGGTCCGATTACAGAACCAGAGCTCTAATCCTATCCAACTACAGCGAGGTGTGAGACAGGGAGACGTCATTTCTCCGAAACTGTTCACAGCTGCGTTGGAGGATATTTTTAAGCTACTGGACTGGAAAGGATTCGGCATTAACATCAATGGCGAGTACCTAACACACCTGCGGTTTGCCGATGATGTAGTTCTCATGGCTGAGACTTTGGAAGACCTGACCACAATGCTCGAAGATCTCAGCAATGCTTCCCAAAGAGTGGGTCTGAAGATGAACATGGATAAGACGAAAATCATGTCCAATGCCCATGTTGCATCCGCTCCAGTTAATGTTGGGAACATTACACTCGAAATTGTTGACCACTATGTCTACCTAGGACAGACAATCCAATTAGGTAAGTCCAACTTCGAGAAAGAGATCTCTCGTCGAATCCAGCTCGGATGGGCAGCGTTTGGGAAGCTCCGGCATATATTTGCGTCCAAAATTCCTCAATGTCTCAAGACTAAGGTCTTTGACCAGTGTGTGTTGCCAGTTATGACTTATGGAAGCGAGACGTGGTCTTTTACTATGGGTCTCATAAGAAGGCTCAAGGTTACCCAGCGAGCAATGGAGAGAGCGATGCTTGGTATTTCCCTGCTCGATCGAATCAGAAATGATGAGATCCGCAGGAGAACTAAAACGACCGACATCGCTCGAAGGATTGCTCAGTTGAAGTGGCAGTGGGCGGGACACATAGCGCGGAGAACCGATGGCCGTTGGGGCGGAAAGGTTCTCGAATGGCGACCGCGAACCGGACGACGTTCCGTGGGCAGGCCCCCTACAAGGTGGACCGACGATCTGGTCAAGGTTTAGATAGGCAAGAGCAAAAAATGACCATCTCACCATTTATCAGCACCATCACCACCAATTATGAGCATAGAGTGAACCAATTATCAGCACTGTGATAGCGGTATTGAAATTATATGATTTTTTTTTATTAAAAAATATGTTTTTATTTAGGTAAGCACTCTGTTAATAAACATAAAAAGATATAATTTACATATAGTCTAACAGTATTTATAAACTTAACAAGGCTTAATATCTTTATAGTTATGTAGGCATTTAAATAATTTGTTCAGTCAGACTTAGCAGTTAAATCTCACTAGAAAGCGACTAACTTAAATAATCTGGATGGTAGGTAGGTATTACTAGCTGATAGGTAGGTACAACTATTATGGAACATTGCATAGCAATAAGAAAATTTAAATAAAAAAGAAAAGTTCTTGCTCTACATCTTCAATCAATTATAATCTTTTATTTTCTTCTTCTATTCTCTTTCTTCTATTCTTTTTTCTTGTTCTTGATTTTCGTTTGTGTATTTTTTTCTTTTATTTGGTTAGTTTACTTCCTTTGGTTTCATGGTAACTAGGGGGCTCTGAAAAAAGGAAAGATGATGAAATACTAGGATAACCAAATTATCAGCATGCTTTTGATCTAATTATCAACACTATGCTGACAAATGGCAATTAATGCAATTTCAGCACCTTGCTAAGATTTAGATTCCGAAGGTATAATCTACTTTTATCAAAAAAATTCATTCTATACAAAAAATAGACACGGTATGCAAAAAAATAGAATAAGTAGGTATTTACGTACTATTTTCTATTTATCAGTACCAGTGCTGATAATTGGAAATTATATCAGCACCACATTTTTACCAATATATCACCATAAACGCAAATTCTTCTTTTAGATTATCCTCATAAACTATCTTATAAATCAGATAAATCAAAAGTTTCAGTATAAAATATCTGAAAGATCTAATATGGCATAAAATTTAAACACTTACCGTCGATCACAAGGAACTGGCAAAAATAGGACAAACTGCAGGATACAAACGTTTAATCACAAGTTTTTCGCCATTTTCAAGTCGGAAAGTATGGTATTGCCGAGAGTAGGATTCCAAAAACATCAATTTATTTATTTTCCAAAGTGGTAACTCAAATAAGTTAGTGAAAAACTTATAATTTTACTATTTATTCTGAGTGCTGATAATTTGGTGCAGTGCTAGCAATTGGGTCCGTTACCCTACTTACATAATTTTGATGTAAGTATCTCGTAATAATTTTAATATGTCTAATGTCTAATTTACTAGAATGTTTTGTTATTTAAATATTTATTTTCTTGCATTCACAATGCAATTTTTATTATTAAAAAATGAATGACATAGAAGGTTTTGTACATACCTATGTATAAATCTTCGGGAACAAATTTTCTAAATAACAGTGAAAACTGCATCAAAATCCGTTGTGTGTTTTAAAAGAAGAAAGCTTAGAAACAGACAGACAGAGGCGGAGAGCGACTTTGTTTTATACTATGTAGTGATTGTTGGCCAATTATTTTAGACCAGTCCTGACCTGTCGTGACCTGTTAACTGTCGTGGTTAAAAGATTGATAATTCTATGTAACTGTTTCAAAAGTTAGCTCTCGTTACCATTACCTAAGCCAGCCTAGGCTCAACGTGACAATTGCGTCATGCGTTTTCGTGGATGCAGCCGGGCGTTCACCGATTTATAAGACGTTATCACGTCAAAACAATGAGAACTCACCCTCTGTGTCGCCCATCAAAGTGTGTGCAAGCCCGATTAAAGGTAATTCTTCTTTGCAACTAGGAATCTTAGAAGCTAACTTGTACATATTTCTTCTTTTATATCGAAACGCCACTATCCAAAGCGCTAACGTTATACAACACAGCAAGAGAATCATTATAGATTTGTTGAATAAAAATTGTCCCAAATCCAAACTTTACAACTGGCACAACGCACTCGGAGAAGTGTTCAAACAAAAGTGCATATTAAAAATCTGCAAATAAAATTATAGTTGCAATATAAACTTATAAACGTGTTTATGTGACCGCGGTGAATGCGCGAATTAAGCAGGCCAAACAATCCAAGCGTTATTTATATATTTTCCTATTGACGATGTGCGGTTCATAGTCTAGCAGTGCATAACAGCTGCTAAGATTTTTTTTTACTATTTTTCTTACTTTTTTTTAAATTGACTGTAATCTGTAATGTGTACCTAATTTAAATAAATTAGACGGATAGTGTGCGAAAGATGTAATTTTTTTATATTAATACTGAAACTTATCACTTAAGTAGGTATTTATTAGCAAAGCATAGATGACTTGACTTCCGCCACTTCAACGATTTGGGGAAATTCGGAAAACTGCTTCTTCTCTACAAATCACAAATTCGTCCGTGCATGGAGTACTGCTGTCACCTTTGGGATGGCTCCGCTAAGTACCAGCTGGCAATTTTAGATGCGATTGAAAACCGCGCTAAGCAGCTCATTGGAGACACAACTTTAGCAAAACCTGAACTCTAAAGTCTCAGTCATCGTCGTAAAGTTGCTGGTCTGTCGGTGTTTTACTGGATACACTTTGGAGAGTGCGCACAGGAACTGCACGTTCTGTTCCTCCAGCCCCTTTCCACCTTCGGGGTACCAGACGCAGGTTAGCTTTACCATCCATACATCGTCGACATACCACCTGTCCGTACTAAGCGCTTTGCTAGTTCATTTTCAATGCGAGCTGCTAAAGATTGGAATGCGCTACCTGCGAATGTGTTCCCCGATCATTATAACCTTGGCCTTTTCAAAGCAAGAGTGAATGGGCACCTCCTGGGTAAGCATGCAAAAAACACCTCAGACTGCATCCTGTCTGCTGGATGATGGGCAAATGTATACCCAGTACAAATATTAAAAAAATATTTAAGGGCTTGATTGCAAGTTATTTAAAATTTTACTTTTTTGCCTTCACAATGCAATTTTTATGGTTGAAAAATGGAAAATAAAGTATTTAGAAAAAATCGACCCGTCTCACAACCAGCTCCGATGGGATTCGAACCCACGACCTTTCGCTATCCGGGCGACTGCTCTAACCACTGAGCTACGGAGTCGTTACGAGAAGCGTCGAATTTATCAAATACTTCTTACACGGTAGTAATATCTTCACATTGATGAAATTAACGCTGGCTATACAGCGTGTAAGAAGTATTTGATAAATTCGACGCTTCTCGTAACGACTCCGTAGCTCAGTGGTTAGAGCAGTCGCCCGGATAGCGAAAGGTCGTGGGTTCGAGTCCCATCGGAGCTGGTTGTGAGACGGGTCGATTTTTTCTAAATACTTACTTCATTTTCTATTTTTCGGCTTGATTGAATTTAAGGATTGAGAATATCTTTTATCTTAAATACTAGAAAAGAGGAATAATTGTTTATTTGTTTGTAATGGCTCATTTCACAATTAAGCTTTCCGTAACCCAATTTCACTTTTGATAATGCAAAGAAGATGTCAAGTGTATTTGTGGCCAAAATCACGGGTCCCTAAAAGATAACAAACTACTAGATCAATATTTAAAAAAATACCTCTCCAGTAGAAAGATACCTACATTATTCTTTAGTGACAAAGGCTATATTCTAGAAGATTGCATATGTAAGTCACATGCGAGCGCATCAAAGACACTAACACGGAGACGAAGCGGTCGCCGTAGCCGAAATCAGCCGGATCACATCATCATCATCATTCTATCCCGATATTCCTATGGGAATGGACGGTTAAATCGATAATAGTATCGTAGTTAAAATAAACTTATCTGCTTAAATGCAACATGACGCTGTTTTAACTCAAGACTTTCAGCTGGTTCTCCATTTAGGTATTGTAATATTTCTTTCATCCGAGACTACGGCGAAACCCAAAAGGAGGATTATGTATTTAATCTGAATGTATGATTTACATGTTAAACATGTGCTCTTGCATGAATGTCACGTTGTACCCAGCCATATTTATTATATTTTGTTGTTGTCGTTTGAGTGTCGATAGACCACGAATTGTAAAGACAAAGATACGTTTGATTTTTTCCTTCGCATAGCTTAGGGTGGTATTCCACTTATCAAATATTGTATCAAAGAAATTGGACGAGGACAAATTCATGAATGGGATCATTGATAATTTCTTTGATCAAATGCATATTGGTACAAAGACACAAAGATCTTTGATTAGTGGAATACCACCCTTATTTGATTAAGCGGGGCTAAGGGATTGACAGGGATTGGCAGATTTTTACTGCCAAAAATAGTAAACGATAACCAAAATTAAAAAAAAACCCATTTTAATGTGAAATTATAGCCAAAAATATAACTATATACTATCTTATTACAGACAATGTCTCAAAACATATCATTGGTGACCCAAAAATAGGTAATGAGCGCCAAAATGTAAACTCCTTTTTTCCAAAATTATAACCCAAATTATAACATCTTGCTATCTTATTAAAACACATAACTCCAAACTAATCATTGTTAACCCAAAAATGTTATATGACCACCAGTATTTTAACCGAATTTTAATCTAAAGTGTCAAGCAAATATTTAACATCTCATTATCAACCCGCCTCAGTGAGTTCTAGTTTGATTAGTGAGAACGTTAATCATATAGACGCAAGTGATAGAAAATCAGTGTTGTTAAAACTTGTGCCGATTTGTATACACGGTCCAAACGGTGTAATAAATACAAACGCGTTACTCGACGACGGAGCTACGATATTATCATTGACTAGCGGATCCTCGCGGTTTTACCCGCGTGGTACCCGTTCCCAGGGGAATATCGGGATAAAATATAGCTTATGTCACTCGGGAAGACTGTAGCTTTCTAACGGTGAAAGAATTTTCGAAATAGCTCCAGTACTTTTTGAGTTTATTCGTTACATACAAAAATACAAATCTTTCCTCTTTCTAATATTATAGTATACAGAGCGTCCCAAAACTATGCCACATGGAGGGAAAATACCTTAAATCCCGAAGATATACAATTTTACTGAAAGAAAACTTCATTTTTGAGATTTTATATTATTTTTATGCATTCACAATGCAATTTTTGTAAGTATAGGAAAAATGTGATAGTAAAAAACCACGAGCCCTATAAGTAGCTTTCAGGCGGGATTCGAACCCGCGCCTCCGGGAATCCGGCCCGATGCTCTGACCAACTAAGCTACCGAAAGGCCTACACGACTCGTCGAATTTTGCTATCACTTGTTACGCTGTAGGCCAGCGTTGCTTCATCAATGTGAGGAAACCCTCGCATCCGAAAGAAACATTTTTACAAATGTTTAACAATCGATTAAGATGAAACAGCCATAATGAGATTTTATATTATTTTTATGCATTCACAATGCAATTTTTGTAAGTATAGGAAAAATGTGATAGTAAAAAACCACGAGCCCTATAAGTAGCTTTCAGGCGGGATTCGAACCCGCGCCTCCGGGAATCCGGCCCGATGCTCTGACCAACTAAGCTACCGAAAGGCCTACACGACTCGTCGAATTTTGCTATCACTTGTTACGCTGTAGGCCAGCGTTGCTTCATCAATGTGAGGAAACCCTCGCATCCGAAAGAAACATTTTTACAAATGTTTAACAATCGATTAAGATGAAACAGCCATAATGAGATTTTATATTATTTTTATGCATTCACAATGCAATTTTTGTAAGTATAGGAAAAATGTGATAGTAAAAAACCACGAGCCCTATAAGTAGCTTTCAGATAAATAATATAAAATCTCATTATGGCTGTTTCATCTTAATCGATTGTTAAACATTTGTAAAAATGTTTCTTTCGGATGCGAGGGTTTCCTCACATTGATGAAGCAACGCTGGCCTACAGCGTAACAAGTGATAGCAAAATTCGACGAGTCGTGTAGGCCTTTCGGTAGCTTAGTTGGTCAGAGCATCGGGCCGGATTCCCGGAGGCGCGGGTTCGAATCCCGCCTGAAAGCTACTTATAGGGCTCGTGGTTTTTTTACTATCACATTTTTCCTATACTTACAAAAATTGCATTGTGAATGCATAAAAATAATATAAAATCTCATTATGGCTGTTTCATCTTAATCGATTGTTAAACATTTGTAAAAATGTTTCTTTCGGATGCGAGGGTTTCCTCACATTGATGAAGCAACGCTGGCCTACAGCGTAACAAGTGATAGCAAAATTCGACGAGTCGTGTAGGCCTTTCGGTAGCTTAGTTGGTCAGAGCATCGGGCCGGATTCCCGGAGGCGCGGGTTCGAATCCCGCCTGAAAGCTACTTATAGGGCTCGTGGTTTTTTTACTATCACATTTTTCCTATACTTACAAAAATTGCATTGTGAATGCATAAAAATAATATATATATTTGCATTATGGCTGTTTCATCTTAATCGATTGTTAAACATTTGTAAAAATGTTTCTTTCGGATGCGAGGGTTTCCTCACATTGATGAAGCAACGCTGGCCTACAGCGTAACAAGTGATAGCAAAATTCGACGAGTCGTGTAGGCCTTTCGGTAGCTTAGTTGGTCAGAGCATCGGGCCGGATTCCCGGAGGCGCGGGTTCGAATCCCGCCTGAAAGCTACTTATAGGGCTCGTGGTTTTTTTTTATTATCACATTTTTCCTATACTTACAAAAATTGCATTGTGAATGCATAAAAATAATATAAAATCTCATTATGGCTGTTTCATCTTAATCGATTGTTAAACATTTGTAAAAATGTTTCTTTCGGATGCGAGGGTTTCCTCACATTGATGAAGCAACGCTGGCCTACAGCGTAACAAGTGATAGCAAAATTCGACGAGTCGTGTAGGCCTTTCGGTAGCTTTCACCATCAATCCCTAATTTTTAAGTAACCCCTATAAAAATTTAGGTAACACCTAACAGTAATTTCTTTTTCACCAACACTTAAGGGACACCTAAGCTCATAAGGGATCACTTTAAGATAGGGGCCCGATTTTCGGCCCCTTAACTGTTAGGTGACAGCTATATTTTAAAAGCACGCAAACTAGTCGGCAAAATGGAAAATGAATTAAATGATTTATTTGAAGCTTTTGATGCAATTGAAACTTTGGAAACGCTTTCGAACTCAAGTTTGTTCACGCGCCCACATATTTATCGCGAAAGACAGGATTATTTCAATAAATATGATGATAAAGACTTTTTCGTAAGGTATAGGTTATCAAAAGAGAGTGTGTTATTTTTATTAGGGAAAATAGAACATCTTTTAGAATATCCAAACAACAGGTATGTAGAAAAACCCAGATTTATTTTATCCACATTACTAGCAATCTGGCATTTTTAAAAGATGTAATATTGAAAAACATGTTTTGAATTGTTCTTAAATCACAATCATAATTTCTTTACAGGAATAAATCCGTATCACCAATTGGCCAACTATTGTGTGCATTAAGATTTTATGCCACTGGGAACCATTTAATTGCAGTGGCAGATATGGGAGGCATAAGTGTTGCGACATGTAGTAGAATAGTAAAAAGAGTCTCTAAAGCCATTGTTACATTACGCCATGAATTTATCAAGCTTCCCAATACACATGAAGAACAAGCCTCTGTGAAAGAAAAATTTTATAGAATTGCTCGCTTTCCAAATGTGGTCGGATGTATCGATTGTACACACGTAAAGATACAGTCACCAGGTATGTTTTACCTATTAAAATGCTTATTCTGTTTTCTAAATTATCCTATCTAATGATATAACTACACACTAGGTACATAATGGTGCCTGATAATTATTTAGTTTAATTACTTCATAGGTGGAGATGATGCTGAACTATTTCGGAATCGGAAATCTTATATGTCTATAAATGTTCAAACTATAAGTGATCCTGATCTATTGGTAACAGATATTGTAGCTCGTTGGCCAGGATCAACACATGATTCAACAATTTATCAGACCAGTAATATATTTAGGAAATTTGAAAGCGGTTTTTATAGAGGCGCATATTTATTAGGAGACAGCGGATATCCTCTAAAGGTAAAATAAACAGTATTTTATGTGTCAAAAAATTTACTAAAAATATAAATTAATGAATAAGCAAAGTTTATTCTTTCCTCTGTGGAACTCCAAATAAGCTTTGTAAGCTTAAGCCTCCACCTGTGAAATGAAAAAATAAAATTAATAATTAATTACATAATGCTAGGCTTACAGGCAGGATCATTAGGTAGGTACTAAAACAGTAGTAATTAAAATAACCTATTTATTTTTCAGAGCCACCTTCTTACACCATATTTAAATCCATCAACTCGAGGGCAACAAAAATATAATGAGGCTCAAATCAAAACAAGAAACGTGGTAGAAAGACAGTATGGAGTTTTAAAACGAAGATTTCCAGTTCTAGCAGTTGGCATACGCCTTAAACTGCCCACTGCCATCAACGTCATCATTGCATGTTGTACGTTGCACAATATATGCATCTTACGGAAGGAAGACGAACCTTTAAGCGATGGGTTTATTCCTAATTTAGAAGCCCTGATTGAAGCTGGAAGAATTCCTCGTATACCAATTACAGTCAATGACCCAGTATATGGGTTTCAAAGAAACCAAATAACAAGTTACTTTGAAAATATATAATTATTCATAGTTAATATTACTTATATCAATTAAATTACCTCTTATTAGTGCTAAAACTTCACTTTTTATTTCCAACTCTTTTTTTGCTGTTTCCAACTCCTTTTCTGCTTTTTCCAGCTGTAGTTTATAGAGGTGCTCTTTAAAGTTTATCTCATCTTGCAGAAGCTGTATTTTTAAGTCTTCTATATTTTCCTTCTTTTTATTTACTTCTTTGAAACTAGCACAAAGAGAAGACACAGCTTCAGTCCTTTCATTTTTTTGAGACAATTGTGGACGTCGCCTAGACCACAATGGTGTTTTATTTATGTCTAAATCTCTTTTGGGTTGATTTTTTTCTGCTGACATTGTACATTCAGATATCTGGAAAAGATACATTTTATGAACTGAGATTTTTTCTTAGCTTTTATACATCGATTTATTAACTAAAAAGTTAGGAGAGTAGTTTGGTAGGAATTTTATTTTAATAAAAGGCAAAAGTTAATGGTAGCCGGGACCTTGATCTTGCTACCGTTGGGGAACTGCATTTTTGTATTTTTAAATGTTATATTTTTTAGTGTTATACATTGTAAAAATTTAATGTTTAGAAATATAATTTTGTAAGTATTTAAAATGTAATAAAGGGAATAATAATAATAAAATTGAATGTTTAGAAATATAATTTTGTAAGTATTTAAAATATAATAAAGGATTCAATAATAAATGTCTTACAATCACATCAATTTATCTAGCTCGTAAGTAGTTTTCATTAAAAAATTGGGTTATGGAAATTAGATAACGGATAAATATATACTTATTTCCTTTTTTTGTAAATACATACTAAATATGCATAGATAAGACCCAGACCAAGACAAATAAACATGTTCATGCACACAAATATTTGTCTTGTTCGAGAATCGACCCCGAGACCTCTGGCGCAGAAGGCGGGTATTCTAGCTCTACGCCAAATCGGTCGTCAAAAGTTGATGTAAATGATTACTGTGGACAGTAAGTTTTTAAGTAAATACCTAGCATGGACTTACGAATATAGAAAAGATACCAAGTGATTAGCAATCCAGAAAGAAATAGGTAGTTTCACATAAATGCAATGTACTTACATGTCCGATTTCCTCGGATGGGATATTTATTATAGCCTCTGTAGGCAGAACTACTTCATATTCTACAGTGGGTGCATCCTCAATAGAAATTATTTTAGGAAGAGCTGTAATACTGGTCTCTTCATCAGCATCACAATCTGCGACATCTAATATGCCACTACAGCCTCTGCCAAGTATTGCACATACTTGTTCCAGTACTGGATCTATTTTAATGACAGCTGGTCCACCACCTGTCTTTGTGCAACTCTGTTTTGAGTTGTTAAAATAAATTTTACTCTCTGATTTCAACTTCTCCCACACTTTCATCAGAGACTCTTTATTCCTACAATATTAAATAATAGGACATTTGAATGACAATTTATAGACATGGTATTTACTTTATGGGCATGGTATTTTTTGTACACATACGTTAATATCCCTCATCACAATCTAAATATATTCATAATATTGGCAATAAAATAAAAACAAGATATTCACCTGTATACTGTGCCAGTTGAATTAAAAGTATTGGCTACAGATATCCATGCCATAGTTTTAGCTTCATTTGTTGTACCATCGGTCTTCTTATTTAAAATAGTATCCTTGTAGCCAAGTAAGATTTTAACTAATTTGTCTTTTTCCTCGAGAGAAAAGTTTTGCCCTCGTTTTCTTTTTTCAGCCATCGTTTCGACTTTCGATTAAAGCAACACACGACAACAAACAATAGACAAAACTCAATGCACAAATTAAATTGAATTATGTTTTGATATGAATATGACGTTGATAAACAACTGTCACTGTCATGTCACTTTTTCTTGCAGGCAAAGGAACTAATCCATACAGTCAATGGTTTGTCGATTTTGTCTTTATTAATACCTTATTTAAAAAAAAAGTATAAAAAGACACCAGTTTCTACCAAATATTTCATAATTATACTATTATTTCATTTATTTCTGTGAAATACGTAAATTATTGCCCAATAAAATATTTTATCGGAAAATACCGATTATGAAACGACACTAGTTACAAGAAGAAACGCCACCTAACAAAGTAGTCCTTACTTAGGTGTACCCTAGCATGGTGAAAATGAACTTAGGTTAGGGGGCAGTTTAGGGGATCATTTATCTTAAGTGATACCTAATTAGGGAACGCTTTAACGATTGATGGTGAAAACGGGCATTAGTTGGTCAGAGCATCGGGCCGGATTCCCGGAGGCGCGGGTTCGAATCCCGCCTGAAAGCTACTTATAGGGCTCGTGGTTTTTTACTATCACATTTTTCCTATAACTTCATTTTTATTTAAAAAATAAAATGAACTGCATTCAAAGAATTTTAAATAATCGCCTGTATGAACTGGGAATCGAACCTACCGAAATAAAAAAAAATCTTTTATTTTATTGCACCGATCGAAAGGCTCGATTATACTTAAGCATTTCTTCTAAGTAACAGCATTTTAAATAAAAGGAAGACTATGAAATTAACATTTAATGTTGAATGACAAGTTTGTGCAGCGTTATGGATAGCCTTTTCTGTGACTGTCGTGCTCAACACTTTAACATTTCAATGTATTACTAATAACAGAAGATTGGAGCAATTTATACCTAATTTCCCTATAATAAGTGTTTGATAAAGTTATAATGTGTTAAGTAAGACCACCTCGATTGGTTTAAAAATATTTGAATAATTTGGCGCGGTCTATTCCACCTTGTGGCATAGTCTATCTATGCCTGCCACATGGTGGCAATACCGCAATAAATACTGAAGATAGAATTTTTTATTGAAATAGGTTTTTTTTATAAAAATACGAACTGCATTAAAAGATTTATTAAATAGTAGCATGCCCAAACCGAGAATCGAACCCGCATCAAATTATTCAAACTTTTTGAAACCAATCGAGGGGGTGTTACTTTTCACATTATTAAACATTTATGATAGGGAAATTAGGTATAATTACTCCAATCTTCACTCTGTGATTCTATGTGTGGATGCACCATTAAAGTTTTGAGCACGACAGTCACAGAAAAGGCTATCCATAACGCTGCACAAAATTGTTATTCAACATTAAATGTTAAATTTCGTAGTCTTCCTTTTATTTAAGATGCTATGCTACTAAGAAGAAATGCTTAGGTATAATCGAGCCTTTCGATCGGTTTAATAAAACAAAAGAAATATTTTTGTTTTTACATTCAGCGGGTTCGATTCCCAGTTCAGACAGGTGGTTATTCAAAATTTTGTGAATGCAGTTTGTTTTCTTTTATAAATAAAAACAAAGTCTCCTTACAGTAAAATTTCATATCTTCAGTATTTAAGGTACTTTTCCTCAATGTGGCATAGTTTTGGGACGTCCTGTAGCCCGATTCTCGTAAATACAAACAATCTAAATATCGTTGTAGTTCAGAAGTCGTTCGATCGAAGTCCTATCCAAAATCGGTATTCTCGTGTTGCTTGGACGAGTTTCGATAGGACTTCAACTCAATAGGATCGAAACTCAGCGACTTTTCAATCGAGAGGTATTTTTTGTACATTTTTCGGTTTAGGAAAAAAAAACATGTTTCAGAATGTGCAAGCAGCGCTCTTTCATATGATATAATAAGTAAATAATAAATAATAAATAATAAATAATAAATAATAAATAATAAATAATAAATAATAAATAATAAATAATAAATAATAAATAATAAATAATAAATAATAAATAATAAATAATAAATAATAAATAATAAATAATAAATAATAAATAATAAATAATAAATAATAAATAATAAATAATAAATAATAAATAATAAATAATAAATAATAAATAATAAATAATAAATAATAAATAATAAATAATAAATAATAAATAATAAATAATAAATAATAAATAATAAATAATAAATAATAAATAATAAATAATAAATAATAAATAATAAATAATAAATAATAAATAATAAATAATAAATAATAAATAATAAATAATAAATAATAAATAATAAATAATAAATAATAAATAATAAATAATAAATAATAAATAATAAATAATAAATAATAAATAATAATTTGTACCGCTTTAATTGTTTTCTGTTTCCCAACGGTTGACTGGCAGAGAATACTTTTAGTATTAAGTCCGCCTTGTATTTTATTTATTACATTACCTATGTATTATGTATATTACATTACCTTTGTATTATGTACAAAAGTTTATTAAATAAAATAAAAAATAAATAATAACAAATATGCTAGCCCCAAGCTTATTTTTCACATACAAAAGGTCCAGCTAATTGAACTTTTGTCCAACGACACTTGGATCGCTTATTTTGACGTTTAGTCGTTGAAATCCGATCGAAACAAAGGTCATCTCAATAGTAGAATACCTTCGAGTTATCGTTTTGAAACGATTGAAGGACGATTAATGTACCAGAATACACTTCGACGACACTTCGATAGAATCGCTGCCGCTCAAGTTCTATCGACAGTTGTGAATACGAAAATGGTTTCAACGACTAAATCGCAACGATATCGTCACGGTTTTTATTACGAGAATCGGGCTACTGTATAGTATAGATAAGCCACCAGCTGGCGGGGCGCGTGGCGCTAGACAATGCGAGTGAGTGGCGCCTTGTGTGTGATGCTACGGTAATGAATGGAAACAGCTCAGGTATGGACAGAAGTTCTATTAATAAAATAACAATGCACAGTGTTCATGAATTAAACATGCCTATTCAAAAGTTATCAGTTGTAAATAGTAAAATTATTTTTATAAAAAATGAAAAACAGCCTTCAAAAAAATCATATAAAAAAAGTAAGAAATAATCCCTCACCAAATAAATAACGTACCTAAGTACTTTGAAGTCAGGCGTGAAACATGTAGGTACAATTTTTTTGTTGTTTTTGTTAAAACCCGCCCGACTTCAAAGTACTTACGTTGTTTATTTGGTGAGGGATTATTTCTTACGTTTTTGATGTGATTTTTTTGAAGGCGGTTTTATTTTTTTATAAAAATAATTTTTATTTCACTCTTTTTAGTGCATCGTGCAGGCAATTGACGTGTATTCTGGTAAATAGGAATGTGATTAAACTGAAAACCTCCTTTTTTGAAGTCGGTTAAAATACCTTGAGGTATCCCCTTTTTAACCGACTTCAAAAAAAGGAGGAGGTTATCAATTCGACTGTAAATTTTTTTTTTTATTATTTTTTTTATTTTTTATGTGTGTTACCTCAGAACTTTTTAGTTAATGAACCGATTTGGATAATTCTTTTTTTATTTGAAAGGTGACGCTTCTCGTGTGGTCCCATTCAAATTTTATCAAGAACTGGCAAGAAGTTCAGGAGTTATCCTGAATAATGTGTATTTAGACTTTATTTGGGTATATGGACGATTTCATACTTTCATCAAATTAGGGATCGCATTTTCAAAATTTTTTTCTTCGAAAGTTGGTACTTCTGACCTGATCTTACTTTCACCAAGTCAGGACCAGGGGATCAAATCCCAGGAAAATTGAGAGAAATTCTCAAATATAGGCAAGCCTTATGCGTTCCATTTATTTTTGAAGTTAGTCAAGTATTTGCATCTGGTAGTCATCATCTCATAGTGATGAGCTGATGATGGAAGCTACAACTCCTTAACGGTTAGGAGCTGGAGAATATTTCTTTAAGTATTAATCGTACGTATGGGCCAATTGTTATATTCTTTCAGGTATATTAGGGTGAGCTGCTGACGAGAGGTGAAACTCTTCAACAGTTAGGAGTTATATTATGATGTTTTATACATACCATATGCACGAATGGACCTTCAGTTGTATTCCTTCAAGTTATCTAAGTAGCTAAAGATGGAAAGCTGTAAGCCTAGCATGACCACCCAAAACTCGATATGTATCGCATGATAAAGCGATTTCTCGACATTCAAACGTCAAAACCCATAGTCTTTTGACAGTTAAACCGGATAACTTATCATATCATATCGCGTTTTGGTTGGTCATGCTAGGGGGGCTGAATTCCGTAACGGATAGGATATTTACAACAATTTATCATAATCACCATGACTGTAGTTTCTTAAGCTACTTCACTAAAAATCGAAAAATAAAACGTTTTTGAAAAAAAAATGTAACCGCCTTCAAAACGGATCTTCAAACAAAAATTAACAAACACTAAAAAACGAAAAAAATAATAAGATTTTTAATTCAAAGGACGATGATACGTGACTTTTTCTAATTTATCTTGGTAGTTACTTACTGAACTGTTTGAAGTCGGTGCCAATGCCAAGCCAAAAAGAATAAGAACGAAATATACTGAGTGGAATAACTAACATATAAAAAAATACCCGGTCCCAAGCGTGAGGTGTAGGACGTAATTACCTCAATATGTATAAGACGGCACCGACTTCAAACAGTTCAGTAAGTAACTACCAAGATAAATTAGAAAAAGTCACGTATCATCGTCCTTTGAATTAAAAATCTTATTATTTTTTTCGTTTTTTAGTGTTTGTTAATTTTTGTTTGAAGATCCGTTTTGAAGGCGGTTACATTTTTTTTTCAAAAACGTATTTTAACAAAACAAGAATCATCTAAATCGGCTTATAAACAAAGGAGGTATGCCTAAAGATACGTATTAAATTCACATAAAGTGGTAACGAAAACGACAGTATTTTCAAGATTTCCTGACAACTACTGAACCGATTTCAAAATTTCAAAAAATGGGATCAACTTGGAAACTAACCTGATTATTACATCATCAGGGCGTTTGAATCATTTCAATCGGTCTATCCGTCTTCGAGTAATCGGTGGACATACACAAAAAAAAACATACATACAGACGAATAGAGAACCTCCTCCTTTTTGATTTAGAAGTCGGTTAAAAAACTTTAATCATTTGAATGATATTAAATTAAATTACTGTATGCGGGATTGTAAACCGGAAGTATTAATAGGTGAAGATAACTATCATTTGTTGTTACCATTAGAGGTTAAGATAGAGTAAAGTAATGAGCCGTACGCTACGCTTACTCCCCTAGGCTGGTGTATTCATGGGACTGTGCCCGTGTTGCAGGGTGCAAATCCCACGCCCAAGTCGGTCTGTCTCACACACGCTGTCGCGGGTTCGACCGCGACCGATGATGTAGATAATACGTACCTGCTACAGAATATACACGATGAGGTACAACGTTCATTCGCGCTGGACTCCCTCGGCATCTCAGGTAAGCCTAGACAAAATGAAAATGAAGTACGCGCCGTAGCACAGTTACAACAAACAGCGGAGCTCGTTGACGGCCGCTGGAACGTGGGGTTGCCCTGGAAAGACGAAAGCTGTAAGATGCCAGATTCTTACCCTAGCGCTCTGAAAAGGTTTTTAAGCATTGAGAAAAAAATGTCTAAGGATAAGGGTTTTGCAAGACGTTATGCAGACCGCATAAATCATTTATTGCAAAATGATTATGCCCAAGAGTTAAAAGATACAACTTCGTCAAATAAAATTTGATACTTACCACATTTTAGTGTCGACAATCCTTATAAAAATAAATTGCGACTTGTTTTCGATGGGGCAGGTAAAATCGACAGTTTGTGTTTAAATGATTATTTACTTACAGGGCCCGACCTTTTGTCATCACTGTATGGATTAAAGCTGCGCTTTAGGATAAACGAGATTGCAGTAACCGGTGACATAAGGGACATGTTGCTGGGAGTAAAGATCCGTGAAGAAGATCAACACGCACTACGTTTTCTCTGCAGAGACAACCCTAGCGAGCCCATCAAAAAGTATGTTATGTATGACTTCTTTAACTTTTGGCGCAAATTGTTCACCGTTTGTTGCGCAATTTGTAAAAAAATTAAATGCGACGCAGTATGAGTCATCTTACCCGGCCGCCGTTGAAGCAATAAAGCATTCGCACTATATGGATGACAAAGAATATACAAAGTATAGGAAAATTGCATTGTGAATGCATAAAAATAATATAAAATCTCAAGAATATACAAAGTTTACCAAATAAATCGAGCGCAATCGAAATGGTACAAAATGTAGCTTATTTACTTCGAGCAACGCTGGTCTTCCGTCCCGGAACGGAAGGCCCGCGTTGCTCGAAGCTTATTTACATAAACAGGGTGGTTTTGAAATCAGAAATTGGACTAGCAATAGTCTCGCGGTGCTAGAGAGTGTTTCAAAAGACACTTTGGGTTCCGCTGCGATAAGGTTCAAAATTGCCGGACAGAACGAAGGAGAACGTACACTCGGTCTTATTTGGTACCCGGGAACGAATGAGCTGGGTTTCGACGTTTCCCTAAAACGCATTCCCGACAACGTTCTTTCGAAAAAAGAAAGACCAACGAAGCGACTTTATGCTTCGAGTTATTATGTCTGTTTTTGATATTTTCGGATTTTTAACGCCGTTTACCATTCAAGGACGCATTATGTTACAGGACACATGGCGATTGAATATAGGTTGGGACGATTGCTTCCTCATAATATTTTACTCTAAATAGTGCACTTGGGTTGACCTACTTAAAACCGTAAACAAGGTGCGCTGTCAACCTCTTTCCCTGGCCCGGCTAAAGGCAGGGAATAGAGTGAGCAGATTTAATATTAATAAATAAAAGTAGTTTTTAGATGTATAATTTTAATAACAAAAAAAAGAAACATACCATGTACCTGTAATTAGGCATCAAATTATTAATTACAGTTACTAAATTAAAAAATATATAGATTAAGTTTTTATACTACATGTAAAACAAATGAGTGGAGTGGGTACCTAATCTTTTGCTCTCTTAAAATAATAAATAACACGGAAGATTATTTTGTTCAAGTAAGTAAAGTTATTTACTAGAAAATCGTGATAAAAAGGGTACGATTTTATACCGTCGTCGTCGCACCGAAGTTGCAGTAGAAAATCGTGGCCATAAAGGGTACGATTTTATACCGTCGTCGTCGCACCGAAGTTGCAGTAGAAAATCGTGGTCATAAATGGTACGATTTTATGCCGTCGTCGTCGCACCGAAGTTGCAGTAGAAAATCGTGTCATAAAGGGTACGATTTTATACCGTCGTCGTCGCACCGAAGTTGCAGTACAAAATCGTGGTCATAAAGGGTACGATTTTATATCGTCGTCGTCACAACAAAGTTGCCGTATTTCTTGCCCAAATAAAGGTCATAAAAATTGGAACGCCCTTACTTGATGCAGACAAAAAGCACGGATAAACGTCAGGATCACGACTGGTGCTGCAGAAATTCGCAGATCGTTGACAGTCGCAGATCGAATTCATAAAAACAATGAAATCTTTTTATGAATAATAATCAGGAAATATCCCTCCGCTTCCCTCCTGTAATCGAAGGAAAAGAAGAAAGGAGTTAGTAAAAGGAAAAATATAAATAGATAAATAAATACAAATAATAGTTTAAAATGAAATTATATAAATACGTACCCTTTAGTTATTAATCCAATTATCATGGAAATGATGCAATGTAGCGTCTCTTATTAGCCAACAAAACTTTCCGAAAACAACCAGAAGTATGAAAAGCCTAAAAACAAACAATTTCATCAATTGTGTGTAATATTTATAAAAATCAACATTTAATCTCTTTAAAACACTTACCCAACAATAATGTATGTGATTCCTACAAGGAATCAACAAAATTTTAACATCTGTTATAAAATTATATTAATTTGGAGCAAAAATATGCTTCACGCCTTGAAAAGTGAAAATTTTCCCAACAAAGCGCGGGAAACGCGTCGAAGATGATCGGCACAAAAAAATAATAATATGGTGAGCAGGATGAACGATGTAAAACTTATGTGTAAGAAAAGGATAGTGGAATACTTAATATTTTTAAATGTTGTCGAACATGAATTAAAAAGTTATTAAAATAAAATACATAGATACCAAGGAGTTTTATACAAGAAGGTTCATAGTTTGAATTTGGAGTATGGATGAAATGAGGTCGCATGTGTGAAATAAATATAAAATAAGGAAAATCAATGAGTTATAATAACACATCAGTGTTTTATAATTGTAAATAAATAAATAAGATGGAATTTTAATACATATGATAATGACACGTTGTCTTTCTATATACAAAAAAACACAACGTTACAATACCCCCCTTCCCATTAAAGTTTCGAACGTGAGGGCGAAACGAAAAGCTGCCCTCAGCGTTGTACTAGAACAAAAAAAAAACAAATTAAGCTCCGGTCATCTTTGTGATGGGAAGGTCTCCTAGAAAACGACCCCCACACTCAGAGACTGAACCCAAAATTACGCCTGTGTATGGCCCTAAGCACGGGTCATATACAAACATATTTACAAAACAAATACATGCTGCTGGACAAACAGTACACCTACACTAGAGTCTAATATTAAACAATATTATTTACAAATCCCAGTAAAACACAGGCGGAGCACTAGCCCTTCAAACCTGCGCCTAGGTCAGACCCCCATGACCTATAACCCCACAGCTGCCAAGGTGTTGGTTGCGCTGGTAAGTAAAAAGACATTCGTCGCCTCTTACGACTCCCGTGTAGGGATGACACTATTCTAGATCCGGTATCACACGGAATAGGCACTAAGATGTTGTTTAGCGCAGAAAAGACATTCGTCGCCTCTTACGACTCCCGTGTAGGGGTGACATTATTCTTACTCCGATATCACACGGAATCGAAAAAAAATATCTACACCTTAATATCTTTAACATGCCAAATGCCCAGCGATCTACTACTATCTACAGTTTCTAATTCAAGTACCAGAGGAGAAATGACTCTGCGTACTTTACATTTCTCATACTTTGGTGCAAGCTTTGCTGCCTTGTACTGGGCTGCATCGCTTTGTGTGTAAGATTTTTTATATACAATTTGGCCAACAGAAAATGATGAAGCTGGACGCCTCCGGAGGTTATAATATTTAGAGTTCTGCTGGTGAGCTTTTACTAAGTGACCACGAACTGTTGCGAAAATATCGCTTAGAACACCAAGTTCACCCGCATACTCCTCCCTTGGCAAATAAATGTCATATTCACTCCCGTCAGCCTGTCTATAAAATGAGCCGTTTACTACAGGTTCACGACCATGAACTAAAAAGAATGGCGAGAAACCTGTAGTCTCGTTGATTGCGCTATTTATTGCAAATTGTATTTGCGAAAGATTTGAATCCCACGAACGATGGTCATTTTTTACGTACGAGGCTACCGCAGTCATAACCGTTTTGTTATACCTCTCAACTAAATTAACTTGAGGCGTGTAGCGAGGGCCAAGATGGAAATTTGGCACACCGTATCTATTTATAATCGCACGAAATTCGGATCCCGTGAATTGCACTCCATTATCTGCAATTACGGTCTCCGGTATCCCATGGATTAAAAATAGGTGATTTTCAATTTTTTCGGCAACGGCCGCGCTCGTGGCTCGCCTCAAGGGAAACAATAAAGTATATTTTGAAAAACAACACGTTATGACCAATAAATGCATGTAACCTTTACGAGACTTTGGCAACGGACCCACTAAATCAGCTGATACCACCTGAAACGGACGGTAGCACCGCTTTGGTTCTCCCATTTGTCCTGGTGTAAGCTTCGTGGAATGCTTATAAGAAGCGCAAACATCACACTTGCTCACAAACTCAGAGACATCTCTAAACATACCGGGCCAATAATATTGCAAGCCCAGTCGCCGATGAGTTTTAAATACGCCAAAATGACCGGACGTGGGAAGGCAATGATGTTCCGAGATAATTTGTTCTCGAGCATCCCTTGGTATAACTTTTTTCCAATCAAACTCTGCAGTCAAATTATATTTTGATTTCGTATAACGGAATAAAACGTTATTTTCGATGCGAAAATTTGGAAAATTTTGTGGCGTTGTTTGACACTGGTTAAAAACACGATCATACCAGTCATCACCTGTAACATGTATCGCCTCGCATTTGAGCAACCGAGATAACGTGTCAGGTATGATGTTATCCTTCCCTTTCCTATGCTCAATCTCGAAAACAAACTGAGACAAGCGACAACCCCAACGCGCAAGCCTACCACTTGGATTTTCTAACTTCATAAACCATTTCAGTGAAGCATGATCTGTAACAACTTTAAATGGTCTCGTACCTAAGTACGGTTCAAACTTCTCTACAGAGTAAACAACAGCCAAAGCCTCTCTTTCTGTGGCACTATAGTTGCGCTCACTCTTACCTAAAGAACGGCTAACATATGCAATAGGATGGTCGATGCCATCAAAATTTTGAGTTAACATCCCACCTATCCCATAACTAGATGCGTCACAGTGTACGACAAAAGGCAAGGAAAAATCAGGACAGGCAAGTATTGGCGCTGATACCAAAGCATTTTTCAAGAAATTAAATGCTTGCTCAGCATCTGTGGACCAAGAAAACTTTACTTTTTTGCTAGTTAAAGCATTCAGAGGTGCAGCTATTGTTGAGAAATTTCGAATAAAACGTCGATACCATGAGCATGTACCGAGAAACATTTTTACTTCTTTTGAAGATGTCGGCGTTGGAAAATCTAAAATTGCCTGGATTTTCTCAGGGTCTGTTCTTAACCCGTGTTCATCGACAACATATCCTAAGTATTTTAAGGATTTACGGAAAAAATTACACTTATCCATATTTATCGTTAAGTTGGCGCCTTTTAGCTTTTGAAAAACACGATTTAAAATTTTTATATGTGTTTCATAACTTGAACTCGCTATGACTATGTCGTCAACATATACGAAACATATACCATCAGTTAAGTCACTGTTAAATTGACTTCCAAATAGGGAATCCATTAACCTTTGCTGTCGAGCCGGGGCCCCACAAAGACCAAACGGCATGACAGTAAATTTGAATAACCCTCTCCCAGGAACAGTAAAACTCGTCTTCTCTTGCGAAGCTGAATCAAGGGGTATTTGCCAAAAACTAGATTTTAGGTCAATAGAACTCAGATACTTAGCATGTTTTAAACTGTCTAAAATCTGTGGAATATATGGTATGGCATAAGCATCGCCCTTAGTCACTGCATTCAACTTCCGACAGTCTAAACAAAACCTTAACTGACCATCGGGCTTTGGAACCATGAGTGTTGGATTATTCCATGGGCTCTCGCTCGGCGCGACTACTCCTAGCTCTAACATGCGATCCAACTCTTTGTTAAGATCCCTAAGTTTTTCTGGAGACATAGGGTACGGTTTGCACTTGATAGGCACCACATTTCCTGTATCAATTGTATGGGACATTATATGCGTCCTACCTAAGCCAGCTTTATCGAAAGAAATATTTACAAATTTATTTACAACTTCGTCAGCCATACGTTGTTCGTCTGACGACAAATGTTCATAAGGCTGAATAGAATGAATAGGTTCATTAAGGCCCGCTGAATATTGTAAAAAATCGGTCGGCGTTTCAGAATAAAAAACATCCTTAAAAATGCGTGGTGCGATTTGAAACGCCTTCCAAAAATCAACTCCAAATATAACATCAGAAACAATAGACGGTATGATAAAAAATTTAATCACACGTGTCATCCCGTTATATGTGATTGGTAAAAACATATATCCTATTGTAGGACACTCTGCTCCATTCGCCACCAAAACGTTGCTCTTATAACTACTATTTACATTATAACCTATATTTACAAATTTCTCATGAGCCCCGTTTCCTAAAATGGAAACAGCGGCACCAGAATCTAGCATGCCACACAAGGTATTATCACTCAGAGAAACTTTTAAATAAGGCCTAACGTCACCCCTCTCTGGTTTGAACAGAACCGAAGAGATAGACTTGTATTTAGAAAAATTAGAAACAGTTACAAGCCATTCCTTCCACTCATCAGATTTCGAAGATTCTACTCCTCGGTTCTGCTTTACTAGTTTTTTGAACTCGTAGAGGTTTTTTGGGTGCAGTTAGGACATGATTTTACTGTGTAGCCTATTTCACCACACTGAAAACATTTAATTATCTTTTCAGCGGTACAATTTTGAAAGGAATGGTTGTCGGTTTTACAACGACCACAGTAAATTTTGTCATTATTATTAACTTTATTATTTACAGAAAATACAGGTTTGGAAGAAGATTTGTATGAATATTCGGGGTTCATACGCAAATTAGCAGGTTCTTTAAACAACAAAGACCTTTGTTGACTCTCCTCAATTTGTCGCAAAACCGATTTCAATTCTATAATCGACTGTACTTTTACCAACGCCAAATATTGAGAATAGTGCGGTCGAATGTTGTGTCGTAAAATTTCCAATTTATCATTCTCACATAATGGCTTCTTTAAACGGGAAAATAGACAGGTCATGACGGAAAAATAAATATGTATAGGTTCGTCTTTACCCTGAGAACGCGAACGAATTTCCTCCATTAACCTATAATCGTAGTCAATAGGTTCGAATTAATCAAGCATTAACTCTCGCAGCTCTGGCCAACTTGATAACTGATCTTTTACACCCCTGTACCAAGTTAGTCCTTCGTCGACAAATAAACATACCGCCGCGGAAAATAGTTTTGATTGTGGAATGCTATGCGCAATGGCCAACTCCTCCGCTCTCTCTAAAAAGGCATGTGGATTTCCTCGGCCATTGAACTTAACACTCCACTTTGAAAAATCATAAGATGACTCTGTACTCTGGCTAGTCGTGACAGGTCTAAGGTCGGCAGAATGCACATCATGAGTTAAGTTACTTTGCAAAGTCAATAAACTTTCCATACAACTAGCCTTACCTTGAACTTCCGCCTCTGACTCCGATGGGACTCGGTCTAATCTAAAATATAAATGACAGAAAAGAGCGCGAGCACGAGATAAAACACTTTTGTTACCCGACGAAAGGTACTCCTCTACTTTACATTTTAATTCCTCAACTTTACGTTGGATAACTGGAATTTCGATGTTGTACGTCGCGTCAACATTTATTATTTCGTCAGGTGAAAAATCATTCTGTAATTTTTTCAACTGACATTTAAGTTTAGCAACGGTATCCTCAGGCGTCTCAGCTCTGATCGACACTTCATAAATAAGCTCGTCTTTTAAAAGCCCGTGAAAATAAACTTTCGATAAATCCATTTTAAGAGAGCAATTTACATACAAAATTTCTCATAAATTACTTTTCAGCTATGAAAGTAAAAAAAATAAATAAAACAATACTGAAGGAAACCCAAATAATTTACAAAACACACTAAAAGAGATCAAATTTCAAAATCTTTACATTAGAATATCATGGCCAGTTTAACCTAACAGCCATGTACAAAACTTTTACACAAAAATATACAAGCAATGTACAACCATAAAATTTAAGTACATAAGAGAGAGCAAAAGAAAAGGCCACTAAGTTGGGCGCCAACTGTCAACCTCTTTCCCTGGCCCGGCTAAAGGCAGGGAATAGAGTGAGCAGATTTAATATTAATAAATAAAAGTAGTTTTTAGATGTATAATTTTAATAACAAAAAAAAGAAACATACCATGTACCTGTAATTAGGCATCAAATTATTAATTACAGTTACTAAATTAAAAAATATATAGATTAAGTTTTTATACTACATGTAAAACAAATGAGTGGAGTGGGTACCTAATCTTTTGCTCTCTTAAAATAATAAATAACACGGAAGATTATTTTGTTCAAGTAAGTAAAGTTATTTACTAGAAAATCGTGATAAAAAGGGTACGATTTTATACCGTCGTCGTCGCACCGAAGTTGCAGTAGAAAATCGTGGCCATAAAGGGTACGATTTTATACCGTCGTCGTCGCACCGAAGTTGCAGTAGAAAATCGTGGTCATAAATGGTACGATTTTATACCGTCGTCGTCGCACCGAAGTTGCAGTAGAAAATCGTGTCATAAAGGGTACGATTTTATACCGTCGTCGTCGCACCGAAGTTGCAGTACAAAATCGTGGTCATAAAGGGTACGATTTTATATCGTCGTCGTCACAACAAAGTTGCCGTATTTCTTGCCCAAATAAAGGTCATAAAAATTGGAACGCCCTTACTTGATGCAGACAAAAAGCACGGATAAACGTCAGGATCACGACTGGTGCTGCAGAAATTCGCAGATCGTTGACAGTCGCAGATCGAATTCATAAAAACAATGAAATCTTTTTATGAATAATAATCAGGAAATATCCCTCCGCTTCCCTCCTGTAATCGAAGGAAAAGAAGAAAGGAGTTAGTAAAAGGAAAAATATAAATAGATAAATAAATACAAATAATAGTTTAAAATGAAATTATATAAATACGTACCCTTTAGTTATTAATCCAATTATCATGGAAATGATGCAATGTAGCGTCTCTTATTAGCCAACAAAACTTTCCGAAAACAACCAGAAGTATGAAAAGCCTAAAAACAAACAATTTCATCAATTGTGTGTAATATTTATAAAAATCAACATTTAATCTCTTTAAAACACTTACCCAACAATAATGTATGTGATTCCTACAAGGAATCAACAAAATTTTAACATCTGTTATAAAATTATATTAATTTGGAGCAAAAATATGCTTCACGCCTTGAAAAGTGAAAATTTTCCCAACAAAGCGCGGGAAACGCGTCGAAGATGATCGGCACAAAAAAATAATAATATGGTGAGCAGGATGAACGATGTAAAACTTATGTGTAAGAAAAGGATAGTGGAATACTTAATATTTTTAAATGTTGTCGAACATGAATTAAAAAGTTATTAAAATAAAATACATAGATACCAAGGAGTTTTATACAAGAAGGTTCATAGTTTGAATTTGGAGTATGGATGAAATGAGGTCGCATGTGTGAAATAAATATAAAATAAGGAAAATCAATGAGTTATAATAACACATCAGTGTTTTATAATTGTAAATAAATAAATAAGATGGAATTTTAATACATATGATAATGACACGTTGTCTTTCTATATACAAAAAAACACAACGTTACAGCGCGTAGCGAGATACCATCGTATTGCTGCGAGAACGAGCGATGCGGTGCTGAAA
This sequence comes from Crambus lathoniellus, assembly GCA_949710035.1. NCBI lineage: Eukaryota > Metazoa > Arthropoda > Insecta > Lepidoptera > Crambidae > Crambus > Crambus lathoniellus. The sequence goes on along the minus strand of OX453299.1, from coordinate 12,050,515 downwards.
CCGGCGGCGGCGCCGGCGGCGGAGCTAAATTCAAGTAGCAAGAGCCCCTCCTCCGCACCTCATGGGTCGCCCGATCCTACGAAGACTTCAGCGCCTGCTACGACACCCGGTTACGAGACTGCTACGGACAAATCATCGACTACGGCAAGTAACTATGATAATTTGCAAATACATGTTTTTAGTGATGCTTCAGCCAAAGCAATGTGTGCCGTAGCGTATTGGCGTTGCGTTGGGCCGATAAAGGTAAAACAAGGGTCGCCCTAATCGGAAGTAAATGTCGAGTTATGCCCGTCAAACCACTGACGATATGCCACGAGCGGAACTACAAGCCGCTATGTTGGGTGCTAGTTTTATGGCTTCGATTATACGTGAGCACAAATTAATAGTCACTCAGCGCGTTTTATGGTGTGATTCAACTACTGTTCTCCAGTGGATCAGAAAAACCACTCGAAATTATAAGACGTTTGAAGCCAATCGTTTAGGTGAAAATGACAAACTTACAAGTATAAAAGAATGGAAATATATACCGACTAAAATGAACGTTTGCTAGCTACGAGAGAGGTATTTGATGAATCTGTATTTAACAGTGAATGTTTTCAGGTCCAAAATTCTTGGATGGTAAGGAGCATACTTGGCCGGTGGATGTGATTGAGCCTTTGATAAGTGAGGTGAACAGTGCCTGCGTCACCGTTAAAGAAACCTTACCTGTTGACTTACCTGGGTGCCTACCATCAACTCTTATTGCGGTTTTGTTTAGGACCTAAACTGATCTGCTTCGCTTATTCGTACCACGACAGCTTAATATCAATGACAGCGATTCAGTGATCATTCAATGACATTTCACAGACGCCAAGCTGTCATGGACTCTTATTTGACTTATGACTCGGCCAAGCTAAAATGACACCTGCAGGTTATACCCGTCCCTCTCACTCTCCGGGCATGACAGAATCGAGTGAAAGAGACGGGTAGAAGAAATAAGGAGACAATTCGTTCGGTCATTCACATTTAGCAATTCATTTGCGATCCAGTTTTTAGAAGGTCATAGTACGAAAGAAAGCAATTCATTTTAGGAACCTATTCTGAATCGCGCTATTTTTTAATCGCTGTCTTAAAGTTGATGGTAGGCACCCTGTACCTGATCCGGAGCGCTTTTCTTCCTGGTTGCGTTGGTTATTGGTGTTTGTCGACAGATGCAGAAAGGGTAAAGCCAGCATTGACTGTAACATAATGGCTCAAGCAGAGCATTATGCTTATAAAATATGCACAAAATGCTTCTTTCGCCGAGGAAATAGCTGCAATAAGTAACGGAAGACCAGTAAAGCGTACGAGAAGGTTACTTACCTTAACCCTTACTTTCGGACCGTCGCTTTTTTCATCGTTTATACACGCTTCGTAATGCTATGTGACTAAACTAAGCTTCCTATTATCAGGTGCTCACTTGATACGTCACATATCAAGTTATTTACTGACAAAAGCCCCTTGAGACACAAAACTAAATCTCTTTCTTTTCTAAATCAATTTCCCCCTTTTAAATACCCTCATCAAAATCTGTAAGCCCTAATTGTTCTAATTTATGAATTTACTGGGGGAAATAACCCACGCCGTTCTTGAATGAAACCTTCTCCCACTTCGATATTCTTTCTTGCATTCTTCCATTCTTTACCTATTACTTCGGGGTTGTCACTAAAAAACTTCCACAACTTTGGGAATTTTCCAACTCCAATGTTTAATAAAAATTTATCAATATTTTACTACTGACCTCGTATTCTACTTTTATGAAGAATATTTTGCTTAGTCTTGTCATTTTGATGATTGTTTACTGCATTGCTAATATTAAAGAAGCTTTTATGATAATTATAGCATTAATTTTGATTATTTGAATTTTTAACTAAATATTCCCCTTTAACACCTGTTATCCTTAATGTACATAAAAACCAAAGTATCTTATTACGTTTTTCTCAAAACTACAAGCGCTAACATAATTAAGTAATCATTGCTTAATATCATATCATTATCATCGGGAAGCTAGTATAAAACCGTTTGCAAAATTTGCGTACAAACAAGAAAGCAACCTAATAAAAACGTGGTAAAAAATGAATATGAGAAAGCAAGCGGGGTTTGAGAAAGCAAACTCGACAGCTTTTTGTTTACTTTTGCGATCTCAATAGCCATATAGGTTGTGCCAAATGTGAATAGTGTAGGTAAATATAGTTGGTCGTTCTGACAGATAATTTTCCGAAAATCTAGTTGAATAAGGCCGCTTGATTTAATGAGGTATGTTGTGATAAATCAATGTCCTAAAAAGCAGGGTTTTATCTATTAAAAGTGGTCATAATATCTGTACTTCGGACATTCTCACGACAAGGTGTTCTTTATATAATTTCCATCACGATTTTTATTTTTCAGTAAATTCTCTAAACCGGCAATTTAATTTGGAAAAGACGTTAAACTGTAGAAAATTATGTATTTGGCACTTCAATGTAGTGTCTGGTTTTGGATTTATGAAGTAACTAGCGGATCCTCGCAGTGTCACCCGCGTGGTACCCGTTCCCGTGGGAATATCGGGATAAATTATAGCCTATGTCACTCGGGAAGAATGTAGCTTTCCAATGGTCAAAGAATTTTTAAATCGGTCCAGTAGTTTCGGAGCCTATTCGATGCAAACAAACAAACAATCCAATCTTTCCTATTTATAATATTAGTATAGACAAAGTTTTGAGCGTGACGGAAATTAGAAAATTGCTCAATAAAAAAATAAATAAATAACTTCTTACAATCACCAACCAATCTAAGCCCATGTTAATTTCATTTGACGACCAATTTGGCGCAGGGGTAGGCTACCTGCCTTCTGTGCCAGGTCTCGGGTTCGATTCCCGAACAAGACAAATATTTGTGTGCATGAACATGTCTATTTGTCTTCGTCTGGGTGTTTTCTATGTATATTAAGTATGTATTTACAAACAAAAAGTATTTAAGTATATATTTATCCGTTATCAAGTTTTCCATGATACAGTTTCTTAATGAAATTAACATGGGCTTAGATAATTGGTGTGAATGTTAGAAGTTATTTATTTATTATTAAGAAACTGTATCATGGAAAACTTGATAACGGATAAATATATACTTTAACACTTTTTGTTTGTAAATACATACTTAATATACATAGTGAACACCCAGACCAAGACAAATAGATATGTTCATGCACACAAATATTTGTCTTGTTCGGGAATCGAACCCGAGACCTCTGGCGCAGAAGGTGGGTAGCCTACCCCTGCGCCAAATCGCTCGTCAAACAACTATACAATCTACCTATACAAATAAATAAAATTGGAGTGTATGTTTGTAATATTAAAATAACCGCTTTTTACTACATGAATATGATTATATATACTGTACATAATATACCAAAATAACATTTTTTACAATTTTTGTCTGTTTGTCTGTCTGTCTGTCTGTTTGTTCCGGCTAATCTCTGAAATGGCTGGACCGAGTTTGCCGGGACTTTCACTGGCAGGTAGCTGATGTAATAAGGAGTAACATAGGCTACTTTTTATCCCGATAATCCCACGGGAACGAGAACCACGCGGGTGAAACCGCGGGCGGCCGCTAGTATTAAATAAACCTTTAAAGTAATTGTTCAGTCTACAAAGTAACTAATTGAACATTTTGGGAGTCAAGGAACATTTGTATGTTCTAATAAGTATTTTATAATTTTCGTCACGTTTAGCGTGACGGAACCGGGTCACATAATAAATTAATAAAATAATAAAATATATTAACACATTCAGAGCGTTGGCCCAAAATCTGAACTTGCTGCCAGTGCGTTACGATGAAATACTGTTCGTACGTACTTTTCCTGAAGTGCGTTACGACCAGTATTTTGACGTACCAGGACCAGACTTCCAGGGTCCACACAGACGTGGAAACTCATCATACTAAATACTTTTTTGAAAAGGTCATATCCCTGTTTATACACAGTTGCGGTAGTACGTGGTTCTGGGAAGAATTTCAAAAGATATAAGGATTTTTCCAAATCATTGATTTACGACCATATATTGGACGTTTAGCATAGGAGCGAAAAAATGCTAGAGATGCGATTTCATCAATCAAGCAACAAATATTTTTTTTTCGATATTGTTTATTATTGATAGACAGAAACCATTAAACTTATAATCAAGTGAGTGTTTAAGATTGATTTCCACAAGGGTTATTACTCCTTTCGTTTATCACTATACTTTTAACCACCTGTATCTTTTTTTCTGTGGACGAGTTTGTCATGATGGAACTACTGAGTTCATCATTTGTAGTTTTAATTAAAGTTTGAGTTAACTTCTACACTAAATAACTTTGTTTGTAGCTTGTATACCTTCTCAGGTTTAATCATGGTGAGTTTTTTTTGTAATCGTTTCATTTCTGCGGGCCTGCAAAAATCTATCGATACACGACTTGTTGTTTGCAGGCAGAACTAGTGCGAAATGAGGCTCAGCGCGGGCGCAAGAGGGGAGTTGCGGGGTTGGCGGAGGTACGTCAAAATACTGGTCGTACCGCACTAGACGAAAACAATTTCCTTTCTATGCAATACCATTATTTTGCCGTACATATTTTTTTTTCAGATTATTGTTCTACTATCTATATTATTGTATGAACAACAACAATGGAAATACCATTATCTCTTTCCTACACGTATAGGAACATAGACAAATCGCCCCCGCACAAAGTGTAAAACAGGGACAGAATGCTGCCGCACAATCGGAAAGTAAAAGACGCCAAAAAAGTGGTCGTAACGTAAGTAACGCACTGAATGTGTTAATTAACTTCCCAACTGTATAGACTAAAATATACCAATCGTAGCTTACTTTGCGACTGTTATGGCTGCTGTGGCCTTACCATGAGTTGATGCAAACTGTTTACGTTGCCGTAAACTATCGTTTTGTCTCTTTCACTCGCACTGACTGTAAGCAGTATATCCGATAGTTTACGGTAACGTAAACAGTTTGCATCAACTCATGGTAGGGGCACTGTACACGGGTAGAGTAAACGGTAGAGTAGAGCGGTAGAGTACTAAATGAATACTACATTAGTGTAGAAAGTTTAGTACTCTACCACTCTACTCTACCGTTTACTCTACCCGTGTACAGCAGCCATTAAAGGTAATAAGCTTGATTCTGGGTTCTGGGTTCTGGACAGAGCGAACGGAACTTAAGCGGCCTACTCAAAGCGGCCTGCCTGCGGGGCCCTGCTTGCAGTGCCACTGCCAATCGAATTGTGTGTATGCATGCAGGGCCGGTATTTTCATTGTTTACCCTGCCGCAGGGCCGCAGTGTCATTCTGCCAGACTGCCAGCCCGACACACGATCTCCCCACTCCACACACTGCAAGCTGCGCCATGTGTAGCACGGTCGGGCCGATTTATGTCACCGTTTAATCTGTGATGTTGTTCATCTCTCTTTATATTGTACCTTCTAGTCCTGGCTTACAGTATGTCTCATTAAAATATTTAATAAATTCATTCAATAATTCTCTTTAAATGGTTTCACCATTGTTAATAAATCTTCAACATTTATTTCATCCATTCTAAGAGAGTTTTTTAAGTCACCGGGTTCTAATTCTTTCAATATATGGCATGGCTCAAGGTCTTACGCAGTAGTAACCACTTTTTACACATAGTCCTCTTCTTTTTTTTGACGCCACAGGTACTCATTACAGTCAAAGCCAATGCTAATTTTTGGTATTTTGATAATGTAGGAGCCAAATTTTTTATACCGAAGAATCTAGGAAAGGCCGTGATAACACGACTGAACGCAACAACGTAATCCATACTAATGATTTGCTGGGCTTTGTGGAGCAATACCCTCTGCGGCAGTAACTGCAAGCAGGCCCTGCAAGCCGGGCTTTGAGTAGGCCGCTTTAGAAGAACAACTTAGAAAAAATATTTTTGAGTGTTCTTTTACCAAATTATGTGTACTTATATAATACCAATTCATAAATGTCGATTGCTAGACGTAGTCCCAAAAAAAGAACCAGCTCCTTAATATTACAAACTAGTCAGATATTTGTTTTGACCTTCGATTGACGCTCAAAAACCAGGTCTGCTGAGAAACAGACTTTTTCATAGATTTTAAAACGATCGATGCTGTCATCTTTAGTTATAAGTTCTATGCAATCTTATACCTGTAGTTAAGATTTATTATTTGGATGAGTTTGCTTAAATGATAATAAATAATTATTCTTTTAAAATTTATTTTGTTGCTGTCATTACAGTTTGTTCTATCTAAGGCCGTATACAGAAAGAAACCTGGAACCCCTTTTTAACATTTCTTTTTTAAAACTCATGCTCAGCTCAATTACATCCTGTAGAACGTTGTTCCACTGAACAATCGCAGGACACATCTACGTACGCTAAATTATTGTTCCACTTCTGAAATGAGAAGAGAGCGTTATATTCTGATAACGCTCTCCACTCCACCAACACAGTCGTAAATAAGACTACAGTTTAATACCTGCTAAAACCTTGAACTTATAAACTAGTATTTTCTCCAAAATATGTTCGTATAAAAGACTCAACACACGGTTTTAATGAACTAAAAACGAGTTTTCAATAATTTATTAATCAATGGCCTTCCAAATGAAAAATTCATTTGTAATGGAAGATAGTCCGGTAACAAGAAGCAATACATAATGATGTTTTTTTTTCATCAGTAGGTATTGCTTCCTGCTAAGGATTACTACTTCATGTGGCATTATTTTTTCATTTTTGTTTGCGAGGTTACTAAATATATTTATTATTGTTGTAGTTGTAACAAGTATAGTTAGTACAACAATAAATATCTTACAGGTCAAGATCATTATATCATGATCTTATTCACAGAATAATACTCATATGAAAACTGCAAGCTGTGCCGTACTTTTAAATTAATAATAAGTAGTAATAAATAAAATATCAGATCATCTTTTACTACACATTAAGACAAGCAGTCACAAGTAGACCCATTCCCAATGGCGGCACCCGTTCACGAGCATGACGCATGAACCAGCCATCAATCTCTTCGCTCAACCATATTTTGGGGAACGTAACGCCCCGCCTCATACGACATGACCGCAGAATTAACTAAAATTAACTACCAAGCCTAAAATGTAATGCAATTGTGGCGATATATTACAATATGCGATATATTATGTAAAAATGTTATCTTTAAGAACTAGTCGATACAGGTATTTATAATTACCTGTCTGCCAGTAAACATCGATCTATAGATTTTTTATAAAAAAATACTTAAAGCTAAGCATTAGACATACAACTGTAGACTTGGTGGAAGGTTAAGTAGGTGAAAAAAGCTTGTAACGATGCCGTTTCGTTCCAGTCTCATGGACGGCTAGAACCTCCATGATGGCTGGAATCAATAGTATTCTGTACCTGTTCTTTCAAAATTCAAATTGTTCGTTCTACGTGCCCTGTTCAGTATTTTTGATCCAGTCCTACCAAAACCATCGTGCTGTACAGTGCTTGCGTGCGCATTATCTACCAGTTTATCAGATTTATGTTAAAACTAGCTGACCCGGCAAACGTTGTTTTGCCATATAATAGTGGACCCGGTCACCAATATCTTGTGTGTGTGTTTATTATTACACCAAAAGTTGCCTACACCAGACAACAGATAGCGCTAGTTACACACCACCAATAAAGGGGCCCAAGCTTGGTCTCTATTTCCTACATATGAAAAAATACTCTGTGAAGTAGAGTGAGTGTCAGATAACTTTGCAAGCATGCGCGACTGAGGCATTTTTGGCGCTAGTTACAGTATATATTTCTCTGAGTACTGAATCCTATGGAGATGGCATACCTACGAAAAATTGAAGCATACACACACACACAAGCACACATACCGAGAAACCAAAATGGCGCCTTTCCGTAGTGCTGCCCTATTTGTACATCGATATATTTATTGATGAAGATATATAGATACAAGTATTTTTGTGACTACCTACCTATATCACCCTATATTTTATAAAAGCAGTTTCGTAATCACCTCGATAATTTAAAACGGAATTATAGTGTATAATTATATACCTAGTTTTTTAGAATAATAAAACTTAATTATACCTACATTTGCACATAATTAAGTTCTTTATGACAATGCCACAATGTGTAGGTGTTTGTGCATGTACGCACACAATCATTGGCCCGACCGCGCGCGTGAGACGCAACAACTGTAAAGCCCCCAGTACAGGATGGCCGATCATGTTGGCCGACCATGATGGGCCATCGTGTACAGGGCCGGTTTGCGTGTGATTGCCGTCTGCGAGCAACGCAACCCGGCCCTGTACACGATGGCCAACATGGTCGGCCAACTCGATCGGCCATCCTGTACTGGGGGCTTAAAGCCCCCGGTGAGGGAGTTTGCGTGTGATTGCCGCCTGCGAGCAACGCAAACCGCCCCTGTACATGATGGCCCATCATGGTCGACGAACATGAGTGGCCCTCCTGTACTGAGGGCTTCAAGGCGAGAAGAGCCGCCAAGTGCTTCCTCATCTATAGTAATATCGTAAACAGGAAAGATTTGATTGGTTGTTGTTTGAATTTAATAGGTTCCAAAACTACTGGACTAATTTAGAAATTTCTCAACCATTAGAAAGCTACATTCTTTCAGAGTGACATAAGCTATATTTTATCGTGATATTCCCATGGGAACGAGTACCATGCGAGTAAAACCACGAGGATCCGCATGTTATTATTAAATTTATTGCTTAAGTACATAATGTATCAAAAATTCAAACGCAGATACAGATTAAAAATAAGGTCCTGTAGTTTATTTACAAACTAACCTTAGTAAAATATAGTTCATGTTGCAGTAGTAGTAGATAAAAGACCAACCTACTATATTTTACTGAGGTTAAAGTTTGTAAATAAACTGCACGACCTTAGCTTCTGTCTGTACGATTGTAGATACATTAATACTTAGCGAGCAATAAATTTGATTGAGGGCACCCCACTTGTCGGCTCTACTTGCCTTTACTTAGGAACTGCAATTTTATGATCAAATTTTTTATGTTTTCCGAGTCATACGTCTATACACATGCGAGACCTCCATAGAATTCCAGATCAAAGGTCGCGAGAACCAGTTTAAGTAAAAAAAGGTAATGAAATAAAACAAAAAGCTCCATATTGTAAAAACCTATTATGTTTATACAACAAGGATTGTTTTTTTTTACACAACACACATTACAATATAAAGCACAAAGAAGAATGCCTACTAGGTACCTACCTACCATAGAAAAAAAGAAATGTCTCAAAAAAACAAGCATTATTAAGTAATAAAATATTAAACAGTTTGAATCGAGATCTTTACTAGCAAGCATATTTTTTTTATATATTTAGAATATAGCGAAGCGACATCTAGTGGTAAAAAAATATACTTACTTTTAATGTGCTAGAATGAATGTAAGTTGGACAACAACTTTACAGCAAAATGACATTAAAAAAACACGTTATATATAAGTATCCAGTTTTTGGCAACCGGAACAGAAAACGTTGTCGCACTATAATTTCGATTTTGCCAGTGGCCTAATTAACGTCTTTTTCAAAACTTAAACTATCGTTGATGTTTGAAACTGTTCTTCAAAATGAAAAGAGCACATAAAAATAGTTTTCGTACGAGTCTTTAAATTTTCCTTTCGCCTTGTATCCAGCCATTTTTTTCTTTTTTTGTTATTTTTAGGCAACCTAAAACAATAAAAACAGTTTAAAATTAATACACTCAATTTACACTTGAAATTTGAAAACATCGATAATTCGATAAGAAAAATGCTACAAGGGCAACTCTAGCGCAAAACAAACAGATTTATATTTTCTTGAAATACACCAACAAAACTCACCAAAATAAGTAGTAAGCTACATTTGGTATGAATTCTATGTAAACTATTCACAGGAAAACCAAAACACAAGGCATTTATTGTATTGTTTTGGTGTTTTTGCAAAATAAATAGTACGTACCGGTGTAATGTAATGTTTGGACGATTTTCACTTTGTTGATGCCACAAACTACCACACTGCAATTAGACATGTTCCTTGTTGCTTTCTCTCACTTATTAATACCTTTTATTCACATGAAAGTCTCAAATTAAAAGACTTTTATCACAAAACACTGCAAATACAACTCGCGTTGACAGCTCACATACCGAGAAACCTAAATGGCGACCGGCTTCAATCATGCATTACGATGACGTCACGTTTCAATGTTGCCAAAAAATAGGTCGAATAAATATATTGCTGTCTCTTTTTACATGAAGTATTGGAGGTAAGATAGAACAAGATGGCTACAGGTTTATGAGTACAATGTCGATTTAGCTCATATTTGTATAACCGATAGTTCATATAGAACAATATGCCATCTCCATAGGATTCAGTACTCAGAGATATATTTTTATTCTAAGTTTATAGAAAAGATTAGTATTCGATTTTGACCGCGCAGACGTCAGTGATTACATACTCTTTGGAAACGGTAATGGAAGAAATGACATTTTTGTATCGAAGGTACGACATTTAAACGATTTTTTATAGAAAATCAAAATTTTTACTCAATTTTCCGGAATAATAAGTAGCCTATGTTACACTCCAGCTTCCAAACTATCCCCTTACCAAATATCACGTCAATCCGTGGCTCCGTTTTGACGTGAAAGAAGGACAAACAAACAAACAAATAAACAAACACACTTTCACATTTATAATATTAGTATGGATTTCATGATGGTGATTATTTAAATTTAATTATAAACAGTTTTGATGTAACAGGAAAGGGGTTGCCTTTTATCGGGGTAAGCTAAGCATATCATACCTATTTAATTACCTATTACTTTTAGATAATTTAAATACCTAGGACCACAGAGCAGAAAGATTTTTCTCTTAGGACTTTTATATTCATTTATTGTCATTTTGTTGGACTTCTATATTCATTTATTGTCATTTTGCTGAAGTTCCTACCTATACCTTTCTTTTACTATACAATAACAAGTCTCTGGATTGCTGATCTTTTATCCAATGTTCTACATTCTACCACTAAGGGCTGATTTTTCAATCTTCAGATAATAGTTATCAGTCAGTTAAATTGCCAACCAAAGTAAATGTCAATCACAAAACGAGAGATATTAATGACAATTGCTTTTCAAATTGGAGGTTTTAAACGATATCAAACGAATAATTTTTATCCAGGCATTAAAAATCGGCCCTAAATAGACTACTACATAATTCCAGACCCTGTGACCGGAGGTTTTGCCACATGCTTAAATGCCCCCCTCCCCCTTGAAACAAATTCTGGATCCGCGCCTGCTTTAACAAGCTTAGTCCAGTGAATAGAGGGTTTTTAGCTTACAAGTGGTCCGGTGGCAACATGTAATGTCCGCGGGCTACTGGCTCCAGGTAAATTGGACATTGTGGAAAAAGAAGCTGACGCGCACAAATTGACCTTATTGGGAATAACTAAGACGCACATGAGAGGCCAAGGACACCAAAAAACCTCTAACGGGAACACCTTGTATTTCTCAGGACCCAATGACACCAGCGCAAATAGAGTTGCTATATGGGTGGAACAACACCTGAACAACCATGTAATAGGCTACAACCCGGTTAGTGACAGAAATATGACTTTCAGACTAAACACACGCCCCTGTACTCTAAACATCGTTGTGGTATAAGCCCCAACATGAGCTGCGAAAGATGATGTCATAGATGACTTTTACACTTTGCTGGAATCAACACTTTCCAAAATACCAAATCGAGAGATAATTTTAATGATGATTGGAGACTGGGACGCAAAAGTGGGCAGTACTACCTTGGACGATCACTTATGAGATACGGTTAGGAAATATGGTCTTGGTTATAGAAACGAGCGGGGAGCGAGACTACTGGAGTTTTGTATTGACCGAAAAATGACTGTAAAGAACACCTGCTTTCAACATCATCCAAGACGTCTTTATACATGGAAGTCTCCTGGGGACCGATATCGCAATCAAATTATGTTACGATTACGTCATGATCAATAACCGTTGGAGAAGCTCGATTTCCAACGTGAAAACATACCCTGGCGCAGATTGCGGATCCGACCACTGTCTTCTTGTAGCCAAATTTTTTCTACGTCTACAAGCAGTCAAGAAAGGTTCACCGTTAAAACCACGTACTCTAGAACCGTACGAAAAGACAGCATTTTGTAAAGATTTCAGCAACGCAATAACGAAACAACCACCACCCGCAAACGCGAATGCAAATGATCAGTGGAATCCAGGGCCGGATTTAAGAACTTTGGACCCCTAGGCTCAGTCTGTGGTGCGGGCCCCCCGTCTATACAATTGACCACATTTCATTTTTTGCAAGGCAGTAAAATTCGACTAATTAAACATGAAAATCATTTTTTTAGATTTTTTGGTCGCCTATTTATTAAAATATTTAAAAAAATGTGTAAAATTATCAATGTCAGGCCTACCTAGCGTGTATGCGTTTGCCTGGAATCAATCCATTAGAAGAAAAGAAAACAAAGTAAACAAAAAAAATATGTCAAAATTGCTGTCATTTTAATAGTGATGCATGCTTGACTCATTTATCGACTTATTATCGATTATTTTCAATGACAAATGAGGAAGCTTAGTATAATTTAAATTGGTAGTAATACTGAAATGTCTTTGTTTTATTATTACTAGAGATCGGATAATCGGATGCATATTGACCTAAAGTTAATATTTGGTTAGGAAATTATGGAAGCGGCTTCTTAAAACATGTTTTTTTTATATAAATATCGGGGTTCAAGAAAATTCGCGAATGCAAAATTAGTTAGTAACATGGTGTGGAAACGGAGTCTTTAGCATGAGCTATTTATTTAAAAAAATTCGAGACAAAAGTGCATTCCATAACAGCTAACACCACAACTTTAGGTAAATATGCATCCGATTATCCGATCACTGATTATTACACAAACGAAGATTTTAAAAAGTACTTACACAGCACCTTGTTTAAAGTATTGAGCAAGTTACAAGCTTACAAGTAATGAAAAGTATAGCATTTTTAAAACTACAGTTGTATATCACATTTGAGGTGAAATTAATCAAGTGTAGCGTTGTTTGCATCTGACTAAATTAAAATAAATAATCCCTTTAAACAAAAATGCTATTATTATCGACACAAAATACTAGCTTACGTGCTACATCTCTACGTAAATCATCATGTCATGGACATTTTTTTTAATTGAAGGTTAGAAAAAGGCAGGATTGAGGCTAAGGAATCGCTTATATTACGCCTGATATTGTACTTACGTCCTTCTAGAATATACTATTTTCAATTAATTGTTATCTCAATAATTTATGAAAATAAAATGAAAAGAAAAAACTCGGGTTCCCTCAAAAACGATAAACTTTCATTATATCCATAAAAACAAATAGGTACCTTAAAATTTTGAAATGTTGTCAATTGGGCGAGAAATAAATCATATCATATAAAAAAACACAAATAAATATACAGTCGAATCGAGTAGGTACAGTTCTTTTTTTTTTGGAAGTCGGTAAAAAAAACTTAGAAGATTAGTAGATTAAGGGCCGGCAGACTAAGGCTGAATTTCACCAAACTTTTATTCCAAGAATAACGCTTACTCTCGGATACTAATGTCAAACTAGTATGGAGTTTTTAGATCCGAGACTAATCGTTATTCTTGGAATAAAAGTTTGGTGAAATCCAGCCTAAGGCACATAAGTCAGAAATGGCAACTTTACAGGATTAACAAAATTCCAATCTGCACCTTTTAAAATATGTCAGTCTCGCACTGATAATTAAGCATAACGACGACCACCCGTATGGTTCTTTTTCACATAAGTCAAGACTTAAGTGTTTTGTTGCGTTCCTAGTAAGTCCTTAAAATAAGAAGGTGAAAAGGTACAACAATTTTATAAGCGATATACACTTCTGTTTGACTTATGTTATCAAGTCAGGCTACGTATCGTTCTATGCATAAGAATTATGTAAAATAAAAATAAAAACTATTTTTGTGACTTATGTGCTTTAGTCTGCCGGCCCTAGTATTACAAACTATAATGATATTGGGATTATCATATAACTAGTAAATACCTAATTTCTATGAATCGATTTTTGTCTACATTTTATTTCAATGAAGTCGCTGGTCTTCCGTCATGGACGTCCGAAGGCAATTTTTTATCAATTTCTGTTTAGAGAATGATCTTTATGCTGAACTGTTCGTGATCATGAGAGATAGGTACCATCCCTAGTTAATATTATAAATGCGCAAATGTATATACTTATTATGTTTGTTTGTTTGTTTGTCTGTCTGTCTGCCTGTATGTATGTTCCGTTTTCACGTCAAAACGGCTGAAACGCTTTTGATGAAATTTGGAATGTAGATAGTTGAGACCCTAGAAAAGACAAAGGCTACTTTTTACCGCGGGAATGAGGCTCATTGCCACGGGAGAATAACTTTTAGCGCGGACAAAGCTGTGGAATGGGATTGGTATTTAAGGTGATAGTTTGAGGTCCTGGGAAGGATTATAATATAATTCATTGGAAAGTATCATATTCCCACGGGAAAATCAGTAGGTATTATTTGTTTGTTCGTCTTTTACGTCAATTCAATGTGATTTTTAGTACCTACGAAGGTAGATTGGGAGCTGGAGAGTGACATAGGCTATTGTTTATCCCGGAAAAATATCACATTCCCTCAGGATAACGTCATGTAGTACACGCGGGCGAAGCCGCGCTTTTTAACTTCCATTTGGATACAATCTTTAACATGATATTAAAACAAAAGTTTGTGCATCCATCTTTCTTTGCTCATAACTCTATTATTTTTTTCGTAGTCTGATTCAAACTGGATTAAAGGGCTTATTACACTTGGCTAAATTCAGCATCTAATTTTGCAAGCATCTATTTGTAGCAAGTGATGCAATCAAAACAAGCAATGTATGCTTAATTAGATGCTGAATTTAGCAAAGTGTAATAAGCCCTTAAAAACTTTTGAACTGTATAACCTCGTTGCCTAAACTGTCTTGTCATTAATCTCTAGTAATTTTCTACTGTCTTGCTGCTAACACTTCTTCGTCACACACGCTCTGTGACGAATTTATTGAGGAACCCAAAACGTTTACCCAAAATTACGCTGTACTGTATTGCAATGTGATTCTTAATCGATTAGGTTAAAAGGCGAAAGAAGCATGTCTTTGGTTGACTTGTCTTTACTGCCAAGACAGTGCCAATGCCGTATATTTAAAACTATAAATTGATATATTTTTTTTGTTATTTGGAAATGTGGCGCGGGCCCCCTTGTGGTGCGGGCCCCTAGGCTGCAGCCTATGTAGCCTGTGCTTAAATCCGGCCCTGGTGGAATCACCTTAAAGACCTCATATGGAAGACGGTAGATAAAGTCACGAAAGACCATCCGCCATCCAACCGTAAACAAACGTGGTTCTCCGCAGACACCTGGACCAAAATTCAAGAGCGGAAAGATCTGAAAATGTCAGGATTAACCAACCAAGAAGATCGTGGTACATATTCGGAGCTGAGCGGAATAATACAACAACTATGCCATCGCGACAAAAACAACTTTGTTGAGAACATCTGCCAGGAAATTGAAGACCACGCGCTGAAAATACAAAGCTCAGATCTCTTCAAGAAAGTTAAGCTCCTCTTGAAAAAGAGCAAACCTAAAGCGTGGGTGGTTGAAGACGAAAATGGACCCCGACTTCAAGACTTGGATGCTATTGCAGAAAGATGGCGCAAATATTGCGAGGATCTCTACAAGAATCCTCTCGATTTCAGACAACCGCGCAGACCAATAGCATGAACAACATAAACCTAGAACCTCCCATTCCTCTATCCGAAGTCACAGCCACAATTTCTGCACCCAAAGACAGAAAAGCACCCGGGCCGGACCAGTTAACAGCTCAGATTATAAGGCAATGCATGGGAACGGCTGGAGCAAGCGCGATACATAAAATATGCGACAGTATCTGGCATACAGGTAAATAGCCTGGCGACTGGGCAAATCAATTATTCTACCTCTGCACAAAAAAGGCTCAAGTTTGAAATGTGAAAACTACAGAACACTAGCCCTAATATCACATGCCAGTAAAGTTTTGTTACACATCATTAACAACAGAATTCGATATTTTCTTGACTAGCAAATACCGCAGGAACAGGCTGCTTTTGTCAAAGGCAAGGGGACACGCGAACAAATCTTAAATGTCCGCCAAATGATCGAAAAATCCTACGAATTTAGCACTCCCATGATCTTGTTTTATTGACTACCAGCAAAGCCTTTGACTGTGTAATTTGGTCAACCCTGTGGAAAGTACTAAATGAACTTAGAGTACCTCAACATCTAGAGGCACTGATTTTACTGACTCTACCAGAACAATCAGGGTGTTGTAAAGGTCGATAGAACATCTTCGGAACCTTTCATGTTTGGAAAAGGTGTGAGGTAGGGTTGCATCCTGTCCCCCATTCTGTTCAACGTATACGCAGAATACATCATCAGGCGAACTTTTGAAAACTGGGAGGGCGGCGTCACCATAGGTGGCACTAAAAATTACAAATCTCCGATACGCCGATGATACGACCCTTTTGGTTTCGAATGAAGCTGAAATGATAAGCCTCCTTGACAGAATGAAAAGAATTAGTGGGGAGCTGTGGCTGAAAATCAACCACTCCAAAACAAAAATAATGGTAGTAGACCGCACCAACTCACTCCACATGACGGGCGCCTTACCCCTCGAAAAGGTTGACGTTTTTATTTACTAGGGCGCTTCAATCAGCCCCGAGTTGCTGATTGAAGCGCCCAAGTAAATAAATTCGAAAAATAAGAAAAACTTCTCTTGTGAAAAAGAAGTTAGGAGGCGTATCGGTATGGCCAAAAGCGCAACCTCCCAACTGCAGAGAATATGGAGAGACCGGAACATATCTCGCAAGACAAAGATAAAATTGATTAACTCTTTTCCATCTTCACCTACGGCTCGGAAACGTGGACATTAAAGAAGGCTGACCGAGATCGCATCGACGCTTTTGAGATGTGGTGCTGGAGGAGGATGTTACAAATACCGTGGACTGCATTCCGAACTAACGAGTCTATCCTTCGAGAGCTCAACATTAAAACCAGGTTATCCACTTCCTGTCTCCGAAAGATTCTGGAATTCTTCCGTCACATAACCCGAAAAGATGGACACAACCTTGAACCATTACTGGTTACTAGCAAGGTCGATGGCAAAGGGCCGAGAGGTCGAAGCCCAACTAGGTGGTCTAACCAAATCCGCTCAACGCTGAACACCAAGCTACACGATGCACTCTACGACGCCAAGGACAGAAATCGATGGTGGGGCATCATCAAAGAAAAATTAAATACCCATCGGGAAAATCACGACCCTCAGTAATGAGGAAAACGACGCGAGGAGGAGGAGGTCCAGTAGTTTTGAATTTATGATATGTTATCTAAAATGGTTAGTGATCGAGTATTTAAAATGCAAAATGCACAATTCCTCGCCCTCCGCCCCCGCCGCCATGTATAAAAAAACAGCAATTTCTTTAGGTTTAATCGCTTAAATCTTCGTTGAGGTGCATTTGAGCCAGAAAAGAGTCTTCACAATGTTCTGAATGAGCAGAGCAGAGCATTAAGAGCATCTACTAGAGTTCCGCAGAAGAAGTTGTATGCAATAAGTTGTAAGTTTACTAAAAACAACCTATCAACTGTAATTGAAGTTACACGGAGTAGGCAAACTATCTTACATAGTTATTAAAACAGCATAATTTTGCTCAAAAAATTAAATAATAGCAAATAGCTGCCTTGTTTGACTACAAAATAAAAAAAATACATCAATGATTGATTAAAAAAACCTAAAAAAGTCACTACTAAAAAAGATTCTCGGCGCCATTCGCCCGCGCCTGATGTGCCTATCTGTGGTAACTAAAGTTACACAAGGGACCGCGTAGCCAAAGAATATATACACTAACGCGAATAGCACAAGTTAAAAATCCCAGAATTACACTAATATTTCGCCGATTCCTAAAAAAATTCTGGAACAAAATCCATTTTTTTTAAGTGCCAGCGTTAATTTCTTCAATGTGAAGATGATATTACTACCCTCACACGCGAAAAAAATACCTTTCCAGATATTTGACAATCGCTAAAGATGAAATTACTATTGCAAGTTATTTAAATTTTTACTTTTTTTGCATTCAGAATGCAATTTTTATTATTGAAAAATGGAAAATGAAGTATTTTGAAAAAATCGACCTGTCTCACAATATACACTCACGCTGGCTATACAGCGCGTAAGAAGTAATTGATGAATTCGACGCTTTGCGTAACGACTCCGTAGCTCAGTGGTTAGAGCAGTCGCCCGGATAGCGAAAGGTCGTGGGTTCGAGTCCCATCGGAGCTGGTTAAGAGACGGGTCGATTTTTTCAAAATACTTCATTTTCCATTTTTCAATAGTGTATCTCATGATGTCATGATACACTAATTCTGCCTCACGGCGTAGCGTTCTTTGTGGCGCTCAAAGGAGAAGGCCTATGTTTAGCAGTGGACTCAAAATGGCTGATGATAATAATGATGATACAGTCACTAAAACTCGTAGGTACATTTTTTTATTTTCTCGATATTACCAATCACATTGAAACAGGCTTATTCGACTTTTAAAACTGGAATAAACTGCGTGTTAAATGCTAGGAGTGGTATTATAAATAAAAAAATATAACGAAGCCAAGATCTTAACACTAGACCACAAGCGCGGGCTACACATTATTATGTAGCCCAGGGTCTTATTTTTACAAGCTTTTATTTAACTTGCAGTGTATGTATGCATGTATGCATGTATGTCCGTTCGGGTCAAATCTTGCGAGCTAAATTTGACCCACTTTCCAATGTCCGATTGAGCTGAAATTTGGAATTTACCTTTAGTTCCGATGACAATGCAATTAAATATATAATCAGTATAGTTATCAATTCAGAATTCTTGCAAATTTTCAAGTACTAATTCTTGTTTTGTTGTGATGGTTACTTGACACGTGCTTGACACATTGTCAATGTACCATAAAGTTATAATCAGCGAGCATTCAGCGAGCGCAATCTTCATAGAGTGCGTGTCAGATAACTCTGCGACTGGGGCGTTTATGGCGCTAGTTACAGTACATTATTTTGTTCTAAGCTTATGGAAAATATTAGTATTCGATTTTAACCCCTCGTAGACTTATCTGGCGCACTCTCTAAATTCAACTAGTAATAGAACACACGTCCCAACCCGACAGCCGATTTGAATTGGTTATTTGAGAAAGAACATGAGTCCATGTCACATAATTGCTCAGGAGACAAGAAAACTGTCTGTTAAAAAAACATACCAAACAGTAAAAATGTTTGATGCAATTTTGAAAAGTATGCTATAATATACTATTTACATTAAGATTATCAATAGTATATTATAAAACGACTAGGGACTAAACAAAATTCTAAAATTTTCGCGGTCAGTAGTAGTAAAAATATTTGCCCTTTTGTAGGACAGGCCAAGACATTTAGCCATACTGCCAATTCTTGAGTATTATTAAATTATCATAGTTTCTTATGGTTTCATAAGAATGTAGGTGTGTTACATTCCAATGCTCCTTGGAGTATTTGGCGTCAAGTGTGTCAAGCTAGCCTTCTCGATAATTCTTGCTGAGGTAGTCACCACTATAATAAAACACTCGGCATCACTTGACCGAGATAGCGCCTATTTTAATCATTCCTCATATCGTCCAGTTGCGTAGACACTTGGGGCACAAAACCACACCTATCTTGAGTCACAAAGTCCACTATGAATTAAATTGCGATTAATTAAAATATCCACTCAACCTTACCCGCCAAAATGGCGCCAAAAACTCGCAGTCAGTTTTTTCCGCTAAACAAGTCACAAATTAACAATTTAAAACACATGGCGCCACCTTCCTTGCGGAAAAACCATGAAACAAAAAACATCTTAACATTTTCGCAATGAAGATGGTCCACACTTCACAATTAATAGTATATTCACTGGCTGTTTGAGTTTATCTAATGTCACATGAAGGAAATTAAAAAAGTAATTACATTTTACTCCCTAAGGACTAAAGTGGTTATTTAGTCCCGCTTCGTAGGGCTATATTTGTGTACTTTTAGAGCATGAGAATTGAAAATTATTATTATTTCTATTAAAACATTAATTTAAATTCCCTGGACTTAGGCTTTTTCTCAATTACTTACTTTAAAATTGACATTTAATTAAAAATGAAATTTCCCTGTCAGTTACAGCCCACTCGAAATGGTTTTGAAGAATTTTTCGTCATTCTTTTGTGACAAGTACCTACCGTTCAATTTTCTCAAATCCAAGACCTTTTTTTTTGTTAATAGGTATTTTTCTTTACAAGAACGTTGCATTGGCAAATCCAGGTGGTTTCTGTGGGTATTTGATAAGAAAAAGTGATGTGATACAAGGCCTTGTCTAGTTATGTGATACAAAGCCTTGGCCAAGGCCAGATTTGGTGTAGCTTTTTTGATGTTTTTATTTGATTTGATTTTGATTTGGTACGAACGTGTGTAGCACGGATTACCTATATTTGCTTTACAGCAAAGTTCGTCCGGACCAAATCGGCGGTTAGGTCTGGTCTGGACGTGTGTAGCGGCTATAAGAACTAACGAACGAACTATTTATAGAAGCAAAAAACGCGAAGTTGCTCTAATCAGACCCTACTAAGTGTCACTTTGCACATAAATAGTTCACTAATGTCGTATTTCAAAAAGTAATGATTAAAACTAATTATAATATAAGTTTAGTAGGAATTGAAATTGTCATTCTGGCAACACTATTCATTTCTAAATTGAGAAAGCGCCGGCGCGGCGCCACTGTTTTCGGGTGATATGGTGGGAACCTAGACGAACGCGCGCCGGACAGTCAGTCGTGTTTGAGTTGTCGACTCGAAAGGACGTTAAACAGTGATTGTACGAATTAAGTGTTAATAAATGGATACCTTTACTGCTGAGATTTTATTTTATAAAATCTCAGAAGCGGGGACGTCCGCGACCCACAACGAAGTTAAGTTACGAGGTATGTACAGTTATTTTCTAGAAGTTTTGTAAAATCAGTTGAGCTTATTCCCTTCTACAAAATATTAAAGATTAAATCTCGTTTGTTTGTGTTGCTGACGGGAGGGGTACCTTTGTCGTTTGAGCATGTTTAATCGGGGCTACTCCTTGATAGATGATCTGCGATAAGGGTATACTTTCTTAGCACATGGACTACACAGCTAAAAGAATTTATTTATGAATTGTACGATGTTTTGGCGTGTGACAGGCTTGATCAGGGCTACTCTTTGATAGCTATGTTACGCGCCAAAAATGAACAACCACTTTGACTAAACGATATACAAGAATGCAAAATAAAAAGGGAATGAGGTTAAGTGTTAAATATTTGATTCCTTGTTTTTAAAATTAGTTGAACTTATTCCTTTCTACAAAATATAAAAGATTATTTGTCTGTGTTGCTGACGGGGAGGGTACCTTTGTCGTTTGAGCATGTTTGATCGGGGCAACTCTTTGATAGCTGTTCCGCGATGAGGGTATACCTTCTTAGCACATTGACTATGGACTACACAAAAACAAAAAATATTTATAGATTTTACGATGTTTTGGCGTGTGACAGGCTTGATCAAGGCTACTCTTTGGTAGCTATGTTACGCGCCAGAATAGAAGAACCAGTTCAACTAAACGAGATACGAGAATTCAAAATAAATAAAAAAGGAATGAGTTCAAATGTTCAATATTTGATTCCTTGGTTTCTATGACCACGCAATTTTAATAAAATAGTTTGTCAAGAAAAAGAAAGCCCGATTAGGATCCGTTGATAAATATATTCTTATTCAATTATTAGATAGTAATGGACATATTACATACCGTAAACAGTAGACAGAATCATGAATGAATAGCTAATTTGAGATTCATTATTCAGTCTCTTAACAAAAGTAATGATATAATCAGGCCATGTGTGTTGCTTAAAATCGGGCCATGTGTGTCGCTTAAAATCAGGCCATGTGTGTCGCTTAAAATCAGGCCATGTGTGTCGCTTAAAATCAGGCCATGTGTGTCGCTTAAAATCAGGCCATGTGTGTCGCATAAAATCAGGCCATGTGTGTCGCTTAAAATCAGGCCATGTGTGTCGCTTAAAATCAGGCCATGTGTGTCGCTTGAAATCAGGCCATGTGTGTCGCTTAAAATCGGGCCATGTGTGCCTATAGCTCAGTTGAGTAGCCATGTGAGCTACGAGTCGGCCATGTGTGTCGCTAATAATCAGGTGTGCAATTGCGTGGGGTAGTCGTATTTGTTTGACGGTTCATATCGTATTCAGTCGGCTGCAATTTGTATGGAATGACATTTATTATGATGTAATCAAAAGCTGTCAAATGGATACGATTGACTTTACGCAGTTCCATAGCAGACCATGTGCGTCTTAGCTTGAGTAACCATGTAGACTAAGAATATGTCGGCCATGTGAGCCGTTTATGATTAGGATAACTTAACATTGATTTGTCGTATCGGAGCTATAGATCACTAATCCAAATCCAGCTACAGATCCACTAATGCGAGTCTCTAATGATTAAGCCATGTGTGCCAACAGTAGTAACCGCTTGTTGAGTATCAATATGTGCGGTCGGAGTAGGAAAACGATCGTCACCTGAAGATCTTTTCGTTTGCTCAATATAAGCAATAGGTTACCGATTAAGTATGACGTATTCCGTCGAAATGCCATTATCAAGCAACCAGTTCGTCAACCAAATAGAATATGAAACATTACCGTTTGCCATGATATAATTTACTCTGGTAATTATATATGGTACGAAATACAAGACAGACAGACAGACGGGCAGACAGACAGACGGACAGCGAAGTCTTAGTAGCAGAGTCCCGTTTTTACCCTTTGGGTACGGAACCCAAAAAAATAAATAAATAAAATTTTATATAAAGTTATAGCAGATAAGTGAATTACTCTCAAAAAGTACAAGTCTTGACTTATTAAAGGAATGAATTTGATAAATGACTAAAGGACATGTCCCAAAATGGGCCACGTCTGTGTGCACCATCCCCAGAGATGGAGAAAAATTTACTGATTCTGAGAAAAATATAAATAATATTATAGAATGCACGGTTAAATGGTTATTTATAAAAACAAAGCAATATTTTTTACTCGAAATAAGGCGTGAAATAAAACTCTTCGTAAAAAACTGTCAGTGTCACTGTAATTGACTTGAGTTCTGTTCTGCTCTGCTCTGTGCTGTGTGTTGTTGTCATCATTATTCAACTGACCGACAGCTGACAGTGGCGGCGCAGGACAGACCAGACAAACAACATCAAATGACACCTTCATTCTTCCGCCATGATGAATTGTTATGTGATTTTGCATTTTATTTAATGTTCCTTCCAGAAAACAAAGCGATTTTAAAGAAATTGAATTATTAGAATCCGTTTATCGTATCGTTATCTATTTTTTGGTATACTATACGGAGACGTGGCCCAGACCTCATACATTTTTGGACATCACCTTTGTCCTGCCCTGACTATACTATTTTTAGTTAATTATGCTATGTGTGTGGCGTGGCTCACACGTAATTAAACGACATATAATTATGGCAGGAGACATATAATTAATAATTATGAACAAGCTAGCCGCTCTTTATTTTAGAATATAAAAGAAGGTTAAACATTATATGTCTCGCCATACTTAACCTTGGATTCATACGCATTCCTCTCGCAGACCGCACCAGATGCAAAATGATTAAAAGCTGACCTCTCAAGTACCTTCCTAGTTTGCTTGACCTTTGGTGTCACGAATGCACTTTTCTTGCGTTGACATCAATTTTGACCTTTGATCGTCTGAGAGATAAATGTTTATGAATAATGTTCCTCTTGGATATGGTAGAGTTGAATAATCCAGTGAATTTGCTATAGAAGTTTAACTTTTTCAAGTATTTTGACTAATTAACTACATTGACTAGAAGGATAAATAAAACACAATGCACTAATATCATTATTTGTTCTTATGTTTCCGAGGTCATCAAACGTAGACAAGTGAAGGAAGAAGGCCCGAATAGAGGAGCAGATCACCTACTCCGTCACCGATGCCTCGTTGTTCTGAGCCGTCTCCTTCCCTTTGGATCGTCAAAGTGATTCTAGGTTATCAGTTGCTGCATCTTCTACGGAAACTAGTGGAAGGGCGGAGTGTGTATATAAATTACTATCGGCATTAAATATTAAGACATAATTGTGTAATTTCGTAACTCCCAAATATTGTGTTATTATGCTCTCCGATTTAAACCTTGCTGATGTATTATGTGACTGTAGTGTTTCGAAGTCTAGATTTGCCATATTTAAAAATATATTAAAACTATTAGTTATTAAAACGATTTTGGATATTACATAAGAGTAGGTATCGAACAGAGAAAGGTCTTAGCTCGCGACTTAAGTATTTATATTCTGTATATATCAGAAATACAAAAAGCATTTTTTAATGTAATGTTTACTACCAATTGTCTACTACGACCAGCATCCTGCTTATGGAAACCACTAGAATAACACCGACATCATGAACCTGTTAACTTTGTTTTACAAATGGTTTCTTACATAATGATGTAAATAAAAAAATGCGTAAGTATAGAGCTTTCATAGAACTATATAAAGTATGAAAAGAGATTGAAGTGGCAATGTAAAGTTATACTAAGTAGGATACCAAGTAGGTACATGAAATCCTTACATAAAGGGGGGTGATATCTTTATAAAATAATATGTAGTAAAATTACAGATATATAGTTTCTTGTTATGAGAGTACTGTAGAACATTAAAATCTGCCATTCATGCAGAAAAAGGGAGCACTAGTAGCAGAGTTATACATCAGGCTATAAACCTACTAATATCAAGCGGAACAGAATCTGTTTAGACTTTGAAACTAATTTCCTTTGTATATGACCTTAAACCAACCACAATGTTTGTATTAATGACACTGCAATAATAGTCGAAAGCCATAACCATGACATATGGGTTCTTTATGGTGAATAGTGGTTAACAGGACTAAAGGAAGGTAAATCATAAACTGTACTAGACTGTTATTATTCCAAATACACTGATACAAATTTTGTACAAAATTGAATCTCAAGGAAGCAGTGGCGTTGTCGGTATCCCGGTGCATGTAACTGGGAAGTCTATTGATTCATTATGTGGGCTTTGAGACTTAAGCATTCCCATATAAAATAAATTTGCGGTAAAAAAATCATTACCTATTTGATTTGATTTAATAAGACCTAGAAATTCAAATGGTTGATTTTTGAGAAAGTAATATTTTATAATCTTTATGACCTTTAAAAATATAACAATTTACTTAATACCAATAGAAGTTTAAAGAAAAATACCTATTTACTATCTTAGCAATTTTCATGGTCCTTATGGTGTGGTATACTAAGCGCAATTAATAAAAGAAAGATATGTTGGAAGCTTTTGACGATGTAGTTAGTCACGTACCTACTGCTCAACCGACTCGAAATTGGCGCAGTGCCGTGTTTCTTTAAAATTATTTAAAGATAATTTACAAACTGGGAACAATATAGTTGTACGTCTGAAGTGCGTGCGTAATTCATCCCACGATTATTAAATTAATTCAATTTCGTTACCTCAGATGAGACTGGTTGAACTTAAACAAATATGAATCAAACTCAAAAATAATAGCAATAATGAAAGTATTTACTTGGTGTATATATAGACGCTATAGGTATATAAAGTATCAAAAACAAGATCTCAAATAATGTTACGCTTTACTTATACCTAACTATTTTCGGTGATTTTGGTAATGTGTATCCTATTTTAACTTATGGCATCATATATATCGGAGCAATTCTGTAAAATTAAATGTTGAATGGTAAACTCGTATTACCAAATGATGAATTTACATTATTTGTATCACGTTCTTATTATTTATCTGACGTTTTACCACGAAATGCTTAGGACTTTCAAAGAAAAGAAATCCCTTTCTCTTGCATAAATCTATATTCTAGCAATTTGTTTAATTATAAAAAAATGAAAAAAATGTTATTGAGAGAAATTTGATTAGTATTAAATTATTCATGAATGTAAACCTTTATTCGATTGGTTATGTAAATTATTATATATTTTGATCTATCTATGTTTCACCTGTTTAGGTGTTTAGTGACTCGCCGCAGTTTCGCCTGCCATTCCCGTGGGAATGTCGGAATGGAATATAGCCCTTGCTGAATCATGTAGCTTCCTACTGGTGAAGGAGCTTTTAAAATCGGTTCAACGGTTTTTTTTAGTTTATATAACTACAAACAAACAAACGAAGGTTCAAATCTTTCCTCTTTATAATATTATAGTACATATAAATAAAGACTTAGGAATGGTCAAGTAGCAATTAATTAAATCTAAGGATTGGACGATTAAAAGCTCGTTAAATTAAAGTAAATAATCACTGATAAGGATTAATAACATTTAGTCACTATCTATAATAGTTAACTTACAGATTAAAGCTTGTTATTTTTCACTTTTATGATTATCCGACTTTATCCAAGCTAGCTAGCTCAATACTACGTTTGTTGCACAGTTCAAATGTAAGAAAAGCGCCAGATAAGAATAATCTATGTAATCTTTTATCGACAGATAAATAAATAATCACTTTATTTCTTTGCTACAGACACACATATTCATTAATTACAAAACAGATTCACAAAAAAGATAAGGTTATACTGTATAAAGAACAAGGAGAGAAAACACAAAATAGGTATGACACAAAAAGTTCAAAAAAAAGATGGGTGTGTGCCCTAGCACTACTCAAGGGTCGCAGCTTAGCGTCATATTGCTTGCATGGCACACAAGCAAATTACTGATTTATCAGTTGAAACCGAGAGTGAACGCCTGTACCATAAATTAAATGTAATAATAAAGTTGCAGGTCAAATAAATAAAAAGTCATTATATTAATTTATAGGATAAAAATAATAAAATAGAATTATTAAATTTGAAATGATTAATGAATAAGTAGGGATAACAATAATTATTATTTCATTTAGTGTACCATATCCACTATACTTGTTTAAATTCTGAGAATAATAATAATAATAGCAAGTAAGAATAAGCCCACAGGGCAGCTTGTAATGTGGTAAGCGTTGGTCAGTGGCACCACGGGTAAACCGAGTGCTCCTGGAAGTAGATCGGCCCCGCCCCACTGCAGGCGTGCAACTACAATTTCTAATCGATCAACAAACAGAAATCAACACATTTTATTAATAAATAATTAAACTAAAATAAAATCACTTTAATTCAGACAGAGTCAATAAGATTAACAATTCTTACAAAATCTTTTAAAATTAATTCTAATTATATAAAATATGTGTTTAACTTGAAAAGAAATGTGTAAATATAAGTTCAGTGAAATTCAAATATAGAATCAATCGAATAAAATACAATCATAAAAATCACAATAATTACAAAAAAATGCGAATCACATTAAAAGTATTGATGTAATTAATAATACATGTCATATAAGAGTCAAATAAAATAAAAATAATGAAACTACTTATTGTCATAATTAAATTAACTTCAATCATATTCTGGCAAGTCCTTTTGTGTAGGTATAAGTAAATAAAAAGAAATTAAAAGACGGAGGTCGGTCAGTCCACCCTTCGCGAGTTTTCTTGCCAGTTCTTTCTTCGAAGGGCCTCCCCATTTGTGAACTGGTAGTGAGTCAGTAGTTTTTGCATTGTTTTAAAATAATTATTAATCTACTTCTTGCGAAATAAATCTAAACTCAAATAGATAATTTACTTTGTCTCGTTAAAAATCTTAACTTAAAAATCAGATACTGTGGTTATAATGCCGAATGTCGTATTGTATTTATATTTCATTGAAATTGTATTCTTGAAAATTTTTGAGTGAAAATTAAGAAATTGACTGCTTGGATTGGTTGAGTGCACCAGGAGGTTGCACTCTGTCGGATGGCCGAATGTCGTATTTCAAAAAGTAATGATTAAAACTAATTAAAATATAAGTTTAGTAGGAATTGAAATTGTCATTCTGGCAACACTATTCATTTCTAAATTGAGAAAGCGCCGGCGCGGCGCCACTGTTTTCGGGTGATATGGTGGGAACCTAGACGAACGCGCGCCGGACAGTCAGTCGTGTTTGAGTTGTCGACTCGAAAGGACGTTAAACAGTGATTGTACGAATTAAGTGTTAATAAATGGATACCTTTACTGCTGAGATTTTATTTCATAAAACTAAAGTCAACGAAAGATGGCTCCAAGTTAATACAACCATAGTCTACCTACAGAAAAGAAATATCCTTTTTTTCTTTATGTAGGTACTATGTTTACTTTGATAGAAACTTAAATGTGTCTTGTTCTTTAGTATTTATTTTTGAAATACTTACTAAAATTTACAACTGAAAATCAGCGTTTGCTTGCGTTGCAAGACAAGTAGGTAATATGACGATGAGCTGCGACCATTGAGTACTGCTGCGGCACGGCACACACACATTTTTATTTGGAACTTTTTGTCTTATTGAGTCTAATTTGTATTTTCTATTCTTGTTCATAATACAGTGCTACCTTCTCTTATACCTAAGGGAATATGCCTTGTATTTAATGAATACTTATGTGTGTGTCTAATAGTAAGAATCTACAATCTCTATTTGGTGGTAAAATATATAAAATATATTTGTGTGTTTGCAGACTTGATGCAGTTGAAGAGCTAGACTGTAATAAATTAACTGGCAAACGACCAAGCAATAATGATGCATTAATAGTAGATTGTACAACAAGTACATAAAACGTAGCATTTTACCCGAGACGTATATATATACGAATAGTCAATTCGAGGGTAAAATGGGTTTTATCTACGAATTTTACACTCTGCTTTTCACTTCGAGTGTGAGGAAAATAAATAACAATATTACAAAAAAGAAAAAATAAAGACGTCGCCATATTGGCGGGAAGACTTTCTTTTATTTTATAAGTAGCAGTGGCAGCACAGTGACTTTAGCATAGATCGTAGTCCATAATGCTCTTGAAATACTTATTTCTTACAAAACTCAATAATTTTGCCTAGTTTTATTAATTTAGTAAGTATAGTTTAACATGGATTGTGTACAAAACTAAAGAAACAGAATGAAATTACAAGTTTATTAAACGAAGTTTTATTGCGTGTGTGACTGTTTACCTGACGACCTTTGTCTGAGAGACTGAGACTTAGACGAAGATTTTACTTTATGCACTAGAGCATAAAAAGCGATTTTATGCAGCCTATACCCAACATAAACACGAACTTTACGAGCATGAGAAGTGAAAACGAAATTAAGTGACTGAGAAACACGTCCAATAATAACTAAAAATACAAAAATAAATTATATTTAAAAAAACCTTTTATTTAAAATCAAGCTTTTATTCAAATTTCCTAAAAATAATAAAATAAACTTTGTATCAAGTCAAATCCAACAAACTTATTACGATAAACAATTTATATGTTTTAAAAGCTTGTCGCTAGATTTTATTGTGACTGGGCTTGCACTAAACACAAATGCTTTTAATTATATTTGACATATTATGAAATTAAAGCGACAAGCTTTTAAAACATATAAATTGTTTAATGTAATAAGTTTGTTGGATTTGACTTGATACAAAGTTTATTTTATTCTTTTTAGGACATTTGAATAAAAGCTTGATTTTAAATAAAAGGTTTTTTTAAATATAATTTTGTTCATAACTTCGTGCTCTAATCCTATCCAACTACAGCGAGGTGTGAGACAGGGATACGTTATTTCTTCGCAGCTATGAACAGTGAACAGTTGTTCACAGCTGTGTTGGAGGATATTTTTAAGCTCCTGGACTGGAAAGGATGCCGATGATGTAGTTTGAGAACTACATCATCAAACAGGCAGGCAAACAGCAGGTGTGTTAGGTTCTCGCCGTTAGTGTTGATGCCGCATCCTTTCCAGTCCAGGAGCTTAAAAATATCCTCCAACACAGCTGTGAACAACTGTTCACTGTTCATAGCTATCTTACATAGTTATTAAAACTAGCTCTGGTTCTGTAATCGGACCGACGACATGGTGGCGTTTTGGCGTTTGGCTGAGACTTTGGAAGACCTGAACACAATGCTCGAAGATCTCAGTAATGCTTCTCAAAGAGTGGTCAAGATGATCGTCCAACCGTCTTAAGTTGAACATAGATAAGACGAAATCGAAAATCATGTCCAATGCCCATGTTGCACCCGCGCTAGTTAATGTTGGGAACATTACCACAGTATTTTTTTGTCCTCTGTGACATTACACTCGAAATAACTGTTGACGACCACTTTGTTTACCTGAGACAGACGGTCCAGTCAGGTAAGTGCAACTTCGAGAAAGAGATCTCTCGTCGAATCCAGCTCGGATGAGCAGCGTTCGGGAAGCTCCGGCATATATTCGCGTCTGAAATGCCTCTTTGACCAGCGGAGACCCGAATGCCGTTGGGGCGGAAAGGTTCTTGAATGGCGACCGCGTACCGGACGACGTTCCGTGGGCAGGCCCCCGACAAGGTGGACTGACGATCTGGTCAACGTTGCGGGAAGCCGCTGGATGCAGGCAGCGCAGGACTGATCGTTATGGAGATCCTAGGGGGAGGCCTATGCCCAGCAGTGGGCGTCGTTCGGCTGGCATGATGATGGACGATGATACATCAATTTAAAATGGGCTACAAGTGTAGCCCATGCGAGCACTCATGAACGTTTTAGAGGCGCGTGCACCGTAGTGTTAATCTATGATTAGAAGTGATTTTTTCTTTTTACACACTATTAAAAAAAAACAACGGTCCTGTTGTTTTTTCAAAAGACTTCATTTGCATACGAAATCATGAGTTGTCGCTAATAATTAATTTGTCTACGGATTGAATTATATTATTACATCGGCGATCGGAGCGGCCGGCGGTGGCGGCGTCGCATATCTGTGGTTCCAGAAATTTCATCTTTTGCGTTCTGGTTAATAACCTGTTTAGTCCAGTGAATAGATGGTTTTGAGCTTACAAGAGGTCCGGTAGTTTTGAATTTTTGATATGTTGTCTAGGATGGTTAGTGAGTATTTAAAATGCAAAATGCACAATTCCTCGCGCTCCGCCCACGCCGGCATATTGAAATATACGGCAATTTCTTCAGCGTTTCGCTTAAATCTTCGTTTAGGTGCATTTTAGCTAGTGTAGAGTCTTCACAATGTTGTATAGAATAAAATTTTCTATAATTAACACTTTAATTTTTGTTACTAGGACAAATAGACAAATAGATATGCACTTAAAAAAAAATGGTTTTCCAGAAATTTGTCAAACTTTTAAAAAACAATGTGCAAAATGGGCCCAGTGTCGTAGCACTTTAAAACCTTATTTAATATATACTAGTGAATAATTACAACATTTTATTTTTATTCAAAAGGGCGAGGAATTGTGCATTTTGCATTTTTAATACTCACTAACCATCCTAGACAACATATCAAAATTCAGAACTATGACCACTTGTAAGATAACCCCCCATTAATTAGTCTATATTTACTGTGTTAGTTTAATCTTAATCCCTTTTGAACTTTATCTGTTCTTCTTCTTAGCGTGTCGATCGTTTAGCTTTAGATCTTGTTAGACCAAAATTGCGCCACACGTAGGTATAGCGTTTTTAAGAACAGGGGTGACAGTCCCGACTTTTAACGATCGTAAAGTTATCGACGGTTGTCGTTAACTCAAAATGAGGAATTTGATGGGATATGGGGCTATTTTTATGGTAAAAGTGTGTTTTGTAGTATATTTGAGCGATAGCAAGCCACTAAATAATAGTTAAAACTAGTTTTGTATTGTAATTCGTGTAAATTGCTAAAGCAACCATCGCTGACTTAATGAATTAAATAAGAACTTAGCGATGTTTACGTCAAACATAGCGTGGTGAAAGCCCGCTGAGCTAACCACAAATATTGTTTAAAAGCTAACGACTGTCGGTACGTATCTGCCGTCACCGCAATGCTCGAGCGAGTAAGAGAGGGCAAATATTTTAGCTTGGCCAATTTTATTAGGGATGTGAATTTTTTTTTTTGCCATAAATCGAAAGATCATATCTGCCGTCGATAAGCATAAAGGCCGCTAAATGACATTTAGCCATTTTTCACTTTTTAATGCCATAGTACTTATAAAAAAAAACTCTATCGATCTGTCCAGGAACGGTAATTCTATCTTTCACCGTTTTCAAGATATCAAAAAAGAAAAAGCCGCTAAATACAATAAAAATATACTTTGCATCGCATAAAGGTGGCTAAACACCACTACTAGATCATACGGCAGTTAAAGTACTTTAACGTTTGGATCGCTTGAACATTTTTACTATCATTGCTAAGCTAAAAAATAGTTATTAGTTTTCAAATAACTAAAAGGCAGCAAAGTTCGTTTAGCAGCTTTTTTAGCTTGGTTGCGTTGAAGTATAATACCTTACGTAGACTTAACTAAAAGGCGGTTATAGGGTATTACTTAACTAAAAAACAGTTAGAATCATTTAGCGGCCTTACAACGTTGTATTGTTACTACTTTTGCAATAAAAATACTATTAAAGAAAGTCATGTTAGTCCGTACGCGAATTAAAATAAATATTTTTTTCTACGTCTTGCATAACAAAAAAGGCGTTAAATAGCAATGCATCGCTAAAAAGCGGCAAACTACACAAGCCCCTCTCACCTCTAAAAGGGATTATTCCGGCTTGTGGGGGGCGCGCCTGGCCACGGCAGGCAAGCGGGCGAGGTGGCAGTTTAGTGCGAGCGAACCAAAATATCAACGAGGCAGGACGGCGCGCGGCGTCGTGGTTCGCACCAAATACTCGTCAAAAAAATATTGTCCTTATGACTATGCATTAAAACCGTAGACAGATTAAAACATAAACCTAAGTATATATATTTTAATTTTGTTTCAGACGCCAGAAAATGTCTTGCATTAAAACACATATATTTTTTTTTATTTTTGTTTTATACGCCAGAAAATGTCTTGACAATATCGAGAACTTCATTTTGACACATGAATCCGTGTCAAGCCAAGTTCAATCTAACAGAACTGGCGAGCAGCACCGTGTGTAATATAATATTACACGAACCATTTGGTTGGAGCCACTGCATAACTCTAAAACAATTATATATAAACATGTCAAATTTGGCTCATATATTAAGACTTACGAGATACATATGTGCTCTAAATTCCAAAGTCTCATCTCAAACGGTTATTTAGATATAAACGTCCAAATATCGTTATTTTTTATCACTACACGCTACCGCGTTTAGATATACTCATGTATCAAAACAAAGTTCTAAATATTGTCAGGACATTTTCTGCCGTATAAAACAAAAAAAAATTTTTTTTATGTGTACCTTATACTTCTGTTTTTTTTCTCCTATTTTGTGCCAGGTTGGACTCATCTTTGGGTTCATCTTTCCAGCGATACCTCGGGTGATCCACCGGGCGAAGACGTCCAGTTGGTTGCCCGAGATATGCTCTTTTTGCAGCGCGATCCTGACCCATCCTTTCAACGTGACCAAGCCAGCTAAGTCGGGGAGCTTTTATTTCTTGATGATGTTTGGTTCGGCCACCAGCTCTTCTATCTCCAGGTTGTGTCTTTGCCTCCACTCCCCGTCCTCTCCTCTTGTTGGTCCCAGAATCCTTCGTACAATCTTTCGCTCTGCTACTAAAAGCTTATTCTCTTCCTTTAACGTAAGTGTCCATGTTTCACACCCGTGATGACGGTTTTGTTGACCTGTATTTTAGTGTTTCGGTTTATCAATTTGGACACCAATATCTTGTGGACAGCTGCAGAGCATCTTAGTGCGTTGATTGTACGGATATCAATTTAATTTTACCTTTGATTAGTGTATGTAATAGTGCGCCCAAGATATTTAAAGTTTTCCACACCTTTGTTGGTGGTGCCATTCGCATGAAGGTCTTCTCGCTTGGATTTGCGGTCTTTGTATCTCTTCATGTGAAGGTATTCAGATTTCTCCCAATGGATTCTGAGACCTACTTGCTAGTAACTTTTGATACCTATCATTGCTTTTTTTTTTGGGTAAAATTATTTTTTGATGCGAACACAAACGGTCTTTTTAATAATCTAATGTCTAATGAATTTTAGTAGTGGTGGAGGTGGTTATTTTTTTAACGTTCTTCAGTGGTTAATGTCGTTATGCAGGACAGACAAATAACATGGGCTCTTTAAACATGTAACATGTTGGCCTGCTACGGACAAGTCACCACAAAATATCCAACCAAATGCAGTGTTTATTAATGTGGGCATATTGGGACCTAAGTCGAGTTTGCCTTCCTTAAGACATTTTGCAAAACACGAAACACCAAGTATCATATCAATCTCTTTGGAGACATAGAAATTAGGGTCAGCTAAATGCAAATGCATAACAGAAGGCAGCGCCTCTTTGGGCACACTCACCATTGG
This sequence comes from Crambus lathoniellus, assembly GCA_949710035.1. Lineage (NCBI taxonomy): Eukaryota > Metazoa > Arthropoda > Insecta > Lepidoptera > Crambidae > Crambus > Crambus lathoniellus. The sequence continues at coordinate 12,015,999 of OX453299.1, read as the reverse complement.
TAACGGGTCAGTAATAAAATCTAATACACCAAATTCTGAATGAAATTTAAAATCAGAACAGTTAGAATAAACTGACAATGCAACTTTGTGCTTTATTTTATTTGTATGACCTCCCACCCCCGACACAGTAAGGTCTGTACCTTCGAAATCAACACAACCTAACTTATTAGCAAACGTTGAGCTAATATAATTCTTTTGGCTTCCTATGTCCAAAAGCACTGTGCAGTCATATTGTTTACCTTCATTGTTACATACATACACTAATGCAGTAGGCAGAAGGGACACTTGACATACAGAAGTATTAATGTCCTGTGTAATTATCGAAGATGTCATAACAATGTTTCTAGTGGGATCACTCTGGGTCTCATTATGATTATGAATGTGGCCGTTTTCTTTAGCCACATTACAATTTTGTGTATCAACATGCAATAAAATGTGATGTTTTTGTAGACACTTCTTGCAAACAATGTCTCTAGTGCAACTATTAGCACAATGTTTATTGGATAAACAAACAACACACAAATTTGCATTTTTCACAAATAACTGTCTGTCGCTGGGAGACAATTTAATGAATTTAAAACATTTTGACATAAAATGATTTTTGTTACAGTACAAACAAGAGATTGTTGACTTACCATTTGAATCAGTGCTGCTGCCAACAGCAGTCACATGAGCAGTAGTTCTCATTGTAGGCATGGCTTTTGTAGCGGCCACTGTTTCTTCACGGCATAACATGTCCAAAGCTTGACAACGCTGTTGAATGAAATCAAGAAATTGTTGCAAACTAGGGAAGTCAGTGGAATTCCTTTGTAACTCGAAATCGCGTAAGGAACTATAATCAATTTTAGTTGATAGAATATGTATGAGCATAATATCTTTTAAGTTAGAAATATTCAGTGATAATAGTGAATTATAATACTGCATAAAATCATTTAACAATTTTTTAATGTGTAAGTTTTACCATTAACTTTGCTTAGAGACAAAATATGTTGTAAATGATAATTAGCAATTAGCACCTTATTGTCATATCGCGACGTTATCGTAGACCATGCCTTCGCGTAGTTCTCGTTCGTACACTCCAAAGTCGTAACCAAAGAAGCGGCTTCGCCGACCAAGCAAGACTTCAAATAATAGAACTTCTGGACAGGAGTAAGATTTTCATTATCGTGTACCATAGTGACGTATAAATCCTTGAATGACAGCCAATCTCCGTAGCTCCCACTAAACTTGGGTAAAGATATTTTCGGGAGATTCGTCGGTTTTCGTTGCTGTTCGTGTGCCGATCCGGTCTCCATCAGTACTGAACTGGAACAAGGCTGTTTTAATGACTCACGTCGCTCGCGTATTTCAGTGATTAGTTTTTGACACTTGCTTTCAATATTCATGCCCTCACTGCTCTCGGCAGAATCCAATGATTCTAAATTGAGGTTAACGTCCTCCAACCTCGTAAACAGGCTACTTAGCCGGTCAGCAGCAACATCCAGCGTGGCCGCGGATGTCTGGTCGCCAATGTCCCCCAGCTCGTTCTCCACAAGTGTTATACGGCCTTTGACATATCTCCTTATATTAATAAGTTTCTGTTTTTCTTGAGCTAAATTGCTGCTGGCATTTTCGAATTTTTCGGCTTTGTCGCTGGGCTCGTCCAACGCCATTTTGTTTGCACGACAATGCTACTGCGCAGTCAGCACGTGCCGGTGCCGGCGAATTTACGAACCACTCACACAAAACTGCCGCAAACGCACTGTTTTTATTTCTACGGTGCTGAAGGACCATGAATAATATGGGGAAAAGGTCCAACAGGAAAACTCAAGAGTTATGGTGAAATATTAGATTCTATTAAGAATTTCACAAGAAGCTTCATCAATGGCAAAAATGGAGAGAGAGCGTGTCGGTAATGCAGTTTAAGACAGTAATGTGGCAGCACAGTAGCGCCATCTAGTTAACATGTTACAATGTCGATAAAACAGTTTTAAATTAAACAATACTATTTTTCATATTTATCACTGTTTGTCCGAAGAATATGTGAACAAATATTCAAAAGCTTCCTTATTGAGTTGAGTATATTATTTTCATTGATTTGCAAAGTGCATCAGCTCCAAGTCTCTTTCGCAATCATGTTCGCTTGGAAATCTCTCCTTGATCGCGTCGTTCGTCTTCATATGCAACCGACGCTAACATATTCTATGCTAAATTATTCCTACCGGACATCATTGAACACGATATAGTTCAGAAATTAATTGTAAATGAAATAATAATTTTGACTGACTACGCATTCACGCTTTATTATGCTAGTGAGCAACTTTACTACTGTCGAAATGGTATTTCTCGACGGCATCCGTCAAATTTGTAACTCATGGTGCCGATTTCTATAGAAACTGCGAAAAACGTTAGTCGTTAGCGAAAACATTTCGATAGGTATTTTACTAAGTGAACTCATGTTACCGATTTTAGTTCTGCAAGTGACCGCTAGAGGCGCTGTGCAATTTTCCATACAATTTTTTTACTTCGTCGCTAGCGAGTAGGATCGATGTAAACTCATGGTAACGGTACAGATTCCGGGCGCTCGAGCGCAAGTTAGATCGATGCACCAATGAATACAAACAAATGTATAAGGAATTCATGAGTGAATATTTGCGCTTAGGACACATGACTCGCGTAAATGATTATAATTCGCCACATTATTTTTATCACGGGGTATTTAAAGCAGATAGTACTACCACAAAATTACGGGTTGTGTTCGATGCTAGTGCAAAAACCACATCACGCAGATCGTTTAACGATATTAAATTAATCGGTCCTGCGTTACAAAACGATTTAGTTTCAATTTTATTACGATTTCGACAATTTAATTACGTTGTGTGCGCTGATGTGGAGAAAATGTATAGGCAAATATTAGTACAACCAGACCAACGCGATTTACAATTAATTCTTTGGAGGGACAATCCGTGCGACCCCATCGGTGTGACCAGCTTAATACGGTGACGTATGGCTGCTCTTCAGTGCCCTTTCTCAGCATTAGATGTTTGAAACAACTTGCATCAGAAGTCACAGATAATGCCGTAGCTCAAGTCATTAACGAAGATAATTGTTGATGACGTCATCAGTGGGTATGATGATAAAGAATCATTGATTCAAATATGTGATGAAGTTTCCAAATCATTAAAATCGGGCGTTTTCACTTTAAGAAAATGGATATTCAACACTCAAACTCCAGAGTTTCCCTCCAAGGATTTATCATTAGGCGATAACTGTCACACCAAAACATTAGGATTAGGGTGGTTACACGACTGCGACGAATTGTACTTTACTACAAGGTGTGATCTCAACGATAAGTGTACTTAAACGTGCAATTATATCCGTTATTTCGCAAATATTTGACCCCTTAGGTCTTTTAGGTCCGACTACGGTTATTGCAAAACTTTTGTTACAAAAATTATGGCTATCCAAAATCAGTTGGGATGAGCACGTGCCTAATAACATTTTAAATAAATTTCAGGCTTTCATAAATAAATTAAATTATTTAGTAAATTTACGCGTCCCTCGTCATGACAAAGGTAAAAATACACAACGCATAGAATTGCACATTTTCTCGGACGCGTCTCAAAGCGCAAACGGCGCCTGTGCGTACGTGCGCACAGTATCAAATAATTCAGAGATAACGGTTCATTTGTTATGCGCGAAAGCGAGCAAGGTTGCTCCAGTTAAGCCGGTAAGCATACCGCGCTTGGAGGTGTGCGGTGCCTTAGGTGCCAAGTTATACGCAAAAATCATAAAATCACTAAGACTTACATTTGATAACATTTACCTTTGGTCTGATTCTACTATCGTTTTAGGCTGGCTTAGGTCGCCGCCTACGATGTTAAAAACCTTCGTTTAAAATAGGGTTGTAGAAATTAATGATTTAACAGGTGAATTATCGTGGACACATGTCGCCGGTAAACAAAACCCGGCCGACTTGTTATCGCGCGGAGTGCATCTTGATGTTCTTTCCTCTTCCCACCTATGGTGGAGCGGACCGTCATTTTTACACGAACCTAATGTCAATTGGGAACATAAAAGCGACAATAATATTTCAATAAATTGTGATCAGTTATAGTCCATTCGCTTAGATAGTGTCGCTCTGCCACAATGCCGTGCGGGTGTACCGACACTATCTAACCGAACGGACTATACCACAGCCGTCTCTATCGTCTTCTACGAGCCATGCTATGATACGGAATGGCAACATTGCTGTGAACCGGTTTACTCCTCTGAGTACTAAATCCTATGGAGGTGGCATACCTACGAAAAAGTGAGGTGTAACTAAGTCACAATGTAAGAAAATCTTGGAATTCAATTTTAAACTTCTTCTAATTGTCGTATTAATCGGTCCAGCCGTTTCAGAGATTAGCCGGAACAAACAGACAGACAGACAAAAATTGTATAACATTTTGGTATATGTACCGTATATTTAATCATATGCACGTAGTTAAAAGCGGTTATTTAATGTTACAAACAGACACTACAATTTTATTTATTTGTATAGATGTATAGAAGATATGCCATCTCCATAGGATTCAGTACTCGAGGTTTACTCGCTGTTTACCTGTCAAACGGTGCAAACGATGTCAAATCGGTTCACTTAAAACTACGTTGCCAACTTTATGCGCATGGCTTGTAGAAGACGATAGAGATGGCTGTGACTATACCGGAACTGAATCAAAGTAGGGTGACAATGACAATTCTGAGTGATGACGTTCTTAAGCGCATCAAAGATTTAGACCCTCGTAAAGGCGCAGGTCCCGATTCACTCCCTCCCTCATTTATAATATCTTGTGGAAAAGAACTCAGCCCGATACTGGCTTTGATATACAATAAGTCATTGCAATCCGGAGTGTTCCCTACCTATTGGAAACTGGCGCATATAGTACCCATCTTCAAGTCTGGTGACAAGTCCGATTGTTGTAGTTATAGACCAATCAGTATACTATCCTGCTTTGCAAAAATGTTTGAAAGACTGATATATGATCCCGTGTACCATCATGTGGAGAGCTTAATATCACCTCAACAACACCGCTTTCTGAAGAATAAGTCCACAGTGTCTAACTTGCTGGAGTACAAAAATTATTTATGTAAGACTTTCGCTCATGGAGGTCAAGTAGATTGCATCTATACGGATTTCCGCAAAGCATTTGATAAGGTGAGCCATGAAATTCTCGCTCATAAAATAGCTGCTTGCGGAATTAGTGGTAATTTGCTGAGATGGCTCCAATCTTACCTGCAAAATAGGAGTCAGCTGGTTGCGGTTAAGGGATACCTATCTCATCCCATTCTATCACCTCTGGCGTTCCTCAGGGTTCTCACCTCGGTCCCTTATTGTTTCTAATTTTTATAAACGATCTGGTTCTCTGTATTTCCAATCACTGTTTATTATACGCTGATGATTTGAAGATATTTGCTTCAGTAAATACAGCCGCAGACTGTATCTCCCTACAAAATGACATAGACGTGGTAAACCAGTGGTGCATCTCCAATAGAATGTCTCTCAACATCACTAAATGTTGTGTTATATCATTCACACGAAAACGCCTACCACTTCACTACAATTATAACGTTCAGTCGCAAATCCTAAAAAGGTGTAGTGTTGTAAAAGATCTCGGCGTCCTGTTTGATGCGGATTTGTCATTCAGAGCACATTACGACTCCGTCGTGGTGAGATGTAACAAGTTGCTGGGCTTTATTTTCAGATCGTCTAAACATCTCAAGAACCAGTACTCCTTCATTTTACTTTGGTGTAGTTTGGTACGTAGTGTGTTGGAGTATGGGTCTGTGATATGGTCTCCCTTTTACCAAACTCACATTGAGAGACTCGAAGGGCTCCAGAAAAAATGTCTCAGGCTAGCATGCTATCGATCGAAACTGTCCATTAGGCAACTGTTATACAATGGTCTCCTGCAAAAATTCAATCTCACAAGTCTTCAACTCCGGCGATTACATACCGATATTCTTTACCTTAACAAAATATTGAATTCACATATCAATTCTCCCGATTTGCTCTCAGCCATAAGTATCAACATCAGATACAGGTACCGTAATCCTAAAATATTTACACTCGACGTCTACAAAAATAATACCTCCTATTATAACCCTATCGTATGAATGTGCAGAGTGTATAATGAGATAGCGGTAGCGGACCCTAGCCTTGATATCTTCGACCATCGGTTCCCTAATTTTAAACTATTTGTCAGGTCAACTCTCGTCGAATCCAGCTCGGATGGGCAGCGTTTGGGAAGCTCCGACATATGTTCGCGTCCGAAATACCTCAATGTCTTAAGACGAAAGTCTTTGCCCATCGTGTGTTGCCAGTAATGACCTATGGAAGTGAGACGTGGTCTTTTACTATGGATCTCATAAGAAGGCTCAAAGTCACCCAGCAAGCAATGGAGAGAGCGATGCTTGGTATTTCCCTGCTCGATCGAATCAGAAATGATGAGATCCGCAGGAGAACTAAAACAACCGTTCTATCTGAGTGATCGCTGAGTTCCTGCCTTAGTTATTTATTACTGGTATTATTATTGTCATTTATTAATTTTAATCCAATTCCAATTTTAATTTTTTTATAATAATCTGTAAGTACATAATTCAATTTCAATTTAATTTAACTCTACTTTTAATTTTATTTTATTTTAATCAATTTTTAATTATTTTATTGTTACTGACCCATTTTAATGTTTTTATTATCTTTTATTTATTAATTTAATCCAATGTTATTTTTTTTTAATTTAGATTTTGATATGTAATTCACTTTAATTTAATTTAATCTCATTCAATTTTTTAATATATTTTTTTTATAAATAAATTACCGATATCAATGTTTTTATTATCTTTGTTCTGGATTCTAGTTATTTAACCAAAGTTAGTATACATATTTAATCTAACTGTGTGCATTGCTTTGGATTGCATCCCAGTTCAAAACTTTTATCTTACTTTATATTTGGATGTTATCTGTTTATGTGCCTATTAAATAAAAAAAAATAAAAATTCTAAGTCCATCGGACACTTTTCCCTTTTATCGATTTTCGTCTTATAATCGTTTAGTACGCACAACTGCCTATATTTTGCGCTAATAAAAATTTAAAACGCTTTGGTCCGCTTCTTGTGGATGAATTGGATGATTCGACAAAAATATTAACGCGAATTTCGCAAAGACAATCGTTCTCTAACGTTTATAATAATTTAAAAAACAAACGCATTGTTGATTTTCCCCGTAATATTTCAAGTTTAAACATTTTTCTAGATGAACACGATTTAATTAGAGTGGGTGGTCGTTTATCCAACTCGGAGTCATTTACGTACGAAAAGAAACATCCATTGCTACTATGCAGTAAACATAGCTTTACTAAACTGCTTTTCCGTCATTATCATCAAGATTTTAATTTATTTAATTTTATTTAAAAGTCACACCAACAGCATAACACATTAAAACATTGACAAATATTGAACTTATGGTAGTTTATCTGATGTGTACACTTATTACAGGCGTGTACAGCATTCACACATTACACGTCACTAACAACTAAAAACAAACTAAACGTATAAACAACATATTGCAAAAATTAAGTACTAACAAAACAAAATTTAAAATACACATAAAAACTGATGGGGTACCGCGGAATAGTGCGAGGAACGTTAAAAGAAATGCGAGATAAGATGTTGTCACCAATAAGACCATTGTTAATAAGCTTATGGAGGAAAACCAGATCATGCATCCTACGAGATCATCTTAAAAAAGGTCAAACGCTGTTCATAGCTACAACGATGGGAGACTCCCCGAGAAAAATATGCTAAGTGTCTTGTAAACGCTCGTTGTATACACTCGACCCGCTGAGAGTGAGTTGCGTATATGGGTTCCACACTACACTTGCATATTCGAGAAGACTCCTTACCAGTGCATTATACAGAACAATTTTGGTTGACGCATGTTTGAACTTTTTCGTGTTACGCTTTATAAAACCTAGCATACGCGCCGCCTTGCTGACCACCACATCAATATGTGATACAAAACGCAGTTCGCAATCCATAATCACGCCAAGATCCTTGATCTCTTAGACTCTTTGCAATGGAATGCCACGGATATCATACGATGACTGTATTGGCTGTTTCTTCCGTGAAAACTTTACATGATAACACTTACTGATGTTAAGCTCCATACGGTTACGAGTACACCACTGGTTGACTCTGGAAAGGTCGTCTTGGATCAGCCTAATGTCTTCAAACGAGTGAATTGTCCTATAAAGTTTTAAATCATCTGCGAACAGTTGGAACTTACAATTTTTTATTTCATGAACAATGTCATCAATAAACACCGTAAATAAGATAGGTCCTAAATGTGATCCTTGAGGTACACCAGATGTGGCCAAATACGGCTGTGACTCATATCCATGCACAGAAACAAATTAGAGTCTTTTTGCCAAATATGATTCATACCAATGCAGTAGGGACCCCATGATGCCGAAGTGCTTTAATTTTCCTAAAAGTAAACGATGGCTGACTTTATCAAAAGCACTAGCAAAATCTGTATAAATGGTGTCTACTTCATAACCAGCATCAAGTTCATGCGTCAAATCAGACACAAAGCACACAAGATTCGTAACAGTAGAACAACCCGATCTAAATCCGTGCTGATTTGATGTTAGGTAAGCATTGACATGCCGCGCCAGAATGGGTTGCACTAATGACTCAAATAATTTTGAGAAGCATGACAGGATTGCAATAGGTCGATAGTTGTGAGTTTTATTGTGTTCACCTTTCTTATGTAATGGAATTATCCGTGCCTTTTTCCATTCACGCTTCCAAGATTTACTTCACGCTGGGCATCAGCTACAATTACGGATAGTTGGTGGCCTCTCAGAGGGCGCGACCTGGCTAGATAAACAGTATGTACTTGCATTAAATTCGCTCGCTTAAACGCTAAACCATACCAAGTTCAAATGGGTAATTTACCCATTGAACGAGTCGAACAAGGTTTGCAATGCCGGGCCATTTATCTGAACCGCAAAGGAAAAGGCGCGAAATTAGAAAAATGTTACATTTGTTTATTCGTTTGTTTTAGTACTCGTGCAATTCACTTAGAATTGGTTACAAGTCTCACATCACAAGCATACATTCTTGCGTTGAAAATATTGCTCTCTCGGCGTGGTAAACCTACTGAAATATTTTCAGACAATGGAAGGACGTTCGTCGGGGCCGCGAAAGAATTTCAGATATTTTTAAATAATAATGAATCGGATATTATTAATTTCGGTACTAACAATTCAATAAAATTCACTTTTATTCCTCCTTATTCGCCTCACTTTGGTTTGTGGGAGACAGGGATCAAGTCCTGTAAGTTCCATCTACGCCGTGTTATACGGTAACGCCAACCTCACATACGAGGAGTTAAGCACAACGTTATCACAAATAGAAGCTGTCCTTAACTCCAGACCCATGTCACCTCTATCCACAGATCCCAATGATTTAGTCCCTCTCTGTCCCGCTCATTTCCTAATTGGCCGACCGCTCACCGCCCCTGCCTGCCGAGACTTGACCAAGATCGCAACGTCTCGTCCGCTATGACAGGGTAGGGCAGATGCGACAACACATTTGGGCGAGATGGGCCAAGGAATACATCTCCGAGCTACAGAAACGAACTAAATGGCAAAAACCCAAAGATACACTGATTCCAAACACCTTAGTCTTGATAAAGGACGACAACTTGCCGCCCCTGAAATGGCGCCTTGGACGAGTACTACGGGTCTACCCAGGGAAGGACGGCATTTCACGAGTTGCGAGTACCAAGACCGAGACCGGCGAGGTTCAGCGGGCATTCTCACGCATATGTCCACTGCTGCCTGCCGCATAGCTACCCTACTCATCGCGCTGCGTTTTCATTAGAACCGGATCGGACGCTTCCAAGGCCGGGGGCATGTTCGCGCGCAACAACTACGACGGCGGCCGACGCACGACGGCGAGACCCGAGGAAGGAACGGCGGGCGGGGGCCGCCAGGCATCTTACTTGCCACACTCACCTCTCGCGCAGACGACGACGACGCGACCATATTTTTATTTTTTTTCTATTTTCATGCAAAATTGTATTTGCTGTAAAATAAACCATCATTTTAAAGTCAATAATAAAATTCATCATTGAATTCGCCCTGCCCGACCTGTAGACGACTATAACCATCAACACACATCAAACGATATCGAAACACAGCCTTTACTAAATTTCTGTTCCAGAGATTTAAGCACTACTAAGCTGAAAATTAACAATGGAAATAACAGCCAGGAGTTGGTCCTGGCATCAGCATACATGCCTGAAGGGGAGCGAGCGCCACCTGAGGAGGTCGTATTGCTTGCTCGATACTGCAGGGAAAACAACATTGAGCTGATCATCTCAACGGACTCCAATGCCCACCATCCGTTGTGGGGAGAGGAGAAAAGCAACACTAGAGGTAATGATCTTGTGGAATTTCTACTTACAACCAATCTAGAAATAATTAATATAGGAAACAAACCGACTTTCGTCGCAAAGAGATGTAGAGGGACGATTGTCGAGATAACACTTGCAACACCGCGAGCGGCATCTTTGATAATAGGCTGGCACGTCTCAGATGAGGCCTCATGCTCAGATCATAGATGGCTACTCTTCAACTTACAGGTACCTACTGTGATTATTGGCCCTAAAAGGTATCCAAGGAAAACAAACAGACAACGTTACAGAACACTCCTAGTAGAGCAACTTGACACAGGCTGCGAAAGGTGGGACCTCTTGACCGCCGAGCAGCTAGAGGAACAGGTAGTAAAATTCACAAACACCATAATACAATGCTTTAAAGACGCCTGTCCCCTGAGAGTTCCCGGCTCGGTAGGCTCCAGCAAACACCAATGGTGGGGTCCGGAGCTTGAAAGGCAACGTGAACTGGTCAGGAAAAGGCTGAACAGGGCAATGAACACCTGCGACGACTACGACTGGGACCGATACAAGGCTGCTAAGGCAGAATATAAACGTAAGATAAGGTACTGGAGGACCTCATCCTGGAGAAGTTTCAGTAATGAGATAAGCTCCACTAAACAGGCAAATCGGGTAAGGAAAGTTTTGTCTAACTAGGGTCCTGGCCCGCTAGGCAACCTGAAGAAACCCGACGGCACGATGTCTCGCTGCCCGGAGGAGACAAACTCTATCCTAATACAGACCCATTTTCCAGACTGTCAACTAGTACAACAGGTAAGCTGGCAAGACGAACCTGTGCAACCCACCGAAAACTGTTGGTGCCATGCCGAACAGGTAATAACACCTGAAAAGGTAAGAAGTGCTATTAAGAGCTTCTCCCCTTTCAAGGCAGCCGGAACGGACAACATCTTTCCGGCATTACTACAATGGGGAAAGAAGCAGGTATTTCCAGCCCTCACCCGTCTGCTACAAGCCTGTTTGGCGCATCGCTACACTCCGCACCTATGGAGAGAAGTCAAGGTAGTGTTTATACCTAAACCAGGTAAACCCGACTTCACAAATCCAAAGGCCTTCAGACCGATCAGGTTCACAACCTTCCTGTTGAAGACTATGGAAAGAGTTTGCAAAGTGGAGCGTTGGCTAACCTCCCACTACATAAAAATCAGCATGCTTACAGCGCTGGAAAATCGACAGAATCAGCTCTTCATCAACTAGTCGGTAAGATAGAGGAGGCTCTCCAAATAAACTTATCTGTTTATTCTGTTTGACATAGAGGGCGCTTTCGATAAAACCACATTCACCAGCATCGAGGCAGCACTAGGGAGACACGGTGTTGATAAACAACTCATAGACTGGATCGTGAATATGTTACGCAATAGAACGGTACAGGTGTCAGGAGACGTCACCCAAAGGGCTCTGGTGGCGAGTGGATGCCCCCAAGGAGGTGTGCTCTCTCCAATTCTGTGGAACCTGGTGGTAGACGACCTGATATCACATCTAAACTCTAACTACTTTTATACTATAGGACATGCGGACGACATTACCATATTAACCATAGGTAACCAGGCCGGCATAACCTGTAATACCATGCAAGCAGCCCTGAAAAAGGTTGAAGAATGGTGCCAACGACACGAACTGACCATCAACCCCACGAAGACGGAAATGGTAATGTTTACGAACAAGCGCCTGGTAGGCGATTTCCGTCTGCCGAAGCTGTTTGGAACTACACTACAACTATCTAACGAGGTAAAGTACCTAGGCATAATCCTAGACAGCAAACTAAACTGGAACAGCCACTTGGAGTATAAAACGCAGTCGGCCAGCGTCATACTATGGCAGTGCCGGAAGATGATTGGCAAACGCTGGGGTCTAGCACCCAAACTATTCCTCTGGCTATACAACACGATCATAAAACCCCTGGTAAGCTATGGATCTGTAGTATGGTGGCCAAAGATCGCTCAAACCACTGGTGCAAAAAAACTACAGGGACTACAACGTCAGGCCTGCTGCGCCCTCACAGGTTGCATGAGCACAGCTCCCAAAGCGGCTCTAGAGGTAATGCTGAACCTAACACCACTGCATCTCCACATTCAACTGGAGGCAGCCAAAACAGCTCTAAGAATAAAACAACTGGGATCTCTAAAATTCGAAAGGGTAAAACACCTAGTATAGTAATATGATCTGAGGTAAAACATCTCAGCGTATTACTGAAGGGCTGGCTAAAGACCCTCTTATCAAAGCAGTATGCGACAAGGTTAAGCCAACCTTCATTTTCGACAAAAAGTACAGAATACATCTGATAGACGACATCAGCTCAGAGAAAAAACATAAGGCTCTCCTGATTTACACTGACGGCTCCAAGACCTCATCGGGCACAGGGTCGGGTGTCTTCTCAGAGGACCTCAACATACAAATTGCATCCCCCTTAAGCTCATACAACACGGTCTTTCAGGCCGACTGCATGGGCATAATAATGTCGGCTCGGGCAATCGAAACAAGAGAGGTAAAAGACCGCGACATCTTAATTCTCTCCGACAGTAAATCCGTCCTACAGGCTCTCCAGGGAAGTCGCATCACATCGAGCCTTTTACTTTAGTGTCACCACACCTTAAATACAGTAGGTGCACTTAATACTATTACTATCCAATGGATCAAAGGTCACAGCGGATCACGTGGAAACGATGCAGCCGACGAACTGGCCAGACGCGCATCCGGCTCGACGCCTGTTGGCCCAGAGCCGATCGCGCCTATCCCGACGAGCTGGTATGCAAATAAGATCCGTGAACGCACTATAGAATTACACCAACAGAACTGGAGCTCGCTGGATTCGTGCAGACAGGCGAAACTCGCACTGCCGCGCGTGGACGCGCGTCTATCCAGGGCCCTGATACAACTGTGCAGACCGCAACTTCGCCTGGTAACAGGTGCTATTACTGGTCATGGACAATTTGACAGACATCTTTTTAATTTAGGTGTCACCGACAGTCCCCTATGCAGTGGATGCATGGAAGAAGAAGAAACAGCTGCCCACGTACTGCTGGAATGCAGGGGGGTGGCCCCCTACCGGGCGAGGTACCTCGGCTCGCCGGGCAGCGTCCAGGAAGCGATCACGAATTCGAAAGCTCTTGGAGCGTTCCTGGCTGAGCTGGGCTGGCTGGAGTGATCTGGCCGCGCACCCTCCGGACGCGAAATAGGCGCAATAGACGTCGAGTTGCGGAAACCGCCCATAATGTTAAGAAGAAGTAGAAGAGTACCTACTAGCGAGCGCTCGACGCGAGTGGCAACATTTGCAAATAAGTCCCTCGGGGGCTTCGATCAACAATAACACCTAGTTCTAGATACATACTTGGAGTGACAGACATGGCCGAACGTTATACGCCCACTTGAGAGTATAATTAATTATAAGTAAATTATTTTGGCAGTGTCTATAATACTAAGGTATTTCAAACTTGGAACGCTTCCTATCATTTCTAATGTAAGATCGTAATGCCGCGTACACACCGCGCCAACGAACGCCAACGAATGGGTTTCGATGCCCTTCGTTGGTCCTGTTTGGACGGTTTGGCGAAGGCCAACGATCGTTCGTTGGCGTGTGCCGGCGATCCGGAGCGTGGCGGTAACATCAAAGGAATTGAGCCATTAGATCGAACTCGGTGTGGACGGCGGCCGAAGGCCAACGAACGAACGCTCAGTTGAAGAATAGTTTCTACCAAAAGCGAGAGCGTTGAGTTTAATCTGTGCGTAATCTCTAGCGAAACACCAATAATCTATATCATATCTATATAATTTGTGAGCGCGTGACGTCAAATCAGTCAAATGTGAGGTGATTATTTGTTTGTGTTGTGAATCATTTTTCTGTTCTTCTAGATTTCTAATTGTTTTTCTAGCTTTTGTTTGCAAAACACTGTAAAAGTTTGTGATAATAGCCAAACAAACCGTTTCAAGAGTCATCGAAAGTGCCCATTGAATAATACCTACCATGGAACCAGGCACAGCCTTCTCTATTGTGAACCGCTTCACGAAAGCCGATAATCGCAAATAAATCGCAATGTCCGGCGCCCCCCAGGCCCCCCAGGCAGGAGTAGACATAATAATGGTCGGCAATTTATTTGCCTCTAATTCAGATTACTGTGCTGCTGAATTTAGGACTGTGAAGAAAACATCCGTGTAAGTTTGTCAACCACTACATTATTTATAATATAATCAAATACCTACAAGTTTAAAATCATTGCGAAAATAACATAACCTCAAAAGTGTAACTCGTTATATTTATAACTACTTATTATTTTTGTTATGTTCATTCAACATAAAATATTAACGTTCCCTGTCTTTTCAGGTCGGCAAGATAATCTTACGGTGATGCTGCCGTTGGATATACTTCGGCGCGATTTGAATGAATTGATTTGAAGGTGTGTACAGAACATAAAGTCCGCTCGAAATCTCATGCAGCGATAGTGGATGAAAAAGAAGGAAAAGTCATCAGCGTCCAAACATGCTGTTGCTCTCCAGATGTGAATACACAGGCGCAGTGAAAAACCATCCAGTACTGACACACAGTGCTACTGGAAGAAATCCAAATTAGCTCATGTTGGAAATAATTTGAAATATATCACGGCTGAAATGATGATGATGATGAAGGAAATATCAGCCGGTATAAGACCATGTTCTTAGCAGACTGCTTCCAAAACATGCTGCTACAATTTCTACAAGCTGCGGCAAACTAAAATGTATCCAACTGTGAATTACTTAAAATACAGCTAAGATTATGAGAAAAGTGAAAAGTGCAAATGTTATTGTGTAATGAGACTAGTTTTATTTTTTTCCAAAAGTGAATAATTGGAAACAAAAATTTACCCTATATAGTATGAATGAAAGTACAAAATAAAACAAAATGTAATAAAATAAATTTTTTTTATTCAATTCAATGTAAGCCCTAAATATTAAATAATTCATAAAAACACTAATAAAAATTTTGTGTTTTGTTAGAAACACTTTGGTCTTGATAGTTTCATATGTTCTTTGAAAGCAATTTGAAAGGAGATGTTGATATGGTAGACTAGACCGATTAACATTTGAATAAGTACAGTAGCGAGTTATGTGCAAATAAACTATCAATCCATCTATTGATGATTCTTTTGATTGCTGCGATTTAGTGTGAGCGCCCAATATTGATTTTTACAAGCGTCATCAAACATATCATTCAATTTATAATATTATAGCAGGCTGAGTAAAATATAAATTGGTATTTATAATGAGTGCATAATTTATTAAAATTCAATATTTAATAGTATACTTAAATATTGTTTATACTCAAGTAATATATTTAAGTATTACTACTAATTATAAATGCGAAAGTACCTCTGTCTGTCAGTCTGCTTCGCTTTCATGCCTAAACTACTAAACTGATTTTGATGAAATTTGGTACCTACAAAGATAAGAGTTGACCTTGCGAAAGGACATAGGCTAATTTTTATTCCGGAAAAGCTTGTACTCTGTTATCTATGCGGGCGAAGCCGCGGGCGGAAGGCTAGTATTAAAATTAAAATAAAGCCAAGCTCACCATAAGCTCACTGACCTCTATTATTATTATTACACACTGGACAGGCTGACAAATTTCTTGGTGTGTAAATAATAATTTAATAATAGAGGTCAGTTGCCAAGCTGGACAGTGTTGCCAGCGAGGTCTTGTCAAAAGATACACCTAAACTCTGAAATGTACAAAAAAGTAACCTTCTGGCAACACTGGGCACTGGAGCCGGAATCGAGTGCCAACGATCGTTTGCTCAACGTTTGTTGTTTGTGCTATAACTTTCGATAGCCAACGAACGTGCGGCAGCCAACGCTGAATATCCTTCGTTGGCGTTCGTTGGCGCGGTGTGTACGCGGCATAACATTCGTAAACTTTTTTCTCTTTAAAAAAAGTCAGTCTGTGCCATATAAAGTTTTCATTTACAGTGCGACAACGTTTTCTGTTCCGGTGATAATCTTTGGAACTAAAACAGTTTTCATACGACAGTCTATTTTGACAGCTAATTTCGTATTGCAAGTGGTTCCTCTGTCACGGATGTCACTGGATCAGACTGTATAGTTCGTGAGCCTTCATGTAGTACTATTGTTGATCGAAGCCCGAGGGTCTATTTTTTAATTGCGTCACTCGTGTCGAGCGCTCGCTTAGTACCTACTCATCACTTGCTTAATAATAGCCACACAAGCTTTGGTTTTTGCCGCATCCATTTCACGCGTGTGATCTGTACTTTAAACTGTGCAATACCAATACTGACGTAATAAATACTGAATGTGTAGGCTTGTTTTTGCACTCCGTTATTGGAATGAAATCTATCAGTATTTATCATATTGATGGATCACAGTATTTACTGAGTGTCTAGGGTTCGCCTATGTGTGCAGCGGCTCGACGCAACGGTTACTGAAATGCACGCAAAACGTAGTTGCAGTGCCACAATATTTTCTGTTCCGGTGACAGCGGCGCTATGTACGTATTTCTTTTTTTTTGTAGCAATTGAACCGGCCATGACTTCTAGACCTTCAGCCGCCAGCAGCACTATGGCTAGACATCAACTTGACAGCAAAATGATATTAAAAATAACACATTAGTTTTACATTTTGCCCACCGGAGCAGAAAAGGTAGTGGCACTGTAAATGTGAATTTCAGTATTATTGTAAAGGGTGTCTCAAAAGTACGTATAAGGTTTGAATTTCGCGCTATTTCCGAAATATTCGAGATGTCGGGTTGTAATTTGACATACGTCATCTTGACACATGTGAAATTAATCGTGGAGCGTTTCACAATAAAACAGCGCATAGAAGTTATACAAATATTTAACGAAAATATCGAAAAATCTCGTAATTTCAAGAAGAGGTGATGTCAAATGGCCACCGAGATCTTGCCATCTGATACCACTGAATTTATTTCTTTGGGGCTACGTCAAAGATAAAGTCTACGCCAACGATCCACGAAACATAGACAATAAAGACAAAATATTCGCAGAGTTATTGGTGGCATAAGTAGCGAAATATGTGAAATTTGCAGCGAAATGTGTGAAAGTGTCATATGAAAAACTTGCACACAGCAAAAATGCCCGTGGCGGCCATTTAGCAGATATTCTATTCAGATAAAATGGGGGAGTTTCCTGCAGTAATTTTTCGATGCACTAGATGGCGCTGTAACTCTAATACAACCTACTTTTTTCAGCATTTATGGCAAAGGATTAGTTCATTGAGCCTTAAAAAGACTTGTGTGTCGGTCGGTTGTACTGTCAAATTAATCTGTATGGTTTTTGTGATTGAAGTGCACTTTCTACCTTATCTGTGGGATAATAATGTACTCTTTGGTCGATGATTATTTTAAAAGCGGCCCATTCACGGCAGGCCGCCCCGCCATCCGTCTCGCCTCACGCAGGATAGTGAATGTTGTTGCAGAAGCCTCCTGCGACAACATTCACCATCCTGCGTAAAAGCCTAGTTTACATTGGTCGAGTAGGCGGCCGAGTTGAGTAGCGAGCGACAAAAAGCAGGCTAACTCGACCAATGTAAACGAAAGGGCGAGTAAACTGGGTAGGGCTAGCACAACTTGAGCGCGACTCGAGTGACAAAGAGTCGCGGGCACTTTCAACCAATCAGATCGCTCGTAGATAGCGCGCGCGACTTAAGGCGAAGTGCTGATTGGTTGAAAAGAGCGCGACTAAGAGTCGCGCTAAGTTGTGCTAGACCTACTGAGCGAGTCGAGTGGTCTCGCGCGGAGCATAGTTGCTCGGCCAAGTTGTTCCCCACCACTTGTAACTCGACTCGTCTGCCTACTCGCCCTGTGTAAACCGTTGACTCGCTCGGAAAACCAACTGGGCCCAGTACTTTTACCAGAGGTTCTGGGCCCAATTACTTTACCAATGTAAACGGTGCAAGGCGAGTCGAGTAGTACCTCAGTTACTGGACCCAGGGGTGCTACCGGCTAAAAAATATGGATATGGGTATGGGCTTCTTCTGTCATTTGAATTCCTTATTTTAATAAATTTCAGCAAAAATCTATCAAGATAAGGAATTCAAATGACAGTTGAAGCCCATACCCATATCCATATTTCTTAGCCGGTAGCCCCCCATAGATTTTTGCTGCTTTGTTCTATTGAACATTGCTAGCTAGTTATCGTCATACCCGACGTCTTAAAACAAGGAACTGATAGCGGCTATTTTCTTTATAAAATAGACTTATAGTTCCCAAAAACGTATGAAGTTCATACCCATAAAGTTACGCGGTAGCCCCCAGGTCGCTAGGCCGCCGAGCTGCTCTTTTAATGTAAACTAGTGCGGGACGGCCTGCCGTGAATGGGCCGCTTTAGTCTTCCTATTAGGCGCCCATTAGACTGAAGGTTTTGCTGTCAGTTTGCTATCATTCACGATTCTTTTAGCTAATCAAAATGAACCATTCATAAACGCTGCCCGAAGTTCCTCTATACCGATTGGTTAGATCATGAAGTTTGACTTAATACTCTGAGGTAACTGGAGAGTGCAGTACGAACAATTTTTTGAATACCACAAATAACACAGTGGCTGTCTTCCGTCTCACCTACACTTTAAAAAAATACGTATGGTCATATGAGACAGCTGACAGCCACTACATACATAAATGTCAAATTTGCTGGCGACACTTTTTTATTCAGGTGAGAGCTCCAGTTACCTCAGAGTATTAAGTCAAACTTCATGGGTTAGATAGTCATGAGTGATGGAATTGACTGATTGTTGCATGACCGTCTAATGTACGCCTTACTACAGACATACTATTTTCTTTGCTATTTTCTATTAGGTACTTTTTCGTTTACTTCTTCAGAAAAAGTTAGGTCGCTATAGTGGGGTAGCGCCATCTAGTACAAATTTTTGAACTGCACGATGAAACGTCAAAAGAAACTCTCTCATTGTACAAGTCTCTTCTTTAAAATAAAATAAAACGAGTGCTCGTCAGATAAGTCTGCGCGCGGTAAAAATCGAATACTAATCTTTTCTATAACATAAGAACAAAAAAATGCACTGTAACTAGCGCCAAAAACGCGCCAGCCACGCGCAGAGTTATCTGACACACACTTTACGAAGAAATTCCAATTCATTCGCGTTTTATTAAGACAAATCATCCTTTACTTACCTACTTTTGGGACACCCGTTAGGTTAGATAGGCGATCAATTAAATACAAACCATATTTCATTAACAGTCTTTATTTTTCCTTTTATCCAATCAATTACAATGGAAATAACATTCCCTAAAATAAATAATTACATACTTATTCAAATATCTTCATTACACTAAACTAATACTTAACACTAAACAAATAGTCATTGTAATAACATAGACCAATTTAGATTAAACAATTTATGTATTTTGTTACTGGGAAGATACAATGGGAATGGCATATCCATCTGAATAAAAGCCCCAAACTAAATAAAGAATAAAAAAATACAATGTGAAGACGACAATGCGACAAAAATGTTAGGGGATGAAAGTTTGAAACATTGAACGTGGCACATACGTCCAAACTGACATCTGGACATCCGCGAACAACTTTTTTAAATCCCTTTCTTTTAAATGTTATGCTTGACAAATATTTTCCAAAAGTATTAGATGTGTTTATAAAAGGGTTGTTCTTCATATCGCTGTACTAACATAATTGTATTAGTGTAATATGAATCTTAGAGACAATTTAAGTCCAGAAAAAGGCTTGACTCTGACATGTTGAGAGTAGAGCACTACCTCTACGAGGCGTGCAAAAGGTAAAAATAAATAAATCTTTATAAGTAAAGGATGTTAAGGATGTTGCTAAGCGTAAAACGCGACAAAAATATTGATGAAACTTTACGTAGGTACATAAGCCGTGACGGAGTAGGTTATAGGATGAATTTTTTCACAATTTTCTTACGGGAACAGGAACGACGTGGGTGAAAACTCAGGGGGCCACTAGTTAAACATAAATAAATAGATTTTTTAACTAAAAAAGTCACACGTCATTATCACACAACAAGTTGACATTTTTTTTTAAATCACGTCTTCGTGAAATACATCTATTCTTTTGTAAAAATTCTGATCGAAATTGACCATAATATTGAATGAATCGCTGGGTACGCGCCTGGCCAAATGCTCCCATTATTTCTTTTGTATAAGTTTTTCAAACAAAATTAAATTGGGTATATCGACCGAGGGCGTATCAGAATGCGACCATATCGGCAGCACCCGATTCTCGCTTTGGTATTTACAATGCTTGCTGTTGGGAGCACTTTTTTTTGATTTAACTCTACCAAAGTTATTCGATATCACGCAAATTCTTAAAAGCACACCCTCCCTTTGCCTTGATCAATGTGTTGATCGTGTTCTTACTTGACTATTTTCTATTAACACTAGTAGTAGTAGGAATTTTCAAGTAGTGAAAGATAAACCTAATTATATATATAACTATAACCACTATGTAACTGTAACATTATTATTTGTTTGTGGTTTTCTGAGCTGTAAGCCAATTTCGTATCCGTCTACGTCTTTCATCATAACATCTAACTTAACCCTAATTTGTGGAATATCACTCTTCTCTGGATCGGGGACTACATGTAATTTTCTCAGGATAGCTGTCAGGGCTGTTTTAACCGACATCAACCCATACTGGTAACCTGCAAAAAGGATTATTTTACTTTAATAATTAATACTCGTACAATGGCTCTAAAATATTTTTTTTTTATTTCAGCTCAGTGGTCTGAAAGTTGAGTTCAACATCATCATAATGATGATCATAATAACCCAAAAAGTGTGCACACACAAAACACGTATGGGCAGGGAGGACTTATTTCAATACTAGCTGACCCGGCAAACGTTGTTTTGCCATATAAATTTTATTGGACACGAACTTCGTATCACCTGCCTGACACAATGTCACTTATTAAAAAAAAAAATCCTAATCGGCAAAAATGTCAGTGATTACATACTCTTTGACATACCTTCTCTTTGGAAGAGGCTAAGAAATGACAGTTGTGTGAAGTATGACAGTTTAACGGTTTTCTATACAAAATTACCATTTTTATTTTATAATTTTCCTGGATAAAAAGTAGCCTATGTTACTCTCCAGCTCTCAAATTATCTCCATACCGAAAATCTCGTCGATCCGTTGCTCCGTTTTGACGTGAAAGTCGGACAAACAAACAAACAAACAAACAAACAAATAAACAAACACACTTTCACATTTATAATATTAGTATGGATAGGTACAACTTGTAAATGCAATAAGCAAAAAGCCCATAGACTCCAACTAATTTAGTGTATATTTAATTTAATTCCATTTAAAAAATGATTTTTAAATAAACTTCCATTATATTCGTGCTCATGGGTCTCCGTGACTTTATGACAAATTTTAAGCTCTACTATGACGTAAAAGAGCACGTGTCGCGCGCGTATTTAATAATAAGTTTTTGTAAAAATTTCATTTTTATGACAACCTTTTTTGCTGACTGTACTTTAATATTGTATTCAAGATTCAAGATTCAAGATTCAAATTTGTTTATTCAATTTAGATTGTTATTTACAATACTTGTGAACGTCAGAAGCTACGCCATCGGTTCGCAAACCCTACAGCGGGAGGCCTTGGAGAAGAACCGGCAAGAAACTCCAAGGGTTGTTTTTTTCTCCCTGTTTTATTTCATACAGAGTCGTCAAATTGAAAAACGACCTTAACATGGTATGACTAAGGTCAGTTTCCATCACAATTACACAATGGGTTATGATAAATACAGTTAAGTATAGGCGAACTAATGATCATAGCGGTGAACAATTTTCAATTACTTAGGAACTCTACTTAAAGCTTTAATATTAGTTAAAAACAAATTTAAGGCAAGCAGATCAGAGCAGACCCATTCCCATTGGCAGCACCCGTTTACGAGCATGACGCATGAACCAGCCATCGCTTCGCTCAACCAAATTTTAGGGAACGTAACGACCAGCCTCACACGCCATCTAAACCAAAACTGTATACAAAATTTCAGCTTCATCGGACACTGGGATGTAGGTGAAATTAAGCTTGCAAGATTTGTCCCCCATTAACTAACAAACTAACTAACTAACATGGCAAGTTAATAAGTTTTTGTAAAAAACTTCTTTTTTATGACCAGCTTTTTTGTTGACTGTACTATAACATTGTATTGTCATCCAAATCAAACCTGTGTGCAAAGTTTCAGCTCAATCGGACACTGGGAAGTTATTCAAATTTAGCTTGCAAGATTTGACCCGAACGGACATAATATACATACATACACTGCAAGTTAAATAAAAGCTTGTAAAATTTTTAGTACAAATTTCATTTTTATGACAAGCTTTTTTGCTGACTGTACTTTAATATTGTATTGTCATCTGAACTAAACCTGTATACAAAATTTAAGCTCCATCGGACACTGGAAAGTGGGTCAAATTAAGCTTGCAAGATTTGTCCCCCACTAACTAACAAACTAACTAACTAACCAACATGGCAAGTTAATAATAAGGTTGTAAAAAGGCAGTAGACATAAACATTTTTAGAAGCAGCAAAAAATTAAAATGTGTGAAATCGATTCTACTCTTGATTCTAAACAAAAATAATACTTTCTCAGTTTCGCTAAAAGTATAGGTATCATTGGTGGCTGTGTGGCTGACAGTGGTATCCCACACAAGACCGTAAAGTGTCTTGCAAAGAGCAACTAAGTGAAAAGGGAATTATTTATTTCCATCACTATGTTTTCTTACTATTGTACTTTTCGAGTATTTACGTTGCTACAATATAGCGATGCTATTTTAACCGTCTGTTCTTCATATTTATTGATACTTTGTAATAGAAAGCTTCTTTAGACTTGAGAATTATTAAAATAATTTGTTATCGAGTAGTATGTTATCATACTTTGATATTTGCAATAAAGAATAACGGACGTTATAAATTTAAATAGGAATCCATCAGTTAAATAAATTATAATGACTTGTTTAAGGTATAGTGTTCACGTGTTGTATTTGTGCCGCATTTCTAGTTTAAGTTTGTTTACACAAGACTATGAACATAATTATAAACTTCTTTGAATGAATCATATGTCAAAAGAATGTCTTAGTTTTTCAGCTCGATACGAGCCGCCACATGCTGCAGATAACAGCGGTTGTTTCCGCAGGCTCATAGGTAAGTGGCAGACTTTTGTACTGGTTGATGTATGATCAAAACACTAAGGCACTTGATAGTACTAGAAAAGATTTTAACTTTAACAACAATACGTTGACAGCACTGACAATATTAAAAGGATGACCCCTTTTAATTACAATAGATATTATTACCTGGACAATTCCTGGGCCCCTGGCTGAAAGGCATATAACTGCAGGAGTGTTTGAGGTTGAACCTCTCGGGCAGAAATCGGTCGGGGTCGAACTTCTCGACGTCGGGCCCCCAGTGCGCGGGGTCCCGGTGGATGCCCCAGATGGAGATCACCACCCCGGAGCCCGCAGGTAATACCCTGCCGGATGCTGCAGAATTCAAGGGGTATAGAATGTTATAGAAATACCTTTAAATGATTAAAAAAATGTAAACAACGGTAAAAGCTTTATTATTAATTATATTTTTATTCACCCTGGGGTAGCACTTAGCCTTTATCACACCCGATGTTAAGCGGTGATAAGGCTGAAGGTGGAAGCGCACTACTCCTTGAATTCTCAACTACTGAGGAACTGGCTGTTTTATCTCTAACTGTCGGAACACAACAAATACTGGAAACATCGTTGTTATAGCGTCAGCTTAGACAAGATGGTGGTAGCTAGCCAGGCGGACTTAGAACAATTAAGTCCTACCATCAACCAAACCCAATACAACATATACCTCCACTGGAAATCAAACCCTTTTGTATTTTATTTTCTGAAATATTGTGCTACAAAGGTCAATAACCAAAACCAATCGCTGCAAAACCAATTGCACGTAGTCTTGTATGTCCTACCCCTAGAGTGTAATTTAAGCACACGTAGGTGCAGAATCGTGAGGCGGTCCGCAAGCTGCTTTTTGCTCACCGCCCCGTGGCTGATCGCTTGCCGTTTTTCTCATAAATGTAAGCTAGATGAGCACTATTCAATACTTCGATCAACAATAGTACCTTTTACTATCAGCATAATAAAGTTTGAAGGTTTTATTTTTATTTAGAATTCTCATTCAGATCTTCATCAGAGTGGAGAATATTGTTGTCACGAAAAGTAATGTTCAATTAGTTGTTAAATATCGGAAAACGATAAATATCCACGCGGACCAAGTCGCAGAAAACAGCTAGTACCTATTAAAATACGTGTCCAAAGTTCCAAACACCGAAAGGCCGTTTGTGCACTACCACTGAATTTTACCGATCCGGAAAAAAACGGATGCTTGTATTTTAATAATTAATCATTTATATTAGTATTTGTATTAACGCCCTTAGGGCGTTTGTGCACTACCACTGAATTTTACCGATCCGGCGATCCGGTTTTTTCCGGACCGATATGGCAGCAATGAAAAACATATGGGCGCTTGTGCACCACACTGAATTTTACCGTCCGTCATTTTACTTTTCCCCATTCCGGACCGTTTTCTTCCGTTCCGAGATGACGGCAATGAAAAACATATGTACGCTTGTGCACTACACTGAATTTTACCGTCCGGAAAAAAACGGATGGTTGTATTTTAATCATAAATCACGACATAGTATAAAACAAAGTCGCTTCCCGTCTGTCTGTCCCTATATATGCTTAAATCTTTAAAACTACGAAACAGATTTTTATGCGGTTTTCACTAACAGGTAGCGTGGTTCTTCAGAAAGATTTTAATATATAATTTATGAAAGTTTTGTGTAAATTGGTAGAAATATAACGATAATTGTCGAAAGTGCCGGCAAACGGCAAGCCGCCCGGGAGTTTTCTGCAAAAACGCTGCCTAATCCTTTCGAGGTTTAAAAAAATAATGCATGTTGGGATATTCCTCTTCTATAGATCTACAAAAAAGTCCGCGATAGCATATGTCTATCTTTTAAGGATAGCATATTATAGCCATATTATCTCTTAAAAAATGGTTACGAACAATGCGGTAATTTGGAAAGCTATTTAAACGGATACAGTATTAACCCTTATCAATCTAAATACGTTAGTTGCTTTAAGCATTTCATGCACATTATTTTACTCTTTTACACCATATAATTTAAATGAATATCTTAAGAGTTATCGCAAATAAATTAACGCACGCCAAAATAAATTCAAGCGCCTTTCTCGATTGACGACCGATTTGGCGCAGGAGTAGGCTACCCACTTTCTGCGCCAGTGGTCTCGGGTTCGATTCCCGAACAAGACAAATATTTGTGTGCATGAACATGTCTATTTGTCTTGGTCTGGGTGTTAACTATGTATAATATGTATGTAATTACAAACAAAAAGTATTTAAGTATATATTTATCCGTTATCAAGTTTTCCATGATACAGTTTCTTAATGAAATTAAAATGGGCTTAGATAATTGGTGTGAATGTAAGAATTTATTTATTTATTATTATTCCCTTTATTACATTTTAAATACTTACAAAATTATATTTCTAAACATTAAATTATTACAATGTATAACACTAAAAAATATAACATTTAAAAATACAAAAATGCAGTTCCCCAACGGCAGCAAGATCAAGGTATTATTATTATTATTATTATTATTATTTTTCACCAATAACACGTAATATATCTAGCACCAAAAATATGGATTTTGAAATTTTTGTTTGTCTGTCTGTCTGTCTGTTGTCCGTGTTGCACGCAAAAACTACTAAGCGGATTTTGATGAAACTTTTTTTGTTATATAGCTAGCTGTAGACATTCGATAGTAGTTAAAAAATATTTTTTTATCTAGCCTCAATTAATTGTGATTTCGGTAAAATGACCCTGTCAGGTACCTTTCACTGATAAGAGGATGAACCCAAAATTCTTTCTGTCTTCTACGTCTTCGTACATAAAGCAATAAAGCAAGTAATTACTGACGTTCCAAGGAACTCATTATTCCTTTCGTTTAAAACGCGTCCGTAGAGTGTAGTTTCAAAGAGATCACTGCGCTGCCCCGGCCAGTAAAAAACCGGACAAGTGCACAAGCCTATCATCCGTGTTTTTCATGCCACGCCGGTCCGTAAAAACACGGACCGCCGGATCGGTAAAATTCAGTTGTAGTGCACAAACGCCCTAAAGCATGGCTTAATAACCATCGTAAACTTTAAGGCGGGTGACGCATATCTCTCGCTTTCGCCGTGTTTCGCGGTAAGAGGCACGCAGTTAGCACAACCGGAGCGGATGCGGAGGCCATTGAAATATGAAAATGAAAAATGAAAATAATTTCTTTTTATTTTTTTATTGTGCGATTTTCTCTTTTTTATTTAGCGGGCCGCAATAAGTCTAGAGTTATGCAACCCTGAATGTATCAACTCTCTTTGAAAATAGTATAGGTGGGTACTTAATGTTATAATTATTAGCCAGGCATTTTATGTTATATAAGAATAACGGCATTTGGTAAAAAAAATTAAGATGCAATCTTTAAAATTAAATAAAGAAGCCATGCATAAGCAAAATTTGTCTTGAAAAACGTTTTAAAATAAAATATCATTTGTTAATATTACGAAAACCGGGATTTTTTTACCATGTTTTAAATTGTTGTCTAGTCCCCGATATTTCGGCGCAGTTGCACACACCATGATCACGGAGTAACTGAATAAAGTTAATGCGGGTTGGATGTTAGGAGCAGACAAATCTGTCTACTCTCTTTCTTGTTCCTTAACTACGCTCGTTACGCCCGTACCAGCCGGTAGCCCCGATACCCATTCATTGGCTATAATTAAGACTGCCATTTTAATGGGGTGCCCCCATTGGCTAAAATTAAGGGCTGTCACTTTTTCAAGAATTTGAAGATGACGTTTATTTAGTTTGTGTTTTTTTACTCATTGCGGTTTTCTAGTATTCTTTAGATGTTTTTCCACATTTCTCAGATATTTCTTTACAGAAATATGGATACATTATTCGAAGATGCCTTCGGTATACGTAAGTTAATCTATTTACGTAGTTTTATGTATCAATTATTTATTACATTAACCTAAATTTGAGTTTTGTTGTTTTAGGTAATTCCAAGAGGCAACTTTGTACCTATTTCTTAAAACTAACCAAAACAAAAGAAAATACAGTTCACAACTTAACCGGAGTAAAGAAGATTCGGTTTATCAGAAAGTTATGAAATTTATCAAAGGCTAAAGAGTCGCAATAGTTTTTAAAAGTGCGTCATGCCTGGCACCACGGAGGCCTCTTTAACCAAAGTTAAACTGTGGGAAAACTCTGCTACCCTTCCACACCCATATGTACTCATCCAGGAAAAGCTCCCTCCTGGCCTTGGACTGCCCAGATCATTATGGAGATCTTTAAATAGACTCCGTACCCAAGTTGGTTGAAGTAAAGACAACCTGTCCAGGTGGGGCTTCACCAGTAACACGAATCTCGCGTGCAGTTGTGGTTACACTCCACAGACCATGGCCCACCTCATTGATTGATCTGCATGCCCGGACACCTGCACGTGTGAGGACCTCATGTTGCCTGCAGATAACGCGGTGAGAGTGGCACAGTTTTGGGGCAACAACATAAATGATTTTGTACTTGACATTGACATGTTGAAGAAGAAAGTTATGAATGAAAGGTAGGTAATGATTGTTTATTCTTTTAATATGAATGTTTGATGAATGTAAGTAGGTAGGTATGTGTAATTAATTATTGATTAGTTTTGTTAAAAAAAACCTTCCTAATACCTTATTTCAATATACATTTAGAAGTGATATCATATGGTACTAATGATAAAGGACAGTAGATTACTTGGGATTAAATTTTAATAATCAGTTGTCACATTTAACAAGTTTCAATTTAGTGAAGTTGTTAATACCAAGTCAAGAGAAAATAACAGTGTAAGTAATTCAATAACTTTGTCAAAACATTTAAAATGCCTTAACATCAAATTCATATTTCTGATTCTGACAAACAGAACAGAATTATAACAAATGTACCGGTGGGATAATATATTATTGTTGTCGGTACGAATGATGGTTTATTGTGATTGTCTTATGACTATGTTATAACTGTTACTGCTACCTACTATCTTAGATCTTACTTAATTATATATACTACCTCTCATCAGTCTATGTACAAAGCTTATCTGCATAATAACAGTTATTAACTATAAACATTGATTATCTATAACTTGTGCATAGCGGCACAACAAACAAAATGTGCTTTATACACACTACTCTTTCTTGATTTACAAACTTTTCAGTTCAACTATCACTTATTTGTTTATAAAAAGTTATGGCAGATTATAGTAACAATATGTAGAATCTATACTAACCAAATCTAATCTTTTCAGATAACTTGAGTTTCAACGAGGTTCGTGGAGTGCTGCGAAGATGCCCGTGTCTGCCTATTCTTGTGGTAATAAGTTATCAAATCAGAATTATGGTGCAAATTACTGCTGTTAGTTGCTATATTGATTACTTACGGCATTAAATGTTTAACTATTAGAATTAGGTTATTGCGTCTTGCATTGAAAGTGATATTAACAGTAAATAATGAAATGGCAGATACTAAATAAAACTACTAGGAAAAATAGCATTAGCATTTGTGCGTAAAAAATATTTGCAAGCAGTTTCATTTTTCTTGTGGCTGATAAAGTATTTATATTTCTTAGTTTATCTATAAAGTCAATTTAGTAAGTAATTTCATTACTCTCATTCTTTGTCTTGTATAAATCTCAACTTATACTTATGTACTTTGTATTTGATAAAATTATAATGTCAAGTAATAAATGCCTTCTTCCATCAAATGTGTTTTTATTTGAGCAGAATTTAAAATAATATATTACTAGGGTTGTACCAAACGTCGATGATTTGCACAACTATCGATATCGAATCAAGGGTGTCGATAGTTCTGGCAGCACTATGTTGTCAAACTCTAATCGGGGTCCGTCATTCACTAACAAACGGCCGCTATAAGGCTTGATTCCTATCTGTACTAGTCTATATAATTTGTGCCGGCGGCGGAGGGAATAGTACGTGTTCGCGCGTCCTGCAAGTCGCCTCCGCGCCCCGCGGTCGCTCCAGTGCCCACGACTAAGGCTGTCAAGAATAATGACACGCAAAAATCAGCTTTTGCGGGACACCTAATACATGTGCCGAATCACTGGATTGAGTTTAATAACCATCAGATCGTCTCGGCGGAACGCCACTATATACCAAAACTGGTCAGAGAAGCGATTGAAATTAAGAAGCATGAAGATAATTTCAATCGTGATGACGGGTTTAAATTGTCGAATGTCTGGAATCCAGTGATTCAGTTGTGCAAATACCAAGATAAACAACAAAGTATCCTTCCGCGTAGGGATACTGTAAGTTTGTGTCGTGAGAATTGTGAACCACTTCGAGTTGAGTGCGCGAACGAACGGGTACATCGAGCGTTGTAAACGAACAAGAGAAAGGGTAGACAGATTTGTCTGCTCCTAACATCCAACCCGCATTAGCTTTATTCAGTTACTCCGTGATCATGGCGTGTGCAACTGCGCTGAAATATCGGGGACTCAACAACAATTTTATTCAAAACATGGTAAAAATCCCGCTTTTCGTACAATTTACAGTGCTAATGACAATGAAAGTTTAAAAAGTTATATTTACTACTTACGTAATGTTATATCTTCCTCGACTTTTCTGATAATAAAGGGCCCTGGAGGAAATAGCCTTAAAGTCTCTTTAACAACCCTCTCTAGATATTTAAGTTCTAGCAAATCTTCTTTCACTAGCCGTCGATCTGAATCCCCAAAGACATCAAAAATTCTGAAAGTCAACACATTAATAAGTCAGTTATTTAGATAAGTGATTTACACACACCGTAATTTATCGACTTAACATACTTTGAGGTTATAAACCTTACGAGGGGTTTTCAATAATTATGCTAATTCGTTAATGATTCAATATTCAACGATTCAAGATGATTCACGAAATCTAGTCGCATTTTGACCAAAGTCAAACCTCATAATTATCATATTCAATAGTAATAACTAGATCCGGGTTTAATGTAAACGACTGACATTTGACCGAATCAAACTCTGATTGGTTGCCGCTGTTGTGTTCAACAGCATGCCCTTGTGACTACGCAAATCTAAAGTTTCTAAAATCGTGTATGGCTTACTCTTTATATGCCCTTTGTTGTACGTGAGGGTATTTGGCAAACATCTTCAGGGCGTATCCAATAGTGACCGCAGTGGTGTCGGTGCCAGCGATCGTGAGCGTCAGGACTTCTTCTCTCAACTCGATATCCGTATATCCGTTTTCTTTACCCGACAAATGGATCAGGTGGTCGAGGAAAGTCTTCTTGTAGGTGCCCAGATCTGTAAAGATATTGTTTTTAAAAATCCGTAGCTGTTGACTTGATTTCCAAATGTCCGTTGGATAATTAATATTTGTACCAAATATTAATTATCCAACGGATAACTATCACCAAAAACTTTGGTGTTGGTTTTTCGCACGAATTAGCACGAACTATCTCCTGAGGATGCCCCGGGTTGGGGCGAAACACGTGTAGAGTAGTCTAATCGGTGAAGGTGCAAGGTGTATTGCTGTCTTGCTAGATGCAGGTATTGTGCACTGGTGTTTTCGTGGTGTGCATGTGCAATTTTTTGCGGGCGTGCGGGCGGTGCATGTTGCATATTGTGTTTTTTTGCGGAAGAAAGCTACATATTTTTCGTTTTTCACAAATGGTCAGTGACTTCTGCCAAGTGACGCCTGATTCAATCAAAAAATACCCCTTTTATTTAATGCTAAGTATTTTATTAATATAAATCACAAGTCTATATCGTGTCAGATATACCGAGTTTTTTTTACAACAAATCACTACTTCTTGTTCTTAATAAGCGGCCTCAACAAAGCAATCAATAATCTTCATTTCTAGTTTTCTCATTGAATATAAATTAATTCCGAAAAACAAATCACATTTCTTTCAAGATTTGCTACGAACTTGAGCACCCAAGGTTGCCAAGTGGAAGCAAAAGGTAAACCTTGATCTTGAGGCAAATTAGCCGCTTTATTACATAATTTGGCTGTTTACGAACTTCCGATTATTATGGCACAGTATCTTAACGATTGCAAATATCGACCAAATTGACCTTGCAATGAGTTACCTGCATGTGTTATCTGCTAATATCTATGTAGTTAAATTAATGCAAAGTCGCACTTTGTCTCTTTTAATTCAATTCAGTAGTTAATTAGGTTTAGGTAATATATTTTTTTGTTCAAAATATCTGATATTCTGTCATGCAAACAAATTAGTTAAGCTGCTCGGAAAGTCTCCTCAACCCACATCTTTTATTTTGACTGATTTCATAAACCACCAGTAAACAGAAACTGAGAATTTTTCCAACAGTTGGAAAAATTCTGTATTTTGCATAGGTACCTCTGTTTGATGCTGGTGATATTGTGTTTCCATATTATGATATTGTGGAAGATGTAAGGAAATGACAAAATATTTTGAAAACTTACCATAAGCAGAGTCCGCTTCTGTTTTATTATCTGCTTCAATTTTAAGTTCTTGTCGCTTGTTTTGTATAACCTTAAACAAAAACATAAAGTTTATACCTAGATTAAAAAAATACATCAATTAATTACTCTTGCATTCATATATTTACATTCATCACGGTTACTTATTAAATAGAAATAAATTACGGTTACCCTTTTACTTTTTAAGAGCAATGCCTTTTTATTATGTTTTAATTTAAGTCACATATAAACTTTGTTGTCCAAGGTGAATTGAAGCCTTGATTGTATTTTCTAAAAAGTTATATCGTTGCTGTAATAAGCTTGTGCGCTACGGGGTAGGCAGCCTAAATACCTCATTGTCTCAAGACGAAAGTCTTTGACCAATGTGTGTTGCCAGTAATGACCTATGACAGTGAGACGTGGTTTATGGGTCTCATAAGAAGGCTCAAGGTCATCCAGCGAGCAATGAAAAGAGCTATGCTTGGTATTTCCCTGCGCGATCGAATCAGAAATAATAAGATCAGTAGGAGAACTAACTAAAACAACCAACATCGCTCGTAGTATTGCTCAGTTGAAGTGGCAGTGGCCGGAAGACATAGCATAGCAATGGGTTGACAATATTGCCATGTCCCAGTGTAACATGGCTTCTAAAGTGTGTAAAAATGTGTACCTACCTAGATTGAAGTGTATATTTTATTTAACTTATCTGTTTTGACAGCATCCGCAAAGTTTAAGCGATTCGTTTAATTGCCACTTTGCAGAATTAAGAACTCAATGTAAAACTGAATTATAACAATTATACATTATACGCATTTCGTTCATTACAACACAATTCATTTATATTTATATTTATATTTATTTATACAAAACAACTTGTAGGCTTACAGAGTGTTCCAAAACGCCAGCAAGTCTCAATACAATCCAGTTGTACCAATCATGTACGAGTAGTAATGGTTACACACCTATTAATTTGAGATTTTAAATTATTATCACGCATACACAATGCAATTCTGTAAGTATAGGCAAAATTAGATAGTAAAAATCCACGAGCCCTGCTAGTCAGAGTATCGGGCCGGATTCCCGGGTGCGCGGGATCAAATCCCGTGTGAAAGCTACTTGCAAGGCTCCAGGTTTTACTATCTCATTTATATATATATATATATATATATATATATATATATCTTCAATTGAAACAAAAAAAAGTTAAATACCGCTTGAAAACGCAGTTAAGAAGCAGTTAAATGTTTACACATAAGCCATGATTCAGACCAACCGGCACGGATCGGCCCGGCCCGGTACGGAGCCGTACCGCCGTCACAGAATGCAAACAGAGTTAGTAAGTGCAGCTAATATGAACTGTAATTCTTGTTTTAAAACTTTCAATTTCATTTACAACATTTAAAATGCCGTCCGGGCCGGGCTGATGCGCGCCGGTTGGTATGAATTTTAGCTAAACTTACCTCATCAGTGAATCCATGCAGTTGTTTTAAACAAGTATTGTGCACTGCGTACTGAGGAAACAGCTTGTACAGCCAGTCAGGCTGCAGCCACAGGTGGAATATCCTCTCGCAAGCCAGGTTGAGTATTTTGTTCATGGACACCAGGAATGGAGTGTTGGGATTACTTTGTGCGTTTACTCTTACTCCCATCGCAGTTTCTGTACAAAAAAGAAAAATTTCTCTGTAAAAGACAAAAAATACGATATGATTTCATTTATTGTTTTCGCAATACATGCAAATCACAATAATGCTTCTAAAAGAGTGTATCTTAAGGTGATCATGGATAAGCCAGGCCAGCGCAGACCAGCGCGTGTCGGAACTCGGAACTTGTCTGCAACGTTCGGCGCCTATTAGCGCTTATTGGCGCTTGTTCATAGAGACTGCCTCGCCGGTTTCCGGTGCGGACCGGCGCCTATAAGCGCCGATAGGCTTCCAGCTTTCTTTCTGTATACGACCTTTGAGAGCGAGACGTGGCCGTCAGCGATGAGTCTCATAAGAAGGCTCAAGGTCACCCAGATCACAATGGATAGAGCTATGCTTGGTATTTCGCAGCGCGATCTAATCAGAAATTGTGAAATCTACAGAAGAACCAAAATAACTTACGTCGTTCACAATATTGCTCAGCGGAAATGACATTGGGCGCGATCTGTGGTGCGATACATACGGCGTAGAACCGATAGCCGATGGGGCGGAAGGGTTCTGGAATGACGATCGTGTACCTAACGACGTTCCGAGGACAGACACCTTACGATCGTTGACCCACAATTTGGTCGCGAGGGTCGCGAGAAACCGCTAAATGCGGGAAGCGGACTGAGCGTCCGATGGTTATAAATAAAAATTAAAATTCGTTTATTTCAGGCATCTACAATATCAGGTGTTACAATATTAGGCCCATATAATAAAAACTTTACAGTCTAACATACATATTTTAATATTATTCTTATATTAACTACATAATAACACGAATAGCAGGCAGCGTCATGTTGCGCAGCGCAGAGTCCGGTAGCCGACCACGAAACCGGCGGAACAGGACACCCTTCGGCCAAAAGTCTTCTTTCATGAAGGTCGACAGATATTCGGTCGGCACCCTCACCACAAAAGAATTGAAATTCACGTTGTGGCGAGACTCCAACCGCTCGACCCTCCAGAGTAAATTTGGATTTAATCCTCAAGTACTCCACAATATCATCAGCTTTTGTGAAGTAATGTAGGCGGGACACGTACACCAGCGTCGTCGGGGTAGCCGGCCGCAGCAGGTAATTGTGTCCAGTCGGGGCGGTGCCGCACAGGTTGCGACGAGAGGCCTTCTTCTTCTTTTCCACTTTCTTGAAGCCGTCATCATCGCAGTCTGTATCCTGTCTCCGCATCGCTGGTTTTCTCCCTTTTTCTTACCCAACTCGAGTTGGCATTTAGCGAGTTGGTTAGCAGCGGTGACAGCGGCGTAAGCACGTTGCGGGGCCGACGTGCTCACGTGTGAGGTCTCCGTCGGGACGGAGGAGCGGGAGGCGGGGCGCGGTGCATCACTAGCTGCGACGGCGGCCGGTGACGCATCCATATGCGCCGACTCAAAACTGCTGATGGATGCATTTTGCGCCCCACGTCGAGTGTTCACAAATGTGGCCTTAGGTGACCTACTTACCGAAGCGGCGCTGCTTAACAACACAACTTGGGCACGCAGCTCACTGATGGTGTTGTCTGAGACTTCCAGCTTACACTGCACTGTTATGACGATCCTCTGGTCCTAAGCCCAGCAGTGGACCTCATATGGGTGGCGTTACAGCGGAATATTGTAAGGTTGCGTATAAAGTTGTAAATACTTACGAGAGACGGCATCTAACGTGTAGGCGCTGATGTAGGGCCACACGCTGAACTTGTCGGCGCCGGCGCGCTTGGCCAGCTGGCCGGCAAGGATTTCGCTCTGCTCCACAAATATATCAACGAAACTCTCCACTATTTTCGGAGTGAACGCTGGTACTAAAACTTTTCTGCGTCTCCTCCAAATGTTATCTGAAATAGTCTGTGAAGTGAGATATATAATACTACGTTTTTTGCAGTGCGATGCAAACTTGATAGCATCTGTGAAATAAAGCGCCCCAGTCACAACGCAGGATACATATTTAGATGTATGCTATTTTTTCATTCATTTATCTTTTAGCATAATAACTTTAAAAAAACAACACTTAAATGAAATAAAAAAAACACGAAAGAAATGACTACTGGGGTGGGAGAGTTGAGGTTGCGGGGTAGGAACGCTACTGTGCGTGCACAGTGGATGAAAGCTGCCTTTAAGTTAAGGAAGCTACTGTGTTGGAGCATGTTAAGCGTATCCATAATTATACATAAGGGCGCAGGTTACGATAAAATTCTCCCTTTATTCATCTACATACTCACAAGTGAGCCTGCCGTACCGATCACAATTTATTACCGCCAATCAATATCCGAAGGGTCTTTTCCTAAAGTCTGGAAGAATTCTTGATTACCCCTATCCACAAAAGTGGTGATAAGCATCTCGTAACTAAGTATAGGCCTATTTCTAAATTATCACTTTTAGGCAAAATCCTCGATCAAATAGTTACAGAAACTTTAAATGACGTGGTTAGCCTTCACATCGCCACATCAACATTTGTTTTTCGAGGTAAAAGTGTTGATACATATTTATATTATTATATACTGACTGCATATTGAATGCCATGAGCGCTGGTTATCAGGTGGATGCCGTATAAACCGACTTTTCA
Source organism: Crambus lathoniellus (assembly GCA_949710035.1). Taxonomy (NCBI): domain Eukaryota; kingdom Metazoa; phylum Arthropoda; class Insecta; order Lepidoptera; family Crambidae; genus Crambus; species Crambus lathoniellus. The sequence goes on along the minus strand of OX453299.1, from coordinate 11,979,729 downwards.
AAATGTTTTCATAAAAAAAACCACTACATATTATAACAATTATAAAAAAATAAAACCGCCTTCTAAAAAACCACATCAAAAAAGTAAGAAATAATTCCTCATCAAATAAATAACGTAAGTACTTTGAAGTCGGGCGTGAAACATGTACAATTTTTTGTTGTTTTTGTTAAAACCCGCCCGACTTCAAAGTACTTACGTTATTTATTTGATGAGGAATTATTTCTTACTTTTTTGATGTGGTTTTTTAGAAGGCGGTTTTATTTTTTTATAAAAATAATTTTTATTTCACTCTTTTTAGTGCATCGTGCAGGCAATTTGCGTGTTTTCTGGTAAATAGGTATGTGATCAAACTCAAAACCTCTTTTTTCGAAGTCGGTTAAAATACCTTGAGGTATCCCCTTTTTAACAAAACAAGAATCATCTAAATAGGTTTATAAACAAAGGAGTTATGCCTAAAGATAAGTATTAAATTCACATAAAGTGGTAACGAAAACGACAGTATTTTCAAGATTTCCTGAAAACTACTGAACCGATTTCAAAATTTCAAAAAATGGGACCAACTTGGAAACCAACCTGATGTAATGACGTTTGAACCATTTCAATCGGTTCAGCCGTCTTCGAGTAATCGGTGGACATACACAAAAAAAAAAAAACATACATACAGACGAATAGAGAACCTCCTCCTTTTTGATTTAGAAGTCGGTTAAAAACTATTTAGCGTCGGTATTACAGGGCAGCTTTCTGCTCTGGGTGAAGTCTTACATCCGAAATAGAAGCCAAGCAGTTGCGCTAAAGGTCTGAATTTCTTATAGTTCCTTCAGGATTTCCTCAGGGTTTTTATTTAGGGCCCCTTTTTTATTTAAAAGGAGCCTTTATGTTTTCGTAAATCCAGCCATCTTTGTTATGCAGATGATACCAAAATATTTAGTGTCATTAAAACACACGAAGATTGTCTCCAGCTTGAAGCCGATTTGGACTCGTTTCAGAGATATTGTAACAGAAATCAGTTGATTCTAAACACTAAAAATTGTTGTACAATTATTTTTTCGCAAAATGAAATTACAGAACCATATCGACTTAAAAACTTCTAAATAATCATAAAAATACGTCATTTTTTTATGATTATATCGCGGATATCTAAAATGCCGAAGTCGAAATGTATACCTATTGCCACGGCAAATTGATGTTCTTAGTTTTATTCAGCACGCTGGCGTCATATCTACTACCTACCATGGGGGGGTAACTTCCATACATTGTATCAATTTAGCTTCGCTTAGCGACCAGAGCTCGTCACCAGGGGGCGCTAAAACCGTACACAGACTAGAAAAGTAAATTCTATTGAAACAGAAAAAAAAAGTTTCTTTTTTCTATACTGTGGCAAAGTAGTAAAGTTAATGTTATAGATACAAATAAAAATATACGTATAAATACGTATTTTAGAATGATTTATTGCTAAGTTATTAAAATCATACACAGTTAGGCTGGGTTGCAACATCTTGAATAACCTTAACTTTAACAGATACAAACTTATCTGACTCGATGACAGCGTCGCTGTCGTCTATAGCGTAACCTAGGTAACAATAAGCAATAACCCAATAGTTCTACATTTGGCCACTGACTCAAGATAAGTTTGTGTTTGTTATAGTTCCGGTTAAAGTAAGATGGTGCAACCCACCCTTACTCTATGAGCTAAACCATAAAAAGAATAATAACCATGATATTTTGTCAAATAACGTCAAATTCAGTCGCGAATTTTTTATGTTTATTTTTTAAATAAACACACCACATTTTAGACAAAATGAAAAGCTGAGTTGACTATCTATTCCTGTATATATAGTGTCTTAGAGTGTCTACACACGTTCCTATCCGACCTCCAATTTGGTCTGCTTCCAGACCAAATCGGAACGTGTGTAGCGCAGATTTGGTCTGGGAGCAGACCAAATCGGCTGTCGGATCGGAACGTGTGTAGATACTATTATCTATGCTACCTACTATAAAGTCAAAATCGATTCAGTGATTTAGGTAAAAGTTACAGACGGACGGAAAGACAGACATGCAGACAGACAGAGTTTCGCCTGGGTTTGTCTTAGCGTTTTTCCTGATAAAGCTTAGCTCAGTATCTGTTGTATCTCATTAGGTATTTTATGCTGATTTACCACTCATTGAATCTTTAAATAGTAGCTACTTGTACTTACATGGAGCGAAGATGCCACCATTTCCAATGAACGATCTGATGAACCTGTGCAGATCATCTTTTTCTATGCAGGTTTTCAACACCATTTCCGCTTCTACTGGATCCACGAGGACTGTTGATGTAAACATAGGTTAAATAATTATTATGATAACCTACAAAAACAGGAACAATAATACAGACTTTGTTTGTTTGTGTTATTTTTCACAATGGTTAGGGACTTCCGCCAAGTGACGCCTGATTCAATCAAATACAGACTTTGTTCATACCATAAACTTATTTATAGGTACTTGGTTCATACAATGTTTATGTAATACTCTTCATAGAATTTTGTTTTTACAATATGAAATAATAGCAAATTATTTGTCACTTATAAACATAAAGATCGCATTAAAAAAATTTCGGTGGCGGATTTTTTTGTAAAACTATTTATTCTAGTATATATTAATGTATAGAGTTTCCTATATATACAAGTTACTCTATGGTATAGAGTATGAACCTCTATGAACCTCATGAACAAAGCCATCTTCTATCTCACTCGTTGCACTTGTAACGCAAGCACCCGAGAAATAGTAGCGGGCCATGGTATGAATAATAAAAAAAAACGATCAAGAGCGAGTTGGACTTGCGCACCGAGAATTCCGTACCATCATAAATAAAAATCAATAAAACGTGAAAATTTTTTCATCTGCGAAGCTATATTAATTGGTCAGAGAATTTGCGGTGTAGAATATTGCAGTCTTAGGTCAGCGCCATCTCTTGACCGATAGTGGAACTACTGTAATTATTTTTAACGATTTCTGAAAAGTTTACTATTTAGAGACACCATTTTATTTTTTCTGTAATCTTTACATACACTTCTATCACATAAAATAATTTCTGATTTTTCTCTATGCAAACTTCGGACTTCGAACGGTATTTTTTTTTCCGACAGTTCTTTCATATTATGATACAACCATAACAACATACAAGTTTCTTGGATACAACATACTTTCTTGATTATGATAAGTACCTCATTTGAAACAATACTTACTGAAATACAATAAGTGACTCAGCCAAGCCCTCGTGATACCACCGTTTTTCATGGAAATGTAGCTGTAAGATTTCAACTTGGACATGATATCTGAAACAAAAAAAAGTAAGTTTAAGGGTCGAAACAGCGTTACGGTCTCCGTCGCGGGTTCCCGTCCGCGGGGACCGTATTACCAATTACGCAGTGACGCTATTTCTATTTTTAACCGACTTCTAAATCAAAAAGGAGGAGGTTCTCTATTCGTCTGTATGTATGTTTTTTAGCCATGCGCCATGTACAGTCTCATCAGTGGAGAACCTAATATATTAGGTACTAAAAAGCAAAAGGACGACGACTAGAAAATAAAAAACGACAGCCAGTAAGCCCGTTTACAAAACCTAGGCGGAGACCACGAGTGCCAACATGCGGGCGCAGACGCCCGCATTACGAAGTTTCGGCTCAAATACAATTAAGTACTTACTTACATTATAATATGTGGTCGTCCAAATCAAAAGGGAGCTTGTGGCGTTCGGCACTTACGCCTTTATTGCTGTTGTTCGAATACAAAATAACGACAATAAAGACGAATGTGCCGGCCGCAATAAAGGTCCCTTTTGATTTGGACGACCACATAATTATTTAAAAAAAATTATTAAGTGCTCAAAAAAGTACTAACAGCAAAATAACAATTACCAACCAATGAATTACAAATTAAGTGGAAATATGGGTTGATAGCTTTACTTATTATTATATTTTAAAAAATAGTAAAGCGTTTTACAGAATACCAGCTACCTATCTACCTACTAAGTGTGTAGTCTTAATAGTTTCGAAACAAAATGGCTGTGACATACGGACGGACGGATTGACAGACGGACAGACAGACAGACATGATGAATCTTGGGTTCCGTTTTTTGCCATTCAGCTACGGAACCCCAACAAAGAGAAGTTTTTCCAATTTGATGATTTTCGGCATCAAGTAAATTGAGGAATGAAATTGAACAAAACAGATCTATCCGATGGATGAATAGGGAACGACTTTCACCCATCTGTATATCCACACTATTCCTTTATGGATTTTCAAATATCAGTCATCATCAATACAGTCCGTATCACATGAAATGATTTTAGTTGTACTACGGAAGAGTTAGGCCATCAGTAAAATATAATCCCTGTGGTACTACCAGTTATTGTATAAAAATATTCAATAAACAGCTGATGTTATTCGGTGGTGGTAGCAGGTGCTGTTCAATATCGATTCGATTCGATTCGATTGCAATCGTCGATTAAACATAGCCTGTCTATATATTCTGTCTTTAATTCGATGGAGACATCCTCCTCGTGGCGCCCAAAACTTTTCTTTGTCTAGAGGTAGAATCCATATTATAACATTTTGGTAATTTTGGCAAACATTCTTAGTCCATAGTAACATTACAAAGTTTTTAATAGTTTTTTCCGTGATATAATAACTATAAATTACCCTTTGCGGATTTTTCTGTAAGATCTTACTTCTTGCAAAATTTCATGATTCAAGGTCAACGGGAAGTACCCTATAGGTTTTGATTACCTTGCGAGGTGAAAAACGAAATATATGTAGCTTATAGCTAAGTTAGCTTATACACCGTATCGCCTTTCTCCTCGCCGTCAAACAGGCGTGAACCGTACGCAAGCACGTAACCAAACCGGATCAGCGTCGGTACGTCTACTCGGCTACGGCTACTTTTTCTTCAGAAAAAGTTAGGTCGCTATAGTGGGGTAGCGCCATCTAGTACAATTTTTTGAACTAACGATGAAACGTCAAAAAAAACTGCCTCATTATAATTATTATTGTCCGCTGAATTGGAATAAACCATGCTGAAATTGTATAAAAGTTGTTTGGAACTTCGCCGAATCCTACTACTTTAATACTACATCTGGGGGCACGGCAGTGCCCCCGCCAAGTCGAGCGCGAAGCAAACACTGCCGTACCCTCCTTTACTGGAACCATTTCGCCGCATTTTCAGGCCCCTATTTGAGAACCTCTAGATAAGACCAGAACGCAGAAATTTTCGTCATCCAGTAAGCTATATTTACATACTTAAAATCCAAAACTTCAAGTCTGTATGTCATTTAGTTCCGAAGTTAAGCGAAAGCAAAGTTTCGCATTTATGACACTCACTCATGATCACCAGAATAGAACTAGTACTTCCCATAAACTCAGAGAGCTGAAATTTGGTACAGAGTTAGGGTTTAATGGCCACATAAAGGGAAAACTATAAAAACTAGGATAATTTCTAGTTACACGAACTGCATAAATAACTTACATTTTGCAGTAAATAAATCAGTATACCTGTATTCGTTACTTATGTGTAATACCTAGCAAAAAGATATGAAATCTCACCAAAATCATCCTATAAAAAACTGACCAACTCTCGCTGGCGCTGCTTATTTCTTTACAAAATAAAACCGCCTTCAAAAAACCACATTAAAAAAGTAAGAAATAATTCCTCACCAAATAAATGACGTAAGTACTTTGAAGTCGGGCGTGAAACATGTACAATTTTTGTTGTTTTTGTTAAAACCCGCCCGACTTCAAAGTACTTACGTTATTTATTTGGTGAGGAATTAATTCTTACTTTTTTGATGTGGTTTTTTTGAAGGCGGTTTTATTTTATTATAAAAATAATTTTTATTTCACTCTTTTTAGTGCATCGTGCAGGCAATTTACGTGTTTTCTGGTAAATAGGTATGTGATCAAACTGAAAACCTCCTTTTTCGAAGTCGGTTAAAATACCTTGATATCCCCTTTTTAACAAAACAAGAATCATCTAAATCGATTTATAAACAACTAGCGGCCGCCCGCGGTTTCACCCGCGTGGTTCCCGTTCCCGTGGGAATATCGGGATAAAAAGTAAATATAAACCTTCCTCTTGAATCACTCTATCTATTAAAAAAAAACGCATCAAAATCCGTTGCGTAGTTTCAAAGATTTAAGCATACAAAGGGACATAGGGACAGAGAAAGCGACTTTGTTTTATACTATGTAGTGAAGGAGTTATGCCTAAAGATACGTATTAAATTCACATAAAGTGGTAACGAAAACGACAGTATTTTCAAGATTTCCTGAAAACTACTGAACCGATTTCAAAATTTCAAAAAATGGGACCAACTTGGAAACCAACCTGATGTAATAACGTTTGAACCATTACAATCGGTTCAGCCGTCTTCGAGTAATCGGTGGACATACACAAAAAAAAAAAAAAAAAAAACATACTACATGTTGGTTAGTTTGGTGGGCACAAGTAACGACCAAGTCACATAAAATTAAAACGTAACTATATCAATAATTTAAAGTGAAATTATTGATCGTACTTTTAAATCTATTTTGCGTTGTAGTTTGATTTTTTATTAGATGACATGTTGCATTATTTTTGTTTGTACTTTGCTAAATAAATGAAATGTTAGATTTTTGTTTTGCTAAACGTATTACAGATTTTAAAGTTCTACGGTATTTTTACCCGACTACGGCAAAGCAAAAAAAGGAGGGTTATGAGTTTGACCGGTATGTATGTATGTATGTATGTATGTATGTATGTATGTATGTTCATCTGTTTCCGCATAACTTCTAAATTGCTGATCATAAATTCACAATTGAGGTATCGTAGCGTCTCGATTGTCTGCTGGTTATAGGCTATGTCACGTCACATGAAATTGAATATGGCGCCCTCTAGACGACATAAAGTTGTGAAATAAAAAACTTTTTTAAAATAGAATATCGTGTTTGGTATCAAATGAAAGCTCTTGATGGGCTCGTTTCAAAAATATATATTTTATTGGTTGTTGCTTGCGGCTTTGCTTACATAAATCGAATTTTGACATCTTCACTGGGACAGCGAACTAAGACTATTTCTCCTAGCAAATATTCTCCTACATGATTAGGCCCTTGTATAATATAATGTATGTTTATCTTTCCATAGTTCACCCCAGCATTGTTTGACGAAAATAGGAAGGTAGAATATTTACATTATTAGGTAATAATTTAGTTCATCATATCAGCCGAACGACGCCCACTGCTGGGCATAGGCATCCCCCAAGGAACTCCACAACAATGGATCCTGCTCTGCCCGCATCCAGCGGCTTCCCGCGACTTTGACCAGATCGTCGGTCCACCCTGTAGGGGATCGTTTCTGATTCGATCGAGCAGGGAAATACCAAGCATCGCTCTCTCCATTGCTCGCTGGGTAACTTTGAGCCTTCTTATGAGATACATAGTAAAAGACCACGTCTCACTTCTATAGGTCAGTCTCACGTCCATCACTGGCAACACACTGGTCAAAGACTTTCGTCTTGAGACATTGAGGTATTTCGGACGCGAATATATGCCGGAGCTTCCCGAACACTGCCCATCCGAGATGTATTCATCGAGAGATCCTTTCTCGAAGTTGGACTTAACTAACTGGACCGTTTGCCCTAGGTAAACAAAGTGGTCAACAACTTCGAGTGTAATGTTCCCAACATTAACTGGAGCGGGTGCAACATGGCCATGGGACGTGATTTTCGTCTTATCCATGTTCATCTTAAGACCCACTCTTTGAGAAGCATTACTGAGATCTTCGGTCTCAGCCATAAGAACTACATCATCGGCAAACCGTAGGTGTGTTAGGTGCTCGCCATTGATGTTGATGCCGCATCCCTTCCAATCCAGAAGCTTAAAAATATCCTCCAACGCAGCTGTGAACAGTTTTGGAGAGATGACGTCTCACTGTCTCACACCTCGTTGTAGTTGGATAGGATTAGAGCTCTGGTTCTGTAATCGGACTGACATGGTGGCAGTTTGGTATAAGTACCTGAGTTTAGAGACTGCAGCACTGCCCACAGGTCTCGATCGAATCAAAGGCTTTCTCATAGTCCACGAACGCCTAGCAAAGTGGCAAGTTGTAACTTGCCGCAGCGTATGAATGTGGTCTTTGGTGCTATAGTCTTTTTGGAACCCAGCTTGTTCGGGAGGTTGGAAGTCGTCAAACCTGCGAGCGAGACGATTCGTAATGACTCTCGAAAACTACTTATAGATATTGAAGACCGATTTGGCGAAGGGGTAAACTACCTGCCTTCTGCGCCAAAGGTCTCGGGTTTGATTCCCGAACAAGACAAATATTTGTGTGCATGAACATGTCTATTTGTCTTGGTCTGGGTGTTTTTTATATTTATATGGCTCAGAAACAAGATGGGTCTGTAGTTCTTAAAGGGCGTCTTATCGGGTGATAAGACTCTCTAAAGGGTTTCTTGAAAAACGCTTCTGCCCCATGCCTTTGGCGTTTTGCCTTCGTGGATGACTGAATTGAAAAGCTTCTGGAGAACTTTAAGTATCGGCTTCCCGCCCGCTCTCAGAAGCTCTATTGTGATTCCGTCATCGCCCGCCGCCTTGTTGTTTTTAAGCTGCATAAGAGCCATTGTTTTGAATTTGAGCCGGTATTGGTGGGAGCGTGGATTTTATCAGCCGCGATCTTTCAAGCTTCACGTTGATTTTCAAATTTCAATGTGCCTCTGACCATGCGATGATCGCTTCACATCATTGAAAATGTGCTTCTTGGTCGACATGATAAAATCGATCTCGTTTTTTACTTTACCGTTCGGACTGATCCAGGTCCATTTGCGGCTTGCGGGCTTCCTGAAGAAGGAATTCACCATAAAGAGGTTCTTCCTCTCCATGAAGTCGGCCAGCATCTGGCCTCTATCGGTTCGTTGCCCAAATACAAATTGCCCCACTCTCAACTCATCACCGCAACGTTGCCCCAACTTAGCATTGAAATCTCCCATTCCCATCACAACCGTGTAGTGTGTTTTATAGCTATGCATGGGTTTCGAAACCTCCTCATGCATAGCCTCCAATTCGTCATCGTCATGTGTTTAGGTCGGAGCGCATACTTGTAGGACATTTAGCGAATACCGTTTCGATATTCTGAGTATCAGGTCCGCTGCCCTGGAGCGACACGCTTCCGATGGTGATCACATTGTTGATTAGGGACACAAGTCCCGTCCACAAGGACGATGAACCCGACACCACCTAGGGACTGTTGTTCGCCCTCCCGGTGGTATAGTAAGTTACCGGATTGCAGGATAATCGAGTCTTTTCCATCTCTTCAGACTTCAGATAATCCAATGATGTCCCAGTGTAACTTACTAACAGCCTCTTCCAACTCTATAAGCTTCGTGTCAGTCCGCAATATGCGCGTGTTGTAGGTTGCCAGGTCAAGTCGTCTATGTTGGTCTTACCCGGGGATTCTCAGCACCCCCTGCCCCGCCGTTACCATAGCTAGGAATAGCGGGGTCGCCGTGGAGTGGGGGCTGATTTTTTGGTGTAAAGCCATTTGGGGGGGGGGGGGGGGTTGCCATAATCGCCACGCTTGGCCCGCCAAGTGTTGGGCCAAGACGATCGCAGTATGGCCTGCTGTTACATGGAGACGCTGCTGCCCATCTCCTGATGCAGTTTTCCCTCTTTCGCATCATAAGACACCCACGAGAAGAGCTATTCTTTTTATGTGCTCGACCACCTCTGGGATGGTTCAGCGAAATACCAGTTAGCAGCACTTGACTCAGTGGAACGCAGAGCGAGGAAACTAATCGGAGACGATAAGCTGGTTCAAGCCAAGCTCCATAGTCTAACCCATCGACGTAAAGTAGCTTGCTTGTCGGTATTTTACAGGCTGTACTTCGGTGAGTGTGCTTCTGAGCTGCATAAACTCATTCCACCATCCCCGATCTACCACCGAGAATCTAGACGCACAGCGGGCTATCATCCTTACTTGGTCAACATCCCGCGAATGCGTACCAAGCGCTTTTCTTCATCCTTTGTGATGCGCACCGCCAAGGAATGGAATACCCTGCCTGCGTCTATATTCCCGAATGACTACAACCCTAAAATTTTTAAAGCTAGAGTGAATGGGCTGCTTCTGGGTAAGCTCGCTCCATCTTAGGCTTCTTCTCAACCCTAAGGTTCAGTGTGAAGCCAAGAGCAAGCATACATAAAAAAATAATAAAAAAAAATGTGCCGGCACTACGCAGCGCAAAATTATGACCCCAAAATAATATAAATAAAAATTAAGTTCAAAAACTAAAACCCGACTACTGAAAAATCACGCTCTAAAAAGTATGAAACAAGAAAATATTCTCATCTGAAATTGCCGTGGTCGTATGCCACTTTTCCCTAGAATGAAAATATTGTTTTGTTATAGTAAGGGGCATACGACCACGGCAATTTCAGATGCGAATATTTTCTTGTTTCATACTTTTTAGAGCGTGATTTTTCAGTAGTCGGGTTTTAGTTTTTGAACTTAATTTTTATTTATAGTGACGTAGTATATTGAGTTCACAAATAAAATACATACAGACGAACATAGAACCTCCTCCTTTTTGAAGTCGGTTAAAAATAATGAAGTTAGTATTAAGTCAATTCATAAGATTAAAATGCGCGACTTTTTAACCGAATTCAAAAATTTTAAAGGAGGAGGTTATCTATTCGTCGAGTTTATTTTTTATTTTTTATAATATGTATGTACCTACCATATTACTTTAAGACGGATGAACATAACATAACATCAGGTTTGTCCCAAGTTGGTCCCATTTTTGAAATCGGTTCAGTAGTTTTCAGGAAATCTTGAAAATACTGTCGTTTTCGTTACCACTTTATATGAATTTAAGACGGATGTTGAACTACCTATAATTGTTTTGAACGATGCGGTTTATGTGTAGGTGCAATAATATATCATAGGTACCTATTTACTAGGATATACGTAAATCGCCTGCATGATGTACTAAAAAGAGTGAAATAAAAATATTTTTATTAAAAAATAAAACTGCCTTCAAAAAAATCCACCTAAAAGTAAGAAATGATACCTCTAATAACGTAAGTAGGTACCTACTTTGAAGTCGGGCGGGTCTAAACAAAAACACATAAAACAAATAATTGTACTTGTTTCACGCCCGACTTCAAAGTACTTACGTTATTACAGGTATTATTTCTTACTTTTAGGTGAGTTTTTTTTGGAGGCGGTTTTATTTTTTTATAAAAATATTTTTGTATCTAATAAACTCTTGTGCATAAGTGGGTGGGTAACACTTGAAAACGGCAATTTGATAGATTGTTTTTGTGATCAACATTGGCAAAAACTTTGGAAAATTCACTGGCAAATACGAAAAGTAAATAAAAATATAACATCTATTTTCAAGCAGCCTATTCTCTCATTATCTTCAATAATTTATTAGAGTTGTAAAAGGTAGAGCGAGAAATTTCATCAAAATAAATACCTTTGTACGACTTAATAACATTGCATGCGATTTGTTAAAATCGTATTGAATTTCATCTACTTAACTATTTGCTTGAATTGAGCAAATAATTTATTTATGGAATAAGTATTAATATCACAAAATGTTACAGATAAAACAATGAGAACTCACCCTCTGTGTCGCCCATCAAAGTGTGTGCAAGCCCGATTAAAGGTAATTCAGGTTCGCAAGTAGGAATCTTAGAAGCTAATTTGTACATATTTCTTCTTTTATATCGAAACGCCACTATCCAAAGCGCTAACGTTATACAACACAGCAAGAGAATCATTATAGATGTATATGTATAGATTGTTGAATAAAAAATATTCCAAATCCAAACTTTACAACTGGCACAACGCACTCGATGAAGTGTTCAAACAAAAGTCCGTATTAAAAATCTGCAAATTATTGTCGAAATATAGTCAACTTTTAACCGTGTCTATGTGACCGCGGTTAACGCGAATTAAGCCTGTCAAAGAATCCAAGCGTTATTTATATACTTTCCTATTGACGATGTGCGGTTCATATTCTGGCAGCTGCTCAGACAGTTTGTGTGCAGAAACTTATCACGTAGGTATTTATTTAAATTAAATAATCAGTAAAGCATAGACGACTTGGCTTCTGTCATTTCAACAATTTGGGGAGATTTTAGGGCTTTATTGCATTTAAGCATTGAGAATATATTTTGTCTTTAATACTATAAAGAGAAAATATTTGATTTCTTGTTTGTTTGTTTGTAATGGTTAAACTCAAAACCGGACCAATATTCAAAAAATATCTCTCCAGTAGAAAGATACATTATTCTTCAGTGACAAAGGCTATATCCTATCCCAATATTCCTGTGGGAATGGACGGATAAATAAATAATAATATCGTATTTAAAATAAACTTATACTTAAATTCATCATGACGCTGTCCTAACACAAGACTTTCAGCTGGTTCTCCATGTATTCTAATATTTCTTTTACCCGAGAGTGCGGCGAAGCCCAAAAGGAGGGTTTAAGTATGTATTTAATCCAAAGATATTATAATATAACAAGATTGTGCACTATGAAAATAAAAGCAATGTCAATTCGATTCTATGCAGTTACAATAAGGTTTATTTTCGTATGACATTACGATAAACGGAAAAACGAGCCGAGCGAGAGGCTCCTAAATAGGATTGCATCCCTGTCTACTGGGCTGCCACCATGAAATATTTTTGGTTGAAGTAGAACTTAATTCAAATTCATATTTCCTGTTCTCGAGAATTTTCAAAATATTAATTAATTAAAAGGAATGTTAAGCTGATAATAATAAAGTCTATATCATTTTTATTATTTAAAACCATGAAAAACTACTTGTTTAATGTAAGAGTCGGTGTTATGGTAGTTTTAATTATAATAAATTTGCAACACTTTGCGTCTGGACAATTTTAATAAAAATAAAAACATCATCAATATGGCGACGGCAAATTAATTTATGTTTGTAATGTTAGTGTGTGGATCTTAATTATCATTTTAAAATTACGTTTAAATCAATAAAAATGGTTCTCACTTGATGTGTGAAAGGATGCAAAAGCGCATCATATAAACGTAGCGGTGTATCTTTTCATAGGTAAGTATTTAGCCAAAGTTTTATTCTTGCGTATAGTAGGGTGTCCATTTCGTTTGTAATCTATAGACTGGAATTTACTTTCTTGCTTAACCCAAACATTATTTTTCATTGTTTCAGATTTCCTAAAGATGAAGAAATTAAGAAAGGTTGGCTTAACGTCATACCTGAAAAAATTACACAATACTCAGCAGAAGAAGAAAAAGAAGAAGGACTTTATCAGAAAATAGGCATGAAACAGAACTTATTAAATGTATTATAAAATCTGTATTTTAATTTAAGGTTAAAAAAGTAGGAAGGTACGCAAAAAACGAATCTTTAAAATTAATTGGACACAAAGCCTCCATGCGTCAAAAGATCCAAAAGACAATTTTGTTTAGCAATGTGTAGTCTAATTAATAAACAGATTTTCATTATTGTACGTGGACTTTTTATTTCATTTTAGCAAAATACGCCTATCAGAAATACAGACATACATTTCATATAAGTACCTACATACAGGTCAAACTGACAACCTCCTTTTTTGAAGTCGGTTCAAAAGTAAGTATGCTTATAAAGCATATGTGTATGTGTCGATTGTCACATTATTGCCTCATAAGTGATGTAAAGTACCCTCTATGCTTTGCCTCGCGGAGTCCTCATATTATAAATAGAAAGTGAGTTCGTATGTTTAAATGTATGTTTGTTTTAGCTACAAGAGCTCCCTAGGAAGCGTGGTGTTCGAATCCTACGTGAGCCAATTCTGGTTAACTATAAATTGTCCTCGAAAAAACCATATCGTGTAGTCACTCACGTCTCTCTCATTAGAGAGGGATGCACACCATAATAGTGCTATCTCGCTCGGCTCGGATGTAGCTCATGAGTGCGCAATCTTGTTATATTATAATATCTTTGATTTAATCTGAATGTATGATTACATATCAGACATATTGTGCTCGTGCATGAATGCCACGTTCCACCCAGCCATATTTATTATATTTTATTGTCGTCATTTCTTGTTTTTTTTTCTAATATTTTTCTTTCTCATTGACCACAAAGGACATCACCCATTCTGGGCTATTTCTAAAAGTGCCGGCCACCAAAAATAAACTTAATATAAGAACAGAAGACACTATTCTTAGCATTTTTTATTATTACAGCTAAGTTCAAAGTCCCATAGTTTAGATTATATTTAAGATCAAAGATCACCCATTCTCCATACATTTTGACTAATTTTGAAAGTGCCGGCGCACAATAACTAACCTTATATAATAACAGAAAACATAATTCTAAACATTTTTCATTACTAACGCTAAGCTCTACGTACCATAGATTAAATTATATTAAAAAAAAATACTTTTTATCACTATGTAATTTGTTTATGTGTGTGTTTATACACCAAAAGCTGACACTACCCGTTATCTGGTGCTCTTGCACCAGACAACAGATAGTGTTAGTTATGCAGTTCCAATAAAGGGGCCCTAGATTGGTCTCTATTTCCTGTATACAAAAAGTTACTTTATGGTGTGCATGTACATTTACACACACACAAGCGTGGCGCGCTCTGGAGATGAAACATCTGTAAAAACTTCCACCTAACTTTATTTTAGCTATCTTATAAAATGGGTTTTTAAAGCTAAATATAATTAAGGATAGAAACGACTTGGATTGTTAGCACTCCATAATATTTTCGCAGCACGCTTCGCTCGCTCAAAACGAATATATATTTCATGGTGACGGTGATTTACGGTTATCTTGTTCTTCGTCGTGTCAATGGTAAGTTTAAATCAGATGACCCAAAACTGTGCCACTCTTACGGCGTTATCCGTAGGCAACATGAGGTCCTCTCGCGTGCAGGTGTCCAAGCATGCATGTGTGCATGTTAGTGAAACCGCACCTGCACACCATGGACCGGTTGTCATTACTTCGAACAACTTGGGTACGGAGTCTAAAAGATCTCCATACTGATCTGGGAAGTTCAAGGCCAGGAGGGAGCTTTTCCTGGATGGGCACATATGGGGGTGGAAGGATGGCAGAGCTTTCCCACAGTTTAACTATGGGTAAAGAGGCCTCCGTGGTTGCAGGCTTGAAGCACTTATAAAAACTATTGCGACTCTTTAGCCTTTGAGGCACTGGTACGTAGCAGTGCATTGGGTGACGTGGATCAGAGTCAAGTTAGTTCGACATGTGTTCTTTAATGCTGTATCCACCTCTCACGTCTCAAGCAACATCCTTTGAGGAGGTAGAGACTAATCTGACAGATGCACTAATAGTTCTAGATTTACGGTTATAATAAGCAAATGCGGCGACGAAGGACTTTATAATAAAAAAGCATAATTATAAGTTTTTTAGGGAGCTGTAAGGCTGTTACCCAGCAGTGGGCGTCGTATGGCTTAAATAATGATGATGATATTAGGTACCTAGTTGTAATTGTCTTTATCTTACAAAAATATCCTCAGTGCCTGTTGCCGGAATATTAATTGCATGCGGGGTAAACCTTGCGTATCCCATATACCAACATAATACAGCATAATACACATCACATGTGGTTCTTTTGCCAATATGGTAAATGAAAAATAATTCGAGTAAGATAATAATTATGATGGATATTTTACTTTATGTCCATGTGTGCTCTGTTCGTCGAGAATTTATAAAGTCAGGGTTTCTCAGCTCATAACCTATTGCGGTCCGCTAATTATTTAAAAAGAGAAATGACTTAATATCCACGGCGACACCACTCCCCCGTTTAGGCTAAGAGTAGCGCAGTTTTTGTCAACCGCCACGAAACACGGCGAAAGTGAGAGATAATACAGTTTGCGATAATTAAGCGACAGTAACGCTGTTTAGAGACGTATTATAATTTTTATCAACTCTCAGCAAACAGAGTTTGGGTGTAAGAAAGTCTAACGACACAAACAAATATTTTTCCTGGAGATTCTTTTGTTTCTTTAGTTAGAACTTACGTTAACGTTATGTATGTGATCAAGTTATCTTTGAACTCAAATATAATTTTATCTATGGTACATAGAGTTTAGCTGTAGTAATAAAAAATGTTTAGAATAATGTCTTCTGTTATTATATAAGGTAAGTTATTGGGTGCCAGCACTTTTAAAATTAGGCAAAATGTATGGAGAATGGGTGACCTTTGATCTTAAATATAATCTAAAATATGGGACATAGAACTTAGCTGTAGTTATAATAAATGTTCAGAATAGTTTCTTCTGTTTTTATATTAAGTTTGTTTTTGTTGGCCGGCACTTTTAGAAATAGCCCAAAAATGTATGGAGCTTGGGTGATCTCCTTTGTATTTGTTTTTTTCCTACGCATAGTTTATTTGAGTAAGCGAGGGATTGGGCAGCGTTCGCGTATTCGCGTCCGAAATACCTACCTCAATGTCTCAAGACTAACGTCTTTGAACAGTGTGTGTTGCCAGTAATGACCTATGGAAGCGAGACGTGGTCTTTTACTATGGGTCTCATAAAAAGTCGCCCGGCGAGCAATGGAGAGTAATGCTTGGTGTATAGGTGGGTAAATAATAAATTTTCGTAGGTGTTGTTACTAATGTCGGTTTATTGTGACTGTCTTACGACTAAGTTACAAAGTACAACTGTTAAGGGCTCTTAGTAAGTGAAAACGCCAAAATTGGCTTGTTTCTATTAGCTGCCATTTGAAACATTGTAGATTTTTCGCATTGTAATTTCCAATATGTGTTCTCTCTCTCTCTTCCTTAGCTATATGTTCCACATGGTGGTGGGGTCAGCTTTCCTGGTCTCACGTCTCCACTTCGCACGATCTTCGACATCAGAGTCGGAAACCTGATTCTTCCTCATATCTTTGGACACTACAGCTCTCCACGTTGTCTTGGGTCTACCTCTTGATTTACGACCAGGAAGTGAAAGCTGCAGTGCCAAGTTACCAACGTAGTCAGGTGGTCTCCTCTTTACGTGACCATACCATCTCAGCCTACTCTCCTGCATCTTGTCGGCTATGTCACGCACACCAAGGCTTCCTCGCACGTACTCGTTACGAATTTTATCAAGCCTGGTTACGCCATACATCCATCTCAGCATCTTCATTTCAGCAACTTGAATGGTATGGACGTTTTTCTGAGTCATAGCCCACGTTTCGCTGCCATACATAAGGACTGGTCTGATGAGGGTTTTATAAATTAAACCTTTAAGTTTTACCGGCATTCTTTTGTCACATGTGACACCAGTAACTTCTCGCCACTTAAGCCACGCTGCGGCTATTCGGTGTTGAATGTTGCTCTCCAAGTTTCCAGAGCTGTGCATCATACTACCCAGATATTTGTATTTATCGCACATGGTGACTAGTTGTCCATCGATGGGAATAGGACTGTTGTCGCTTGAGTCTGGTGCATTAAAGGATATATACTGGGTCTTTGCAACACTCAACACAAGGCCACCGGCCTGTAACTGATGCTTCCATGATAGAAGCGCTGCTTGTAACTCGGAGCGGCTCTCGGTGCAGATAGCAACGTCATCTGCGTAGATAAAAGTCCACGGGGCTGAAGTCTGCGCTATTTCGGTGAGCGAGTCCAACACCAGGCAAAATAAAAATGGGCTTAGTACTGAACCTTGGTGTACGCCTTCTGTGACCGCTATTGATTTGGTCTCGCCCACCACTGTCCGCACAACTGACCTCGCGTTCTTGTACATGTCGGCTATGATGTTGATGTAAAGTTCGGGGACGTTCTTCTTCCGAAGGCTCCACCAGATCGTGTGTCTCGGCACGCGATCAAATGCCTTTTCCATATCCAAGAACGCGACGTATAAGGGCCGGCTTTTAGCGCGATACTCCTCCGCAATGGTATTTAGAGCAAACATTGGATCGATGGTGGATAAACCTGGTACAAAGCCATAGTGCTGAGTTGACAATGAGCACTCTGATCTAAGTCGACAGTCGATCACTCTCTCATACAGCTTCATAGTTTGGCTTAATAGCTTGATCCCGCGATAGTTGTTACATTCGTATCTGCTACCTTTTCCTTTGTAGATCGGAACTATAGTGCTTAATCTCCAAGCCTCTGGCATCTTCGAGGAGAGCAGCATACAGTTGAAGAAATTGGTTAGCAGGACTATTCCTTCTTCGCCCAGGCATTTCCAAGCTTCTACAGGGATGCCATCTGGACCTACAGCTTTCTTGTTGGACATCTTTTTTAAAGCTTTATTTACCTCATCTGGTTGTATTGGAGGAATAAGACCAAAATTTTTAGCCATTTCTGGGAGTTGTGTAGTAACTGGGCTGGGGTTCAGGAGCTGCTGGTAGTATTGATGCCAAGCCGTAATGATATCCCTATCTTTGTACAACAAGTCACCGTTTGGGCTTTTGACGGTTTACACCTAGTGGGATCCTTTGTGTTTTGATTTCGTTGCTTTGCGAGCTTATAGATACATTTCTGACCTGCCTTGGTTTCCAATTGCCGGTATTTTTCTTTTTGGGAGTTGGCCCGTTCAACTGCTATTACTTTCTTGGTCTCCTTCTTCACTTCTTTGTACTTATCTCTATCTTCATCTGATTTAGTAGACTGCCAGAACTTGAAAGCATCTTTTTTTCGTTGAATTGCGCTTTGTACATCTTTTGTCCACCACCATGTTTCCTTATTGGATCTTGTCCCTCCTTTTGTACGGCCAAGTTGTAACATATCATTTTTTAATATGTTACATTCACAATAAACTTTGATAGTACCAACCTTCATTTCTGCTTTTTATCCTATATTTTGTACCTTTACACAACACAGTTTTTATACATCCCTTATTGCAAAGTACATACATTCTCATTAACTCAATTCCAAGCAATAATTGCTAATTTTTACATCTTAGGTACACTTAAATTTGTCAACAAACATCTATCACGTCTGTTCGCGCCGCGCTGCGAGCAGTCAGTTGTCATTGTCAAGGTCGCGAGACAATGCGCTCGGCCGGCCCGAGTATAGGATCGTTTTGCCAGTGCGCCGCCAACCACCGTCCGCGCAACTCGCGCTCAGTTCGCCACCTGTGACCCGTGTGTGTTCGCTTTGAAAAGCGCCGGGAAAGTTTTAGCTGCCTATTAGGGCATTGTGTAGTTATAAGAGTGTTAGCTATAACAGTTTCCCATCGGGGTTGACTGAAGACTTAGCCAGGCGCGCGCCGGCGAGACAGCCATCAGCCCCCCTGGATTACGGACAGTATTCTCTAAGTTAAGGTAGGCCTAGCTTTTAAGTAACTTAATTTTGCATGAGAAACCTTCGTTTCAATAAACTGTGGAACACAGTCGATGGTCACCACAATTGTGCGTGATCATATTTTTGGTAGCAGAGCTTAGTTGATATAATTAATTTTCATATTAAAATTAACTACATAAAATTTCATAGTAAAAATAAAAAGCGTACCTAAAAAGCGTACCTAAAAATTATTTTTTTTTGTTGAAATCTCGAGGGTATTCCGAGACGATTGAAGTACTAAGAAATTGTTCTAGTAAATTCTCGAAGCGAATGTTTCTCACTTGGTGGATCCGATAATAGATAGACACTTATATAATTGTTGTCACATACTAGTGATTTGATACGAGTTTACTCGCCTAGATGTGTATATTTTTTTTTGTGTGTCCGGATTTATTTGACGAATAGTTTCGTTCGAAAGTGTGTTTATTAGTACCACATACTAGTGATTTGATACGAGTTTACTCGCCTAGATGTGTACCTATATTTTTTTTGTGTGTCCGGATTTATTTGACGAATAGTTTCGTTCGAAAGTGTTGTTTATTAGTACCACATACTAGTGTTTGTTCCGAGTCCGCTTGCCTAGTTAAAAAAGTGGAACTAGTTTTAATTATTAGTAGTATTAAATTACGAGTATTATTATTAAAAATAGTTTTATTTTTGTTTGTTGATAACGGTTTAGTAGTTGATTTGCGAGGTTGACTTGGCCGTGCCGTGTATGCCATACCGTTAATCCTATACGTTTTGTTTATACCGTTATATTGTTAGCCCTTGAAATTGGTAAGTTGCTAATAATTTATGAAAATAGTAGGGTCCGTGTATGTCGTCCGAATTTTAATTGTGTTTTATATTATCGTGACGCGACCTATTTCTATTGCTTTTTTTTTGTTGATGTTTACCACTTTTATATTTCTTTGTTTGCTTTGTTTATTAAACGGATTATAAATGGCTCCTACGAATCCGACCGCCGTATCCAGGGCTGGCATCCAAGGAGCTTTGCGTTGGCTTGCTTGTGCGGTCACATTAATAGACCGAGCCGACCGGGTAGGCGCGTTGCTAGCTCGGTATGGCGGGCTGGCAGCTCGGCTGCAAGACCTGGAGCGCCACGCCATGGAGTGTCGCGCGTATTATTTGGAAAACCCCCCAGCTGATGATGCCGTGTCGGAACAGCTGGAGCAGGATGTAGCCCAGGCCTATGAGCTGGCTGACCAGTTCACGGAGGCGGCTGAGAGGGCCCTGGCTGTTCGGAAGGGGGAGCCGGTTTTGAGCGGGGAGGTCAAACCTACCCCGACGGCGTTGCTAGGCCGATTGCCTACCTTGGAGATTCCCACTTTTAATGGGGATCTGTCAGCCTGGATGGGCTTCATTAACCTGTTTGACAGCTTAGTGGATTCACGACGGGACTTATCCCCTAGTGAGAAGTTGGCCTATTTGCGCTCCTCCCTGCGAGGAGAGGCCAGCGCGGTAATCCAGCACCTGCTCATCAGTGACGACAACTACCAGGTGGCTCGCCAGCTTCTGGTTAGCAGGTACCAGAATGTCCGGTTACTGGCGGACACCCACGTGGCCACGATTTTGGCCCTCCCGCGAATCACGCGGGTACACCTGTTACGGAGGGAGTTGCTGAACCCGCTACTGTCAGCGGTCAACTCCCTAAGGCGATTGGACCTGCCGGTGGATCAGTGGTCCTTTATACTGCTGCACATAGTCCTCGCCAAATTGCCCGCTGAAATGAAGGGGCGTTTCGAGCAGAGGTACGGAGGCGACAGCGCCTCGTATCTCCCGCCCTTCGCGGACCTCCTTCGTTTTTTGGAGGACGAATGTAGGGTGACGGACCACCTGGAGCCCGCCCCGGTTCCAGGTGTTGGTCGTATGGTGGCGGCGAGGGAACAGCACCGTCGCCCGACCAACCGGTATGCTGCCTTCCAGCAGTCCCCTCCCCCCGCACCGAGTGAGCGGTGCAGGTATTGCAGGGGAGATAGGCACGTGGTGCACGAATGTGCCAAATTTAGAGGCCTCCGCCCAGAGGGACGGAGGGCCGTTGCGAAACAGCGTCAATGGTGCTATAGGTGTTTGGGGGGACACATGCAGTCGGCGTGTCCCCAGACAGAGGATTGTCGTCTTTGCGGAGGGAGGCATCACCCCCTCCTTTGTTTGGACCGCAAGGACGCCGGGAGCGACCGGGGTTCGAATTCCTCGCGCACGGGCGGGGGCCCGGCAGCCCGGAACCGGTCCCCTAGAGATTCGGCGGGGCTTAGCCCCCCCGTTCAGTCCCCCCCGGAGAGGGGGAACTATAGGAGAGACGCCCCCGCCACGGGCGGGGGTAGGGGGGTACCACAAGAGTACGCCACGGTGGCGATGGGCACGGGCCCTATTTGCTACTCCCCCCCCCCTAATGGAGAGGCCTCGATTGGGGTACTATGTACCGAGGCACGCCCCACACGGGTATTACCCTGCACCTAGGAGTGCTGTTGGTCGGGGCCAGTATGTACCCGATTGGGACCCGCTCGCCCGGTACGAGCGTCCCACATTTGGCGCGCCGACTCAGGCGCGAGGGGGACAAGTACCCCCCCAAAATTTTTAATGGCGCCCCTGTCGGACCCAACCACCCCTCCGGAGCTTGTGCTGTTGCCAACAGCCTCCGTGAATGTTTGGGGACCTAAGGGCAATGTTGTAACGGTGCGTGCCCTTTTGGACTCAGGTGCCCAGGGGTGCATAATGTCCAGGTGGCTTGTCCGACAGCTGGGTCTTTTGCTTGTGCCGCATCACGAAGCGGTACGGGGGGTGGGAGACTCGCGGATCCCTGATCCGATTGGTCGAGTTGAGTTCTCCTTCTCCCCCCACTTCGCGCCAAGGCCGAAGATCGGTGCTTCGGCGATAGTCTTTGATAAGGTGGTTGGACCACTCCCGCAAGTGCGAGTGCCGCCATCCACGATTGAGCTGACGTCTGGACTGGCTTTGGCTGATCCTTCCTTCCACCGACCGGGCCCAATACACTTGTTGATTGGTGCGGATGTCCTCGGTCGTGTACTGTGTGGAAGCAAGCGAGTTTTGCAGACAGCCGATCTTGTCGCCTTGTCCTCGTCGCTGGGTCATGTGGTGATGGGAAAGGTACCACAGACACCAGAGACCCCGTCGGTAGACCGCCAGACCATTGTCGGTTCTACTTTGTCCGACGTTCTCCAAAAGTTTTGGGAGGTGGAGGAACCTCCCACTGCCAAGCGGTTGGATCCGTTAGCCGAGGAGTGCGAATTGTTCTACCAGAACAACACTGGGCGCCTCCTCTCGGGTCGCTTGATTACCCGCTTGCCCTTCTTGGCGGTTCGCCCTCCTTTAGGGAGCTCCCGACCGATGGCCGAGAAGAGATTGTTGTCCATGGAGCGTAGGATGGCCAGGGATCCCGCATTCAAGGAGAAGTATATAGACTTCATGCGGGAGTATTTGGACCTTGGGCACATGTCCATCTCGCAGTTGGACTGGCGTAATGTGGAACATTACTTCCTGCCACACCACGCTGTTTTGAAGACTTCCAATGGGAAGATCCGCGTGGTCTTTGATGGTTCAGCGCCCACGTCAACCGGAGTGTCGTTGAATCAGTGTCTGCATGCGGGGCCGAAGTTGCATCACGATGTCTGTGATGTTTTGACCAACTTCCGCCGGCACGCTGTCGTCTTTGTGGCCGATATCCGCATGATGTTCAGACAGACCGTGATTCACCCGGAGGATAGACGATACCAGCTCATCCTTTGGCGTGAGGATCCCCAGGATCCGATGTTGGCTTACGAGCTGAACACCAACACTTATGGTTTGCGGTCGAGCCCCTTTGTGGCGATCCGTTCGCTTTTGGAGCTCGCAGAGCGCGAACGGCTACGCTATCCCCGGGCATCTGCTCTTATTGAGGGGGGGGGCCTTATTTGTCGACGATATCTGCACGGGGGCCTCGAGCTTAGATGAGGCTCTCGTCTTACGTGATGAGCTGATTGCGCTCTTGAGGGCTGGTGGCTATGAGTTGCGGAAGTGGCTGTCTAACTCACCGGACCTATTGGCAGATTTGCCTAAGGACCACCAGCAAGAGCCGCTCCTCTTTGAAAATCCGGAGACTCCAGACATGCTGTCTGTTTTGGGAGTCCAGTATCGACCAGTCCCGGATTTGTTCACATATAGATTGGAACTGCCAGACCCAAAGGTCTGGACTAAACGCACGGTGCTGTCCACTGTAGCCCGTACCTTTGATCCGAACGGTTGGCTCAGCCCTGTAGTGTTTTCGATGAAGTGCTTCCTACAGGAGCTCTGGGCTGCGGAATTGTCATGGGATGAGCCCCTCTCTGGTAGCCTCCTACGAGAGTGGGTGAGGTTCGTGTCATCCCTACCCGACGTCAATCGGGTTTGTATACCGAGGCAAATGCTGCCTTCGGGAAAGTTTAAAGCCTCCCTGCACGGCTTTTGTGACGCGTCCGAAAGCGGATACGCGGCAGCCGTTTACATCCGAACGGTGGATGCAGCAGGCGTTGTCGCCGTACACTTAGTTACGGCCAAGAGTAAGGTCGCCCCCCTTCGGACTAGGCTAACCATTCCGAAGTTGGAGTTGTCCGGCGCCACTCTCTTAGTACGGCTACTCAATCATGTTGCCGACACCTTGGGAAACGGTGTCGACTTGGGGTCGATATTTGCGTGGTCTGACAGCCAGGTCGTCCTTTGTTGGCTGAAGAGTTCAGTCCACACCCTTGAGGTTTTTGTGGCCAACCGGGTCTCACAAATTCAGACTTCAAAGGCCCCGTTGATTTGGCGCCACGTACCGGGCGAATTGAACCCCGCAGATTGTGCCTCCCGCGGCTGCGAGGCGCCTGAGTTAGTGGACCACCACCTATGGTGGAGTCCATCATGGTTGTTACGGCCTGAGCGCTCATGGCCTGCCACCCCGGCTGTGGCCAGAGTCCCAGACCTAGGCATGCGTGTTCACGCCGTGGAGACGGTGGCGGCTCCGCAGATGGAGTTTTTGTTAGACCGCTACAGTTCTCTTGATAAGTTGCTCGGCGTGACTGCTTGGATGAGGCGCTTTGTGCGAAATTGTCGCCAGCCTCAGGAGAAATCGTTGTCTCCGGTCCTCGCCCCACAAGAGCGGCAAGACGCTCTGTTGCATTGGTTGCGAGTGACGCAACAGCGAGAGTTTGAACCGGAGCTGAAAGCCCTGCGCTCAAGTAAGTCCAAGTTGAAGGGACCCTTGGTGCGGTTGAATCCTTTCTTGGACAGTACCGGATTGCTGCGTGTCGGAGGTAGGCTCAGACATGCCAACCTGCCGTACGGATCACGCCACCCTTTGTTGCTCCCCAAGGATGGACCGTTAGTTAGACTGTTGATTACAGACCGACATGTAAAGAATGCTCATGCCGGTTGTAATGCTTTGACCGCGCTCCTCCAACGAGAGTTCTGGATTTTGTCAGTGCGGAGAATAATCCGATCCGTTATTTTTCGTTGTCTCCCGTGTTATCGTTTGCGCGCCGATACGATGCAGCCCCAGATGGGTGATTTGCCTGCCGATCGAGTGAACGAATCGATGCCCTTCTCAGGAGTTGGAACGGATTTTGCGGGGCCATTTACCGTTAAGACATCGCGGCTTCGTAATGCTAGAACGGAAAAGGCTTACTTGTGTGTATTTGTTTGTTTGGCCACTAAAGCGGTCCACCTGGAGGTGGTTAGTGCCCTCACCACAGAAGCCTTTGTAGCCACGTTGAATCGTTTTGTGTCTCGCCGCGGAATGCCGTCGTTAATCAGGTCCGATTGTGGAACCAATTTCAAGGGCACCGATAGGTATTTAAGGGAAGTTTGTGAATTTTTGGATAGGAATAATTTTGAGATCGGATCCACACTCTCTCGCAGAGGGGTACGATGGCAGTACTCCCCGCCATCCTGCCCCCACTGGGGAGGGATTTTTGAAGCAACTGTAAAGGCCGCTAAAACTCACCTTCGTCGCGTTATTGGGGAGACGGTCCTCACGTTTGAGGAACTCGCGACCGTATTTTGTAAGGTTGAGGCGGTCCTCAACTCGCGTCCGTTGTGTCCGTTGTCTTCGGACGCGAATGATTTAGAGGCCCTTACGCCGGGCCATTTTTTGATTGGCAGACCGCTTAACGCCTTGCCGGAATATCCTTATTCCGAAGTGCCCTCCGGACGGCTCTCGCGATTTGAATTGCTCCAGCAGCTTACGCAGAGTTTTTGGCGCCGTTGGCATCTGGAGTATTTGCACATTTTGCAGCAACGCGTTAAGTGGTCGGATAGGACGACCCCACCCAAGACCGGAGACCTCGTGTTGGTAAAGGATCCAAACCTGCCGCCCCTCCGCTGGCGTTTAGGACGCATTGTTCAGCTTCATCCGGGGTCGGATGGTGTGCCCAGGTTTGCCGAGGTCCTGGTGGGGGACTCTGTTTTGAAGCGAGCGATCGCTACCCTCTCTCGCCTGCCCTTAGATTGAGTTGGCGGACAGTTTGTTACTGTCCGGGACGGGGGGATGTTCGCGCCGCGCTGCGAGCAGTCAGTTGTCATTGTCAAGGTCGCGAGACAATGCGCTCGGCCGGCCCGAGTGTAGGATCGTTTTGCCAGTGCGCCGCCAACCACCGTCCGCGCAACTCGCGCTCTGTTCGCCACCTGTGACCCGTGTGTGT
Source organism: Crambus lathoniellus (assembly GCA_949710035.1). Taxonomy (NCBI): domain Eukaryota; kingdom Metazoa; phylum Arthropoda; class Insecta; order Lepidoptera; family Crambidae; genus Crambus; species Crambus lathoniellus. The sequence continues at coordinate 11,953,777 of OX453299.1, read as the reverse complement.
TCGCTTTGAAAAGCGCCGGGAAAGTTTTAGCTGCCTATTAGGGCATTGTGTAGTTATAAGAGTGTTAGCTATAACAGTTTCCCATCGGGGTTGACTGAAGATCTTAGCCAGGCGCGCGCCGGCGAGACAGCCATCAGCCCCCCTGGATTACGGACAGTATTCTCTAAGTTAAGGTAGGCCTAGCTTTTAAGTAACTTAATTTTGCATGAGAAACCTTCGTTTCAATAAACTGTGGAACACAGTCGATGGTCACCACAATTGTGCGTGATCAACGTCTGAAGTTTGACATTTTAATTTTATCAGAGTAAACATCATAATTTTTGAACCATTGGTTCAATCTTGTGAGGAACAGCAGAACTATTTCCACGAGCAATTATCCAGAGATATACGTCTTCTCATTCTTGCATGGATGTCCAGCTATTTCCATCTCTTTTTCTTATAAAGACACCTTGCGTTGAGAGTCCACACTTCATCAAACTTTAGCGCCATCTGGTGTCAAATAGTGGCAAAGTATGTCGCACATATATTGTCATCTCTCTCACACCTAAATGCATAGCCATCCTGTCATCTCGTTCATGCAACAGCACCAGAACTGACATCTGGCGTAGAGTAGCTCTCTTGCTTTAATAATTGAACTTCTACATATTGAGTCTAGATTATCTATGGTACCTAAAAACTTTTATCAATAACTTTATGAATATCTAATCTACAATGAAAGTAATTAGTTATTTATAATCTACAAATCTTCCTTTATTTGATTTTATATAATTCTTCATTTATCTTTAGCTAATTTTCTTAACCATAGACTATATTCGGATCATTCTAGAAATGTACAAGTGAGCATTGTCTATGCTACTGACTTTGGAAAATTCGAGATTGATGGTAAAGCAAAATGAGTTAAAAACATGATTCTAGAAAAATCGTGGCAGAACATATAAATAGGGCCCATCTCGCCCCAGTGTTTTTTTCTCTCTCTGAACCTCTACTTAACTGACTGTGAAAAAGTCACTGTGAACTGTTATTGCATAGACATCTTTGATAATTGTGATACCTACGTAGTTTATCCCTGATAAACCTCGCTAATTGCGTCCTAAGCTGCATCATTGTGTGAACACTGTAATTTTCTTTATTGGTCCTCGATCTTCAGCGTCCGGGTAAGTCGATATGCTAAACGGCAAACAAATTACCAACATCTCTTTATGTCACTGCTTTGGCATAACGCTGTGTTTTCTTCTTCCTCGACAGTTCTTATTCTTGACTGGACTACCTGTCCGGAGCGAGCACCTGCGAAGCTGATACCATACCGGCGAGCCCTCGTTCGCTGACCTTAGGCCTTGAGTGACCGGCGTTCGCAAGCCCTCCTCGGAATATAAATCTCAGGTGTAATCGTTCTTATATCTTTATCTCTTATTTCATTTCTTTCCACCCTTTTCGCTTATGAGTTGTCCATGAGCGTGGCGCCCATTAATCATCTCTAATCTTCTCTTCTCTCATAAGTTTAACTTAACTACATACATATAAGTATTACCTACTTTCCTTTCAATTTTGTAACCCTCCCAACTTGATTTAAACTGCACTTGTGAATTTGTTAAATGTTTAATATTGAATAACAACCCATATTTTAATTTGTGTTTGTATTTGTATATCCAGTCTGACACGTTGTAAACCTACTTTAAGGATAGCGATAGCCTAGGACTTTTATTCATATAAATTTCTTTTGAAACCTTATTTGTTTAGTTTCAACTTCATTACCTGTCTATGTAATCTTCAACTCAGTGAGAATACTGTAATTTAAGTCCCTCTGACAGTGCAACAAGTGAGCTGCAAAGTAAATTGTTATCCCCACGCCCTGTATTTCTTATAAGAACCTGATTTTACATGTGATTTAAATAAAACTTCATATTTCATTATATTTTTAATTTCTTTTATTTTACATCAAAACCTATAGTTGAAAACACTAGTTACAAGGTGTAATATTTGCAGCTGTTATGATGGATTTGCTAAGAGTTTCCCATATAGTGTCAACGTCTGATTCCGTATCAACTTTAATGTGGTTTAAGTTTTGACGGAACTCCGAAATTTTTTCTCCTTTTAAGTTCCACCATTTCGTAATCTCTGGTGTTTGAGAAGGTTTCTCTTTGGCTGTTTTCTTAAACAACATATCCATCACAACAATGCGGTGCTGAGAAACAACGCTTTCTCCCGGAATTACTTTGCAATTAGTTATCCGGTTCAGATGAGCTCGATTTATTAGTAAGTAGTCAATCTGCGACGATGTTTGGCTGCTTTTATAAGTAACTAGCGGCTGCCCGCGGTTTCACCCGCGTGGTTCCCGTTCCCGTGGGAATATCGGGATAAAAAGTACATATAAACCTTCCTCTTGAATCACTCTATCTATTAAAAAAAATCGCATCAAAATCCGTTGCGTAGTTTCAAAGATTTAAGCATACAAAGGGACATAGGGACAGAGAAAGCGACTTTGTTTTATACTATGTAGTGATTATATGTTCCGCTTTTTTCGAAAAGTACGAATTGACTATACAAAGGTCGAATGCTGCAGCAGTGGAAAGAATAACTTTCCCTTGATCATTTATTGTGCCAAATGCGTGTCCACCGTGCACTCTATGAAAGGCGTCGTTCTTCTCGCCTATGTGCCCATTAAGGTCTCCGCCCAAAATAATAGTCTCTTTTGTGGGTACTTTTTGGAGAAAATTTTCCAGAGTCGTCCAAAATATGTCTTTTTCAATTCTGCTACAACCCACTTGGGGAGCATAGGCTGAAATCACATTAAGAACTTCTCCTTCTACTAGCACTTTCAGAGATATTAGTCTATCGTTTTCACGGTTGATCTCTAAGATGTTATCGAGGTGTTCTTCTTTTACAGCGATTGCTACACCATTTCTACCATGTTTTGCGCCTATGTACATCATCCATCGGGTTTCCTGTAGACAAACAAAATCTACCTTTCTACGAGTGAAGAGGGAGGCAAGCTCCTTGGTCTTCCCTGTTAATGTTCCAACATTCAAACTAGCGAAGCGGATCTTACGGTTACAAATAGGGACTAACTTCTTTAGCCGAGTTCGTCCTTGCCTCGGTAGCCCTAGCCCACTATTCGCAGATTTAGGGCGATGTGTCTGCGCGTCGTTTTGCGGCGACGCCCTATCCGTTATCCTCAATGCATTTTGTAACCTTTCCATCATTCTTAATTTGGCGAGTGTCGGGTTTATTATTTAGTACCGATTGCCATCTGACGTACAAAAAACCCACCCGTTTTAGGCAGGGAAACCCTCAAATATCGGATGGTAAATTTTGGGTATAGGTATTTAGGCCTATACCATAGTAGTTGTCTGGATATTCCGCCAGAACTTCGGTCGCCAGAGCCTCGTTTGTTAAACAGCAGGATGTACCACGGGCAGGTGAGGTTGACATTAGGGAAGTTATAGATTTAGGGCCATTCCCTTTACATCCACTTAATTTCCAATATGTATTATAGAACGTATATGTGATGGGAGGACTGTTTCGAAAATACGATTGGAAAAATTTTGCTCGATATAAAAATATCCTGAAGTTACCTCTAAAATTTTATATAAATGCACATTACGACCGTGTTTTACAATAATATTTCCTATAAAATAACAAACACATAGTTATTTACCTTTTCTATTTCGTGACTGTTTTAGATTTTCAAAAAAACTAAACATTTTTATTAACTTTTTGATAAAAGTGTGAATTTCGCTTACGATTTTTAGTTTCGAGCTCGTTGATTCCATAGTGATTTTTCGCTGACCGCCTAACTCCTCTTAAGGCTAGGATTCCCCAAAATAGGGTATGTTAAATTGTGGATAACTCGCAAATTACAAGTATCTACTTAAAATTTTAAAAAATATATGTTATTTTACAGTTATTTATAGTCTCAATCGTGTTTTAATTGTTGTGCTTTTTTACACACTAGTTACAAGAAATGTGAACTTTTTTCACAATACTACTGATGGTCACACCACACACTACATTCACATCACATCATACTGTCATAATTCTTGTAACTAGTGTGTAAAAAAGCACAACAATTGAAACACGATTGAGACACGATTACGACTTAACGTTAGCAGAATCGGGCCACTGGTGTCTGTTTTGCTTAGCGCGCGGAAAAGTTTGACCTACTACTTAACTGCACGTCGCAAAAATGATTACGCGTGTTTTTCTTATATGCGATCGTTATCATTATTCACTGGCTATTTTTAGTTTGCATCGACTATGTGATGATATGTTGACGCTCTGTTTAGCTCGTATACATATTATAGCTCTGTATAGTTTCTGTATAGCCCCTATTTTCGCGAAAAGTGCAACATGGTCCTAATGTAGTAAGTTCTAGGGCTACGAAAGTGGTTGAACTCTCAAAAGATGCGTCTAGTCAAGGACTACAAGATGGTGTATTTTTTTTTAAATCAAACACTTTTTTCAAATTGCTTTATGTCAAAAAAATACGCAATTTTTCGGGGTGTTTTGTACTTTGCTTTGGAATTAGATCGCTTATATCTCGTGAACTAAGACCGATACAGATAAAATGAAAAAAAAAACCCTCGGAGTATTGACTTGAGCTACATTTTGAAAAATCCGGACTTCTCCAGGAAAGTGCACTTTGTGTGACTCAATCGCGGGCGGCGCGCTCCTAGAAGCACGCAAGGCTTGGAAATATGACGTGTTTTTTTTTGCGTTCACAATGCTTCAGAAATGACTCTCAAGCGGGTATAGTGTTGGATTATTTATACTAAAACACGCACATGTTGGAATACGTCAACAAGGGAATAAAAATTACAAGTCGTAACGATATAGGTATCGAGCCGCTACAGTAGGCTGTAGCGGCGCACTCACGTCGCTACATATGTAAGCAGGGACGTCGAGTATCGAAGAAATGCAGGATCAGCGAAAAGTACGAATGTAAACATCGACGCGCAAGCCTGACGTCACACAATACGTCAAGACAGAACTAAAGAATTGTATGGAAACATGAATCGCGCTAACAGAGTTTCTCAGATGCGTTGCATAAATACAATTACCAACAAAGATGCTGATAAGCAATACAGTGTCAAGCCACACGAACTTCAACTTGAATAAATGGCGTCGAACGACGCCACACCAATTCTTTATTAGTTTATTAGACGGAAAATGCTTCTCCTGATTTGTTATGTGTTAAATGTATTTAATATTGTATGATTGTATGATAAACAGATTTGTATCATAGTTATGCAGAAATATATTAAATACTTACTAAAAAAGGTGATTTTTGTATATTGCGAAGTATTTAATAAGTTTTAATTTTCATACGTTGGTATAAGTTACGGAACTTAACACTATATTACAAAATAATGAATAATGGATTTAATAACGCTAAATGTATATTAAGAAACTTAAATCATTATTGCCCAATGTGGTATGTTACCTATTTTTTTGTAAAACAGTTAAAAATAAAAGCCAACAATAAAAATAAACACAATAAGCGCTACCTTGTAGTGGATAAAAAGAAAATAATAATAATACAAATTGAAGCATTACACAATTTGTATTTTCTTGTATATGTTCGCTTACATGTTATTAAATAAATTCTTTTCTTTTTGGTTTCTTCAACGCTGCCCTGTATTATCGCGCACTTTGATTCATAAGAACCAAAACTCCAGAATTTTTTAAACTCCTTTTTTCGTTGCTCGATGGATAACATTTCGGAACATTTTAAAGGGCATTTACAATCTCTATTAATGATTTTCTTGGGAGAAACTCCTTTCCCCTTTTGCACTGAAATATTTCATACTTATTTGTCTTCGCTTTCTTCTTCCATAAGCTACTGCTCTATAATGCATTCCAGAATATTAACAGCCGCTTGTATTTGTGTGTCTTCAGTGGTGGGTAGAAGTTCTACAAAAAGAGTTTCTACAAAAAGAGTTTGGACATTATCTGCCAGGTCGTTTCCTTCCTTCATAGTATTGTAATTATGCTCACCATCCCTATCAACTATTACTTATTTCTCGTTATCGTTCGAGCTATCTTTTCCATTACTAAAAGTAGCTTTTTCAGTCGTTTGGTCACCTAAACTATCCTTTTCAATAATGGTGGAACTATAATATTCAACTGTCTTATTGTTCTGATTTGATCATAATTTGGTTCCTATGATAATTGGTTTTATCATTGGACTCAAATAGAAGGTTATTGATAGTCGCTAAAGAACTAGACTTATTTATCTCTACAAGATTAGGCTCTTGCACGCCATTTCCTAAATGATTAATTAATTCTATTAATGGAGCAATGCTTTCTATGATATTAACTTCAGATAGCGCATCGAAAAATATACCACTGCAACGGGAGTATTGAAAGTCGACAGAGTATTCTAGATCTCGAACTGTAATACCTATCATTAAAAAGCTAGCTCATCTGCCTGAAAAACTTCTAATACAGATGGAGATCTAGAATACCTACTCTGTCGACTTTCAAAACTCCAGATGCAGAAATGAATATCATAGAAAACATTGCTCCAATAACAGATTTAATGGATAATTTAGGGACTGGCGTGTAAGAGTGCTTCAAGAGAGAGAAGAGAAAAGAGCGCAAGAAATCTTCTGGAGATAAATCAGTCCAGTCCTTTAGTGACTACCCTTAACCTTCTATTTGAGTCCAATGATAAAAACCCACTATCCTACGAACCAAATTATGATCAAACCAGAAGATTACGACAGTTGAAGATTATAGTTCCACCATTATTGAAAAGGATAGTTTAAGTGTATTTTTTGTTTAGGGACTAGCTAGTTAAGCAGCTTAAAATACAAATAATGTCTAGTAGCACCTTCACCAACATTTAACAATAATAAGTTAGGGATAGTAACTCCGCTTCAAGTTTTAGGGAAGCGCCCTTATTCATTTAGCAATAATGCGTTTAGTTGCATAGTACAAAACTAGCATTTCTTTACATTTAGCAATAATGCGTTTAGTTGCATAGTACAAAACTAGCATTTCTTTACATTTAGCAATAATCAATTAGGCTATTTTGTATTATTAATGAAAAATTTAGGACACTTCAGTCTATACGATTAGAACAACATCAACATACATTTCTAAATAAATGCTTTTCTTTTTAAATAAATCAGAAAAACCACAGAATTTGATTGTTTCTCTCATTTTTATCGGCAAACTAACTTCAGAGAGAAAGGGCAATGAAAATCTTGAAAATACAATAAAATACTCACTTACCGTGGTAACTTCAGCGTGGACTGCGGACATAACACTTTAACAATAGTTTGTACATTGAATAAAGTAATTTAATCTGAATTTCACAGTTTATTTCGAATTATTAACGCGGACTTCGTTGTTTGTCTCTGCGCCGAAGAACAAAATTCAATTTCGCAATAATGTGTCAAGTCTCCCGACATCTTTAACGAAATAATAGATGGCGCATCTTCGAGTGGTGACTATGTTAAGGAACAAAACGTATTATTGACAAACTTGGTTTCAATGATTCCATATTCGATTCAAGTTATTGTTTTGTTTTTCTCCTATTTCTAAGTTTTAAATTACTTAAAACATTATTGAATAATGAAAAACACTCGGCGCTTAACCAAAAAACATCAATATCTCCGAATATGTGTTTTTGTGGGTTGACACATTATTGCTTATCAGCATCCACTGCTAACAGAACGGCCGCGGTCCCCGAGCACAGAAACTTAGTGTACGGCCAGAGTGCCCGCTCTGGTTGAGCGTCGGGCGGGGCGGGGCGGGTAGCGTTCATCATTTGGTTGCCGACGCTCCGGCCGCTACTCAGGACACCACTATGCGTTAGCATTTGTTTAACATGAACGCTGCCCGCCCCGCCCCGCCCAACGCTCAACCAGAGCGGGCACTCTGGCCGTACACTTAGCTCGGAGGAAGTGCTTCCCTTTTCACTGAATATATGGCGAAAATGTCCGCCTCTACATATTGGTGACCAGCGACATTGGACAGCAGCAGCAAAGCAGCCTTAAGGATCGGTTAAAGGGTTATTACTCTTATCCTAATTAGGATCCTTATTAAGCATACATTGCTTTCTTCGAGCTCATTTTTAGCAAGTGATGCAATCAAAACAAGCAATGTATGCTAAATTAGGATCCTAATTAGGATAAGTGTAATAAGCCCTTTACTTCAACTTTAGTTAAAAAGAGAACAAGTGCGTGTCGGTCTCGCCCATGAAAGGTTCCGAAGTAGCAAGTAATTAGATACCCACTTAACGCAATAATTACCGACACTCAGCCACAATACAACAGACTATCATCTTTGATCTAAATATTTGTTGTTTTAGTCATTGTGCTGTCAATGCGACTAGACAGGAAATAATGATTAAAACTAACTTTTAAAAGGACATGGGTTCTGGGCTATTTCTGAAAGTGCCGGCCAACAAAAGTCAACTTAACGTAAACAATTTTTATTACTACAGCTAAGTTCAAAGTCCAATAGTTTAGATTATATTTAAGATCAAAGATCACCCATTCTCCATACATTTTGACTAATTTTGAAAGTGCCGGCACACACTAACTAACCTTTTAAAATAACAGAAGACATTTTTCTAAACACTTTTTATTACTACAGCTAAGCTCTATATACCATAGATTAAATTAAATTAAAAAAAATCGAAAGTAGTTTTAACCAGGCCATAGGTGTCACTTTTAATCACTATTAAAATGTATTTATGTGTGTGCTTATACACCAAAAGCTGCTTGCACCCGACAACAGATTAGAATCATCACCCTGTACGAAATTAGAATGGCACTCAAGCAGCTTAAAAACAACAAGATGGCGGGCGATGACGAAATCACAACAAAGCTTCTGAGAGCGGACGGAAAGCCAATACTTAAGGTCCTCCAGAAGCTTTTCAATTCAATCATCCTCGAGGGAAACCGCCAAAGGCATGGGGCAGATGCGATATAATGCTGTTTTTCAAGAAGGGTGATAAGACTCTCTTGACGAACTACAGACCCATCTCGCTTCTGAGCCATATCTATAAGTTGTTTTCGAGAGTCATTACAAATCCTCTCGCTTGCAGGTTTGACGACTTCCAACCTATAAGCCGGGTTCCGAAAAGGCTATAGTACCAGGCTAGGCTATAGACCACATTCTTACGCAGCGGCAAGTTATAAAGAAGAAGAGTACAACTTGCCACTTTGCTTGGCGTTTGTGGACCATGAGAAAGCCTTTAATTCGATTAAGAATTGGGCGGTGCTGCAATCTCTCCAGAGGTGCCAAATAGACCACAGGTACATCGAGGTGCTGAGGTACTTATATCAAAACGCCACCATCACCATGTCAGTCCGATTACAGAACCAGAGCTCTAATCCTATCCAAGTACAGCGAGGTGAGAGACAGGGAAACGTCATCTCTCCGAAACTGTTCACAGCTAACTTGAAGGATATTTTTAACCGACTTCAAAAATTGAAAAGGAGGAGGTAATCTATTCGTCACGTTTTTTTATATGTATGTACACCGATTATTGAAATTTTGAAATCAGTTCAGTTGTTTTCAGGAAATCTTGAAAATACTATCGTTTTCGTTACCACTGTATGTGAATTTCTACGTATCTTTAGGCATAACTCTTTTGTTAATAAACAGAGATGGTTCTTGTTTTGTTGGAAAGGAGATACCTCAGGGTATTTTCACCGACTTCAAAAAAGGAGGTTTTCAGTTTGATCACATACCTATTTACCAGAATAAACGTAAATTGCATGCATATTGCACTAAAAAGAGTGAAATAAAAATTACTTTCATTTAAAAATAAAACCGCCTTCAAAAAAAATTACAAAAAGTAAGAAATAATCCCTCACCAAATAACGTAAGTACTTTGAAGTCGGGCGGGTTTTAACAAATACAACAAAAAATTGTAGGTACATGTTTCACGCCCGACTTGAAAGTAGGGCAGAGGTACCCTTTGTGGCCACTTTAAGGATTTTTTGACTTTTAAGCACTAAGTACTAAATTGGTCTTAGGTATTTGAGACACAAATTATATCTTAAATTATAGATAAATTATCTACCTTTAAAGGTACATTTTTCAAATTTATAAAAGTAAAATAGTTTTTTTTATATTACACACAATGTGTGAGAGGTGCCAAATGTACCGGTTTTAACCACTTACTGATAGTTAAACTTTTGTAAGTATAGCGAAAAATCAAAACCAAGCCCAGGTAAAATCAATATATTCTAATGCGCTAGAAACCAGTCAATTGCAAAACAACAATTTAATTTATTTAAATTTTTACTTTTTTGCATTCACAGTGCAATTTTTATGGTTGAAAAATGGAAAATGAAGTATTTAGAAAAAATCGACCCGTCTCCCATCGGAGCTGGTTGTGAGACGGGTCGATTTTTTCTAAATACTTACTTCATTTTCCATTTTTCAACAATTTAATTGTAAAAAACAAATAGTACATGGAAATCGTACGTACCAAAAAGTGGTGTTGCCTTGCATTAAATGAGGTAGTTCTGATTTTTTTATATGTTAGTAGTGATGAGATGGTAATGACAAATCCAAGTTTTCACCTCAAAAGCCCTTCGGATCATTGTTAAATACTTAAAAAGCCATAAAATGTTCGGTTTTTTTTCAGTTTTTGTATGTATTTTGCACCAAGGACCTGAGTAACGGCAAATATTACTATGCACTCTTTAAAGTAGACTAAATTTGCAATAACAAGAGAATAATTTGGTTTTAGTAAGTTAAATAGTTTTTAAAATACGGCTATTTAAAATTTTGCAAAATTTCAATAAAGGAAGTATTACAGTTTTTTTGGTTTTCGTCAACTTTGACCCCTAGTAGTGGGTTTATGGCAAAAGTTTTTTATTAGTTATTAAAGTCCATTAAATTTTCGACAAAATGAGATTAATTATGTCAATTTACACCTGATAGTTCCTCGGACATAGCTGTTCCAAGTTATAGAGGTAGGTAAGTAAACAATTATGTAATAGAAGGGTTTGCAAAAGGTAGTAAGCTTTAAAGGAAGAAGGATCTGGGAGGTGTTCCCATTCTACCCTGTTAATGACACGCAAACCTTAATCACCTTGAAAGCATACCAAAGATGTAAGGTTGTACCAGCAGATGTGGTTGCAGGAAAGCAGGACTCAAATGTTCGCCTGTTTGCAGCTACCGCATTGGCCAATCATGCGAGAACATACCAGATCTGATGTGTGATGACATTGATGAACCATTGATTGATAACCCACCATCAAAGGACGATTTTGACTTTCCTGAGCAGTTCGATGAAGAAATTATACCTCAGCAAGCTGCCCCCAAAGGGCGTGCTGTGGATTCAGAGGACAAGCCTGGTCCATCAAAAATATACATACAATGTACATAATTGATCCCACCACCTCCCAGATCCTCCTTCTTTTCACGCGTACTTCATTTTGCATACCCTTCTATTACATAATTGTTTGCTTACCTCAATAATTTCAAACAGCTGTGTCTCAGAAACTATCAAATGTAAGTTGACATTACTATATGGTCTCATTTTGTTGGAAATTTAATGGACTATAATAATGACTAATAAAAAACTTTTGCCATAAACCCACTACTATGGGTCAAAACGTCGAAAACTAAAAAAAAATCAATACTTCACTTTTTTTGAAATATTGCAAATTTTAAATAGCCGTATCTTAAAAACTATTTGACTTACAAAAACCAAATTATTCTCTTTTTATTGCAAATTTAGTCTACTTTAAAGCGTGCATAGTAACTTCTTCGTCTTCATCTTCTGGACTGGAAAGGATGCGGCATCAACATCAATGGCGAGTACCTGTGTACACACCTGCGGTTTTCAGATGATGTAGTTCTCATGGCTGAGACTTTGGAAGACCTAAATACAATGTTCGACGATCGACGACGAGATCTCAGTAATGCTTCTCAAAGAGTGGGTCTGAAAATGAACATGGATAAGACGAAAATTATGTCCACTGCCCATATTGCACCCGCTCCAGTTAATGTTAAGAACATTACACTCGAAGTTGTTGACCACTATGTCTACCTGGGACAGACAATCCAATTAGGTAAGTCCAACTTCGAGAAAGAGATCTCTCGCCGAATCCAGCTCGGATGGGTAGCGTTCGGGAAGCTCCGGCATATATATTCGCGTCCGAAATTGCTCAATGTCTCAAGACTAAGGTCTTTGACCAGTGTGTGTTGCCAGGTATGACTTATCGAAGCGAGACGTGGTCTTTTATTATAGGTCTCATAGAAGGTTCAAGGCCACCCAGCGAGTTTTTTCAAAAGACTTCGTTTGCATACGATATCGTGAGCCGTCTCTAAGAACTAATTCGTCTACGGATTGAATTATATTATTACATCGGCGATCGGCGGCAGCGTCGCATATCTGTGGTTCCAGAAATTTCATCTTCTGCGTTTTGGTTAGTAACCTGTTTAATCTTAATCGTTTTCAACTTTATCTATTAAGAACAGCTGTTAGTCAAAGCCATCAGCTACATTTTTATTTAAATTTAACGCCCTTATTATTGTTATGGCTAACGGGTCATTTTTGATTGAATTTATAGGAGCTAATACAATACAGCTACGTCTTCGTTAAGACATCATGAAAAAATGACTGTCATTGGATAACAAGAGAATGATTGTTATTGGCGAACGTCGCGACGCGTCGAGTCCCCACTCCGCTCGCTCACGTCTCGCGCTATCACTTTTTGTCACGGAAATCTCTTTCGTAAAATATTATTCCATGTAAATAGCCACTAGTTCTAAGTTATCCTTTTTGTACATAAGTAACCATTTTTGGAAATAAAATCACGATTCTCTTCTGGACTACTAGTATCATTTCTTCGAAGTACAACCCCTCAACATTGGTGACCTGCGGACTTAAGAAGAAACTCTGCCCAGAAAAAAAAGAAGCAAGCAAGAAATTATGCCTGACGAAACGGAGAAAATACTGGCCACGGAATCGTCCACCGAACTCGCTAGCGTGCCACTGCAATCTCGCATACCGCATTTTTGGCGCGAAAACCCGCGACTATGGTTCGCGCAGTTCGAAGCTGTCGTTGCCCCACACAGGCAGGGTGAAGAGCAAAAATATAACCTCGTAATACCGACGCTCGACAGAGCCGACATTGAACAAATTAGCGACATAATCATCAACCCGCCGGCCACCGAGAAGTACACCACGTTGAAGAACCGTCTCATCTCCGTGTACCAAGAGTCCGAGCACCGTCAATTACAGAAGCTCCTCAGCGGTCAAGAACTTGGAGACCAGAAGCCGACACAACTTCTGCGTAAAATGAGAGACCTCGGCAGAGGTAAATTCCCAAACGTCGTGCTCAAGGTCATGTGGATGGGCCACATTCCCGCTCAAGTCCGCGACGTACTGTCCGTCAACACCGAATCCTCACTCGACTGCCTCGCTACCATGGCCGACAAAATGATGGAGCACACGGAACCTACGATCTCCGCCGTTACCGCCAGGCCAAGCTCAAGCGCAACCACCAACGCACAATTCGAGCTTCTCACCAAGCAGATAGAAAAACTATCGCTCGAGATCGCCGAATTACGATCGGGCCGAACACGTTATCGTCGTCCATTCAACACGCGCCGCCGCTCTCAGTGACGCTCAAGGACGCCAGCCGCCGCCGCTACTATGAACCGCAAGCCCGGTGACGCCGACTGGGAATGTCAGTACCACTACAGATACGGCGATAAAGCAAAACGCTGCGCATCGCCCTGCTCGAGGAGGAATAATAATAAGAAGTCGGAAAACTAGAATCGACATCGACTGTGGCGGGCGTCGGTGTTTCCAACACAACAAGCCACCGCCTCTGCGTATTCGACATAAATACTCGAGAACGCTTCCTTGTCGACACGGGCGCTGATTTGTCAGTACTAGCACCGGCAAGAAACAGGAAAAACCAACCGAGCGACGTCATACAAGTTATACGCAGCGAACGGCACGCCGATAAATACCTACGGAGAGCGAACACTACAACTCAACCTAGGTCTGCGCCGCAACTTCACCTGGACATTTGTCATCGCTGACGTCAAGACTTCAATACTCGGAGCTGATTTTCTTCGACACCACAAATTATTAGTGTTCTCCGACCGATGTCCTTGAAGACGCCGCCAAAACACAACGTCACGCATCATATAGAAACGACGGGCCCACCGCTATCTGCGCGTGCTCGCCCCCTGCCTCCCGACAAGTACAAAGCGGCGAAAGAAGAATTCGAACGCGTGATGCAAATGGGCATCTGTCAACCATCCAAGAGCCCATGGGCCAGCCCACTGCATGTTGTGAAGAAGAAAAACGGATCACTACGTATCTGCGGTGATTACCGGCGATTGAACGCAGTCACCGTTCCCGACCGGTACCCGATTCCACGCATTCAAGACTTCACATACCGTCTCCACGGTAAGACAATATTTTCAAAACTTGATCTGAAAATGGCCTATTTTTGGATACCCATACAAAAAGAAGACGCACCGAAGACAGCCATAATAACACCGTTTGGCTTATTCGAATTTAACTGCATGACATTCGGACTTCGAAACTCAGCACAATCGTTTCAACGATTCATGCACGAGATACCTACTACGCGGGCTAGATGACTTCGTTTTCTGTTTCGTCGACGACCTACTCATCCACTCGTCATCCGAAGATCAACACAAGAAGCACATAGAACAAGTACTTGAACGACTCAACGCGTACGGCGTCACTCTAAACATCGACAAATGCGAATTCGGCAAAAACAACATTCAATTCCTCGGTTATGAAGTTTCACAAGACGGTATCAAGCCTATTCAAGACAGACACAAGCAATATCTAATTACCCGAAACCACAAACAATTCAAGAGTTAAGAAGATTTTTAGGCATGTTAAACTTCTACCGTGACTGCCTACCTACATCAGGCCGAACATCAACACAAGTTAAACAAGTTTCTTCACAATACTAAGAAAAATGACAAGACGCCGATACCATGGACAACCGAAGCTGAAGTCGCATTTGAAAACTGCCGCCAAAGCATTCTCGAAGCAACTACTCTCTCACATCCAGTGCCTAACGCAGCGTTATGTTTGATGACCGACGCCTCAGATCACAGCCTCGGCGCAGTTCTACAACAAAAAGTCGACAACGTGTGGAAACCACTCGCTTTTCAAAAACAATGAGCGAAACGCAGCGCCGCTACAGTGTGTACGATCGCGAGCTACTAGCAATGTACACAGCTGTAAAACACCTACGAAGACTAATAGAAGGCAACGAAGTCACAATATGCAACGATCAAAAGCCATTGTCATACGCACTAACTCGAGCACCGAGCACTAGCGACACCCCGCGGAGAGAACGCCAACTACATTTCATCAGCCAGTTTTGTTCAAGAATACAATATGTATTCACTGTAATCACTGTGGGGGCATTGCTCTGAAACAAAAGACCTTTTCATCATGCAGAAAAAATGTCTCCGCATCATTGCAAATATTCGACAAAGAGTGAGTTGTAGGTCTTTTTTCATCAAGTACAACATCCTTACCCTTACATCGATATATATATTAGAAATAGCAACCTTTGTCAATAAAAATAAAACACTTTACCAGCACGTCAAAAATGTACGTAGGAAAAATAAACTTATAGCACCAGAACCAAAACTAGAATTATTTAAAAATAGCCCTTATTATAAATCCATCCAAGTATATAATAAATTACCCACGTCCATAACTGAAATTAAAGATACTAAACTGTTCTGCACAAAACTAAGGTCACTTTTAATTAAAAATTGTAATTATTGTTTGGAAGATTTTTTTAATGATAAATTTGAATGAGTAAATAAGTTTTTTGACATATTGCCTAGTTATTTATTAATCAAAATTATTAAAATTTATAAAAATTTAAATTATTTATATATAATTATAAATATTATAAAATTATATACTAAGGTATTATTTATTAATTACTAGCTGACCCAGCGCGACTTCGTTCCCGTGGCCCTACCCCCTACTCCACCCTACCCTACCCCTACCTTACCCTACTCCTACCCTACCCTACCCCTACCCTACCCCTACTCTACCCTACCCCTACCCTACCCTACCCCTACCCCTACCCTACCCCTACCCTACCCCTACCCTACCCCTACCCTACCCCTACCCTACCCCTACCCTACCCTACCCCTACCCTACCCCTACCCTACCCTACCCCTACCCTACCCCTACCCTACCCCTACCCTACCCCTACCCTACCCTACCCCTACCCTACCCCTACCCTACCCCTACCCTACCCCTACCCTACCCCTACCCTACCCCTACCCTACCCCTACCCTACCCCTACCCTACCCCTACCCTACCCCTACCCCTACCCTACCCTACCCCTACCCTACCCCTACCCTACCCTACCCTACCCCTACCCTACCCCTACCCTAACCCCTACCCTACCCCTACCCTACCCCTACCCTACCCCTACCCTACCCCTACCCTACCCCTACCATACCCTACCCTACCCCTACCCTACCCCTACCCCTACCCTACCCCTACCCACTACCCTAACCCCTACCCTACCCCTACCCTACCCCTACCCCTACCCCTACCCTAACCCCTACCCTACCCCTACCCTACCACCTACCCCTACCCTACCACCCTACCCTACCCCTACCCTACCCTACCCTACCCCTACCCTACCCCTACCCTACCCCTACCCTACCCCTACCCTACCCCTACCCTACCCCTACCCTACCCCTACCCTACCCCTACCCTACCCCTACCCTACCCCCTACCCTACCCACCCTACCCCTACCCTACCCCTACCCTACCCTACCCCTACCCTACCCCTACCCTACCCCTACCCTAACCCCTACGCTACCCCTACCCTACCCCCTACCCTACCCCTACCCTACCCCTACCCTACCCTACCCTACCCCTACCCTACCCCTACCCTACCCCTACCCTACCCCTACCCCTACCCAACCCCTACCCTACCCCTACCCTACCCCCCTAACCCCTACCCACCCCTACCCTACCCCTACCCTACCCCTACCCTAACCCTACCCTCAACCCCTACCCACCCCTACCCTACCCTACCCTACCCCTACCCTACCCTTACCCTACCCCTACCCTACCCCTACCCTACCCCTACCCTACCCCTACCCTACCCCTACCCTAACCCCTACCCTACCCTACCCTACCCCTACCCTACCCTACCCTACCCTACCCTACCCCTACCCTACCCCTACCCTACCCCTACCCTACCCCTACCCTACCCCTACCCTACCCCTACCCTACCCCACCCTACCCCTACCCTACCCCTACCCTACCCCTACCCTACCCCTACCCTACCCCTACCCTACCCCTACCCTACCCCTACCCTACCCCTACCCTACCCCTACCCTACCCCTACCCTACCCCTACCCTACCCCTACCCTACCCATACCCTACCCCTACCCTACCCCTACCCTACCTACCCTACCCCTACCCTACCCCTACCCTTACCCCTACCCTACCCTACCCTACCCCTTACCCTACCCCTACCCTCTACCCTACCCTACCCCTACCCTACCCCTACCCTACCCCTACCCTACCCCTACCCTATCCCCTAACCCTACCCCCTACCTACCCCCTACCCTACCCCTACCCTACCCCCTACCCTACCCTACCCTACCCCTACCCTACCCCTAACCCTACCCCTACCCTACCCCTACCCTACCCCTACCCTACCCCTACCCTACCCCTACCCTACCCCTACCCTACCCCTACCCTACCCCTACCCTACCCCTACCCTACCCCTACCCTACCCCTACCCTACCCCTACCCTACCCCTACCACTACCCCTACCTACCCCTACCCTACCCTACCCCTACCCTACCCTACCCCTTACCCTACCCCTACCCTACCCCTACCCTACCCCTACCCTACCCCTACCCTACCCCTACCCTACCCCTACCCTACCCCTACCCTACCCCTACCCTACCCCTACCCTACCCCTACCCTACCACCCTACCCTACCCCTACCCTACCCCTACCCTACCCCTACCCTACCCCTACCCTACCCCTACCCTACCCTACCCCTACCCTACCCCTACCCTACCCCTACCCTACCCCTACCCTACCCCTACCCTACCCCTACCCTACCCCTACCCTACCCCTACCCTACCCCTACCCTACCCCTACCCTACCCCTACTCTACCCTTTTTTTGTATCAAGAGGAGAATGCGATCTTTAGGCATACCAAACGGCATGTTGGACTCAGTCACACCTAGGGCATGTTCCTCGCCGCGCCCAGCCCTCCCACCAAGCCTAATAGGCTTCGCGTCAGGACTGGGTGGTTCTAACCTCTGCCCCGCCCCCTAACGAGCTCGAAAGCTCGGGGGGGGCCGGGCAGAAGGAGGAAGCGTCCTCCCCAGCTCCCCACGTGGCTACCCGCTCGTGGGGGCAGGCCAGGTGGGGCGAATAGGAGGATGCACTACTACCAACTAAACTCCTCTCGAAGACCTAGCGCCTTTCCCGGGTCTGTGGGATCGCGTTGTCACGCTCCACGTTACCCGGGGGAGGGTGGCCCGTTAGGGCCCCACCCTTGGGGGACAGAGGGCCTTACTGCGCCCCCCCTTGCGACACGGGGAGATCGAGTCGCACCCGTTGTCGTCTCGCTCTCCCCGGCCGCGCACGTCGGAGTTGGCTCGCTGCAGCGTCCGCCTCGCGAACCCTCTCCGCGACCTCCTTCTGCGAGATGACGTCCTCACAGAAGGAGACCACGGCCTGCCATCTCCCCTCGCCTCGCAGCATCGCAACTGTGATATTAGGAAGCGAGAGGTCCGACCCAACTGCAGCAACCAACTCCTGGCGCTGCACCGCCCACGCCGTGCACTCCTCGAGTGTGTGGCGTGCGGTGTCTTGCGGCGCGCCACAATGGTGGCACGCGTGGGACTCCTCCCTCTGAATTTGACACAGGTACCTGCCAAAGCATCCATGGCCTGTAAGTACCTGTGTCAGCCGATACGTGATGGATCCGTGGGCTCTCGATCGCCATTCCCTTAGGACTGGGCGGATCGCCTCCACGGTTTTCACTCCTGCGGTTGGGGCCTCGAGTTGGCTCTCCCACTCCGCGAGACAGCGTTCCTCTGCGGCCCGCATCGCCGCCGAAAACTCCTGTGGGGCTAGGCGAATATTATTCGCCCGTTGCTCCCGTCGCTGTCTATACGCCTCCGCTAGCACTGGGGCCTCCAGCTCCCAGGGGGGCGTACCGGCTAGTGCGCACGCCGCCGCCCCCGACACTGTACGGTACCCACGTATCATACGTGACGCCACCACTCGCTGCGGGCGCCGTATTGCGGCTTTGTTCCGCTCTGTAAGGGCGTCGGCCCAAACGGGGGCTCCGTAGAGGGCCATGCTACGGATGACCCCCGCGTATAACCGCCTGCAGCTTTGATTGGGGCCGCCAACGTTAGGCAACAGCTTGCCCAGTGCCGCCGCCGCCTTCACCAGTCTCGGCGCCAGTTGATCAAAGTGGGCTTTGAAAGACCACCGCCCGTCAAGAATCAGCCCCAGATATTTCATGGTGGGGCGCAATGGTATTTCCACGCCATCCACCACTATGTCCGCCCCTGGAGGGGGGCCCTGTCGTGGCCCATGAAACATGATGGCCTGGGTTTTGGCCACAGCCACTTTAAGTCCCAGGGCCCGTATTCGGTCAATCATGTGGTTGGCCCCCATCATCGCTAGGCGCTTCGCCTCCGTGAAATCTCTGCCCCGGGCATAGATGAGCGTGTCATCTGCGTAGCATATAACACCCATCCGGGGCAGGAGGACGCCACGAAGCGCCCAGTCATATCCCAAATTCCACAGGAGTGGTCCCAAGACCGACCCCTGTGGAACTCCACACGCCATGCGCCGGACCATAAGCTGCCCGTCTGGGGCGAGAAAAACCACTTCCCTCTCTTCTAGGTAGTTCCCGATGATTCGGGCGAGGTACGGAGGAACGCCATGATACCTCAACGCATCCATCACAACACTATAGGGGAGAGAGTTAAAGGCGTTCTCTATGTCGAGGGACACCACCACCACTCTCTCCCCGCGACTTATTGCCCTCTGCGATTCCTCTTTAAGAGTGAGGATGGCATCGATTGTGGATCTTTGCCTCCTGAATCCGAATTGTCTGTCCGAAAGGTTGGGCCCCACCGTGTCCAGATGCTGGACGACGCGATCTGCTATAATACGTTCCAGCATCTTTCCCAATTCATCCAGAAGAACAATAGGCCTGTACGCGGATGGGGATTCCGGGGGGCGGCCGTCCTTCATCAGGAGGCAAAGTCTGCCACGTTTCCATTGTTTTGGGAAATGTCCCGTCCTTAAGCAGGCAGAGAAGAGGGTTCTTGCCTGATCGTCTAGATGCTCCAGTGCGATGGGGAGGATCCGGCCCGGGATCCCATCCGGGCCGGGCGCTTTCTTTTTGGTCCTGAGTCGGTCCAGAACGGCTGTAATTTCTTCCGATGTGACAGGGAGGAACCCATCTGAGGCGCCTGGTTCAGAGGGCACCGGCCTAGGGGGAAATGATGTCTCCGGGGCCTCGGTTGGAAAAAGACCATCCACCACACGGGATAGGAGGTGGGGATCCATCGACTCGGTGGGGGGCGCCTGGTTTCGGAGCCTGCTCCTCACCATCCTATATGGGCGCCCCCACGGATCCCGGTCGAGATCCTCCAGAAAGACGTCCCATGCTGCGGTCTTAGACCTGCAAATCTCGTCAGACAGTGCTTTTCTCGTGTCACTGTAGGCAAGCCGTAGTCGGGTCTCCTCCGCCATGTCCCGTCTAGTCCTACGTCTACAACGCTGCAGCGCTCTTCTGGCTGCAAGACAGGCGGCTCGCAGAACAGACAAATCCCCCGTCCACCAATACACACGCCGCTTGTGAGGAAGACTTTTCACGCGCGGCATGGAGGCATCACACACCGCGGTAATTGAGGTGGTGAGACGCCTGACGAGACCCTCAACATCCTCATCCTCTAAATTGGAACCCTCCTGGTTCCAGGCCTCCACTAAAGCGGCCTCCTCTGCCAGGTCCCGGTTGAGCCTTGTGATGGCCCACTGGGGAAAACGACGGAGAGACTCTCCCGGGCGTAGTGGATTATCGCCACTCGGGGAGGAAACAAGACGAAAAGAAATATAGTCGTGATCCGAAAGAGTTATTACGTCCTTTAGAACCCGCCAATCCCGCACCCTCGCTGCCAAGGCGGGGGTTGCAAAGCTCAGATCAACGATGGACCCCCGCCCTGTTCCCCTTCTCACAAACGTAAATTCACGCCCCCTGTTCAGGAGCATAAGACCCGACTCGGCGGCCCAATTGAGGACACTCTCACCTTTGGGGGTGTCGGCGGCCCCACCCCATGCGGTGTGGTGGGCATTAAAATCGCCCAAAACCAACATTTGTGCTGGTGCGAGACGCCCAACCACACCGTTCAACTGGTCGAGCCACAAGTCGAGCTCCGACAGGACCCGGTTGGGGGAGAAGTACACTCCGATGAGTGCGAGTTCTCCCCATGAGGCCGCCACATAGCCCGGTCCCCTCTCTATAACTGAGAGGGGAGGGGAGTAGGCGGCAGAAAAAGGGGCCACAATGGCCACCGAACCGTTAGTGTCACCCGCCCAATTGGGGCGTTGAGGGACGAAATAAGGCTCGGCGACGACAGCAAGGTTAACACCCGTCTCGGCCGTGTGCTGCAGAAAAAGGTCTTGTGCTGCAGCACAATGGTTTAAGTTGCCTTGTCGGAGGTTGAGGTTGTTGGCCATTAAGACGACATGTGACCATCTTCAACCTCCCTTTGAACCACCGGGCTCTCCGTCCGCTGTGCACTAGCCACGAAATTTGAGGCGGTTTTTGCCCTGACTGCGGGGGGGCGGCACTTGCTTCCCCCCATAAAATGATTGGCCGGCAGATTGGCCGCCCGACAGACGGCACAGTTCAATTCCTTGTCGCATGAAGCAGACCTGTGCCCCTTCCCCCCACACCTGTAACAGGTGTCACTAAAATCCTGACTCTTGCAGGGGCATAGCTGTTTGGTGTGCCCCGGGACCATACACCCAAAACAACGAAGGGGGAGGGGCTCCAACGCCCTAATTCCCGCTACAACCCAACCAACTGGCAACCGACCCGAGGCTTCCAATACTTTGGCCGCTGAAACTGGGCACTTTACAAGCGCCGAACCAAGTCCACCCGCGCCGGGGCGTATGGGGCCGACTCTGACGTGTTCAGGGGGGCAGCCCCCTTTCGTGGCGATTGCCGATCGCAGTTCGTCGGCTTTGACAGAGTCATCCAGTCCTGTGACTCTCATGTCAGCAGTTTTAACTGGCCTGGTAATTTTCGCCGTGTCCCCCAAGGTCTCCCTCAGCTTAGCGGCGAAGGCGTCCGCTTTGCTCCCGCTGCCAGTACCACCCCTACCCTACCCCTACCCTACCCCTACCCTACCCCTACCCTACCCCTACCCTACCCCTACCCTACCCCTACCCTACCCCTACCCTACCCCTACCCTACCCCTACCCTACCCCTACCCTACCCCTACCCTACCCCTATATCCTTCCTTGGACTTCCACAAACATTTCAAGACCAAAATTAGCCAAATCGGTCCAGCCGTTCACGCGTGATGTCGTGACCAAGGGAAATAGGGATTCATTTTTATATATATAGATTTTGTAATGTAATTATTAATTTAAATGTATTAAGTAAATAATGGTTTTTAATTAAAATGTAGTTTTTTGTATAAGTATGCATAATGTTAAGTATATAATAATAAAAAATAAGTGTTTTGCCATGCCCTTACAGGGCTCTTGTTTGTGACTAAACAATTTATGTAACACCATTGTAAACAACAAGATGCAATAAATAAATGATAATGATAATGACAATGTTAAAGGAAACGAAAATCAAGTCGCCGACGCACTCTCGCGTATAGAACAAATAGAATACCATTCAACAAACATCGACTACAACAAATTATCACAAGACCAAGCCAACGATGAAGAACTAAAATCACTCGGAAAGAAACATAATCTCAAGTTTACATCCATCTCAATCCGTTACCCGACATCGAACAGCCAATCACGTGCGAAACTTCAACTGCGAACACTCGCTCGTCCATACCTACCGGAAGCTTATCGCTACGCAGCATTCAAAGCACAACACGTACTAAGCCACCCCGGAGTACGAACAATGAGAAGAATAATGAAAACTAAATACTTTTGGCCTTCAATAAACAAAGCACGTATTAACCGTGGCCCCACCGTTTTGCCCCACTGGCGGGTCTACAGTTAAACTGGACAAAAGCTTGCATCGGATGTCAACGTGCCAAAATTCATCGACATGTGTTTAGTCCTCTCGGCGAGTTTCCGCAATCACAGAGATTCGAGCACATACATATCGACATAGTCGGACCACTACCACCGTCGAATGACTATCGATACCTAATAACGATAATAGATCGTTGCTCGAAATGGCCGGAAGCTATATACCTACACGCGACATAACAGCTGACACCGTTGCTAAGGCGATTTATGAAGGATGGATTACGCGATTCGGATGCCCACTACGCGTAACTACAGACCAAGGCCGCCAGTTCGAGTCATCACTGTTCAACTCATTAATGAAGAAGTTCGGAATACACGGAATACGAACTACAGCATTCCACCCGCAAGCTAACGTTCAAGTGGAAAGATGGCATCGCACACTCAAAGCTGCCCTTATGTCTAAAGGCGCAAAAACTCGCTGGAGCGAAGAATTAGCTACAGTTTTATACGGCTTACGCACTGCAATCAGTGAAGACAGCAGAGTGAGCCCAGCCCTGATGACATACGGAATGACGTTACGAGTACCAGCTGATTTCTTCATACCTACACAATCACAAACTGAAGACGCCGACTTCGTACGCAAGCTCACCTAATCTATGGCAGCGATAACGCCTTATAAAAAGTCGCACGCAATGACGCAACAACGAACATTTATCTACAAAGACTTAAAGAACTTGTAGTCATGTGTTCATTCGCAATGACACAGTGAGAAGTTCGCTCACACCACCTTATGACGGACCATACCAAGTGCTGCAGAGAGAAGACAAACACTTCAAGCTCCAGTTACCACAGCGCACGTCGAATGTCTCAATCGGCAGACTGAAGCCAGCATACATAATATTATGTTCCGAAAACGACGATGTTACGAGTTCACTACCTACCGCGACGGAGTTACCTACGAGCAACGACGAGCCTGCCACTGCGACTCCAGCTCCTGCACCACCTGCTGCTGCGCCCAAACCCTCGTACGTCACGAGATCGGGCCGAGCAGTCAAGACAAACGTACGCTTCGCTTGAGGGGGAGTGATTTAGGAGCTAATACAATACAGCTACGTCGTCGTAAAGACATCATGAAGAAATTACTGTTGGATAACAAGAGAATGATTGTTATTGGCGAACGTCAACCCCTCAACAAATTTAAAAATTTTGTATTTTTTTAATTTGGGGCATTTCTTTATTTGACAATTAAGTTATTTTTCAGACCTATCTATCATACAGAGATTTTCGCTCTTGCACACACGTATAAAGATTCGCAGGTGTGCGTTGAGCAGGTATACCAGTGCAAAATATTTTACAAAATTTACCTTTTCGTAGCTGGTCACACTAAGGCCACCGCTCCGCGGCCATTTTTAAATGGTGTTTGTTTATTTACAAGTACCTTTTATTTATTTCTTACGTAGTTAAATGCATTCTCTTTGATTTATTGCTGTTATCTGCCCTAAAATAATGTCTAGCTAAGTGTGGTAAAACACGTGCCGTCGGTTTCCAGACCCAGGAAAAAATAATTTCACAAAGTAAGTTTACTGCATTATTTCTTATTTCTTAAGTATTATAATCCCAGCGGGATCTTAGTGAAAAGCCAGCATAGGGCTGCTTGTCCATTATATTACTAGTATTAACATTGTGTGTCTCTGTGCTTTTTTCAGGGCTCTTGCTTGGGCTAAATATTGCTGGATTAATTTTAAGGGAGTATAATTATAATTATGTTCTGTGTTTCAGACCTTGTTTGAGAAAGTAATAATATCACTACAAAATGTATCATATTGATGGTCGATGACTCAGGGCAAAGCCATCTTCTATCTCACTCGTTGCACTTGTAACAAGCCATGCTCCTTGGAAAAGCGGCAACGTTGCAGTCGATTACGTCAACGTGTTCTGTTCCGGTGGCCAAAACTGGAACTAACGTGTTTTGTTCATAATGTCATTTTACTGTCAAGTTGCACTGGCCAACCAGCGCTGCTGTCACCGGAACAGAAAAGATTGTTGATCTATACACTTTACTCTTTGTTCTATATAAATAAACAATCGTGTAGTGTTGCCAGGTTAGGCGATAACTCTCAAACTATGTGGAAGTAAAAATCAACGAACACTCGAAAAACAGTATAGAGGTAAATGCTTGGAACACAATTTTTGACTTTGTAACTTTGTTTGGGCTAATAAGGAGGTAAACATAGCAAAAGTCCCCGCCCGTAGCCCTTAATCCGGAGGGGGGTGGGTGGGCGGTTTGAAGTTCTCATTTTTTTTTCAACCCGATTTTAGGACAAACTAGTTTTTCCTAGGCCAAACTAGTTCATCGCGTTGACATTTCAGAGAGCGACTTTGCCTCGGAAGACGATGTAGAACATGACACAAAAAAAATAACCACCATTTTAACCAATCACGTGTTCTACAGGACTTCCGAGGCAAACTCGCTCTCTGAAATGTCAACGCGATGAACTAGTTTGGCCTAGGAAAAACTATTTAGTCCTGAAATCGGGTTTGGCCGGTAAAATATATACAGTATTATAGAAAATTTTTAGCCCAAACAAAGTTCCAAAGTCAAAAATTGTGTTCCAAACATTTCCCTCTATATCTCTTCGTTGACTAGGCTAAACTTGATATAATAAAAAAAAAAATAACTTTCGCCGTAATTCAATTCACATCTTAGATTTCTGCGCGAACTGTTCATTTAAATAAAACACTTTCTCGGATTTTGCACGCATTTATTTAACAACTTGGTTAAATTTGCTTGTTACAAAATAAAAAGAAAAATCTATTATTTTTGCACATTTTGGATAATTTTTTTTTCTGGATGTGGCAAGTCGGAATACTCTTTGGTTATGTCAAGAAACGTTGCTGTTTAATTTTCTTGTTTGCTTTGTGAGTGTTTTAATACAATATTTATTGTATAATTAGTGCATATAAATACGTGATCATTGTTGGAAATTACTTATGAAACCTTGGATCTCGAAAGATTTGGATTCCCGAAGGAGGAACACTGCGTCAGCGATGGATTCGTGCGATACCTCGAGCCGACTGGGAGCTTACAACATCAGTAGGAGTGTTTAATAAACATTTTCGTGACTGTGATATAGTTAAAATAAAACAACTCTTAGTTATGTACAGTCGGCCAAATATGTGGTCTACCACCGTAAGGGTGAAGTTCGTTTGTTCGTCAACTAACAACAAGGTTGATTTTCCTTTGCTTGAATTTTATGACACTTCGCGAATTAGTTTTTCGAATTTCGAATCGACAAATATTGATTCTCATCAACAACATACAAATTTCTTGATTCTAATATCTAATATTGCGGAATAAGGGTGGTTTCAAACTGGCGTTTTTTTCTGCGCGTATACCGTCGTTTCGACATACGCGCTTTCACGCGAGCCACAATACGGACTTCTACAAATAACAGAACGCGCGTAAACGGGCATAATTCGGCGTGTTCGCTCGAACATTGCGCTTGATTAGCGTATGGCTCGCGCTTATACGAGCATACAAGCACGTCAACGTTCGTACGAGTCGCGCGTGTGGCAAAAGGCGCGCCTATTTGCTTCCGAAAATGAGCTTATACGCGCGTATAAAACGCTAATCTGTAACCGCCCTAATGTTCCTTGGAAAATTGTTCAGTTATCTTTTTTTTTTTTTGTCCACAACGGGGTAGCACTTAGCCTTCATCACACCTGATGATAAGTGGTGATAATGCTGAAGGTGGAAGCGCACTACTCCCGGAATCCTCAATTACTGAGGAACCGGCTATCTTATCTTTAACTGCCGGAACACAATAATGTTGAAACATCATTGTTATGGCGTCAGACTTAGATAAGATGGTGGTAGCTAGCCAGGCGGACTAAGAACAAGTCCTACCACCAACCAAACCGAATACAATATGTACCCCCACTGGGAATCGAACCCGGGACCTCTGGGTCTGAAATCCGTGGTATGAACCACTAGACCACAGAGGCGGTTAATGAATGATCGATAATGAATTACCAATTTCAGTATTTAGGGGTATTTTTGTAAGGATAGTAATTAACCGATCGACTAAAAATCATTTTAGGGTACCAAAATTACTAGGTGAGCGACTTAGTCGCCAATCTAACCTAACCTAAACCTATTTTTCCGCTGCTCACTTAGTATTTTTAGTCGCTCAACCTAGTAATTTTTAGTCGCCTGGTTTAACACCTTGCATAAATGGATGTCCACTGCTAAACGTAGGCATAGTAAACGTAGGCCTCCCCCAATGATATCCTCTTTGCTCGATTAGAAAAGGACGGGACAAGGGTTGTAACAGGAAGCGGCAGTGAAAATGCTAATTATTTGGTTGTTAAAAATATTATTTTTCAAATGGAATAAGTCACTTAAAAAAAAAATCTTGTTTAGCCGCCATCTGCCTCTATGACTTCTCGGAGTCAGTCCCTCATTGAGCCCACCAGCCTCGAGCAGATGTCAGACTCACGGGTTTCCTCCCATACCATACCTCATTGCAGTGCCCTTGCAGTGCTTCTGCTGCTCTTTAGCTGCGGTTCCATCATCTCTGAACCATAAGACACATTTAATTCTCTAGAAATCTCACTAATATTGAATCCATCATTGTGAAGTGCGATTATTTGAGCTTCGAGGTGAGCTTTAAATTTCGAGGCATTGTAGTAAAATAATGAATAAATTTTACTTTAGTTTAGGGAGTTTAGGAAAATACCTGTGTCATTAATTTGTCAGTGATATATGTTCTTTCCCAGTGAAAGAGTTTTCTACTTTAAAAAAACCTCCTTAGTTCTGAAGTTTATGAAAAACTGTGAGGGTTGTTTGTTGTTGCAAATTATGATCTAATGCATAGGTCACAAAGGCGAAAATAACATCGTGTGTTTGCTCTATGATTTCATGTCAGTTTTCTCAGTTAACAAACAATTTTAAAGATTCGCCTTTAGCGATATTTTGTTGAGACGGGAACTATTGTCAAAACTGGTAGACCACTTTCTTGGCCGGCTGTACGCGTATTATTTGATTTTAAGGCGCTATAATCAGGAATTCATCTCATCTAATGCATACAAGAAATTAGGAGCAGTGGTGCGACATTGACATTTATGACGTTGCCAATCCGAGCAGCATGGCCTGTAGGAGCGCAAGCAGCCGAGAAATAATAGCAGGCCATGCTCAGGGCAAAGCCATCTTCTATCTCACTCGTTGCACTTGTAACAAGCCATGCTCCTTGGAAAAGCGGCAACGTTGCAGTCGATTACGTCAACGTGTTCTGTTCCGGTGGCCAAAACTGGAACTAACGTGTTTTGTTCATAATGTCATTTTACTGTCAAGTGGCACTGTCCAACCAGCGCTGCTGTCACCGGAACAGAAAAGATTGTTGATCTATACACTCTACTCTTTGATCTATACCATGGCCCGCAATTATTTCTCGGCTGCTTGCGCCCCTACAGGCCATGCTGCTCGGATTGGCAACGTCATAAACGTCACTGAAGTGGGGCTGCTCCTAATTTCTTTTATGCGTGAGATAAGATGAATTCCTGATTATAGCGCCTTAAAATCAAATAATACGCGTACATAACTAAGAAATGTTTTATTTTAACTATATCACAGTCACCAAAATGTTTATTAAACACTCCTACTGATCGTGTAAGCTGCCAGTCGGCTCGAGGTATCGCACGAATCCATCGCTGACGCAGTTCCCTCCTTCGGGAATCCAAATCTTTCGAGATCCAAGGTTTCATAAGTAATTGCCAACAATGATCACGTATTTATATGCACTAATTATACCTACAATAAATATTGTATTAAAACAGCCACGCAGCAAACAACAAAATCAAGCAGCAACGTTTCTTGACATGACCAAAGAGTATTCCGACTTGCCACATTCAGATTAAAAAAATATCCAAAATGTGTAAAAATAATAGATTTTTCTTTTTATTTTGGAACAAGCAAATTTAACCAAATTGTTCAATAAATGCGTGCAAAATCCGTGAAAGTGTTTTATTTAAATGAACAGTTCGCGCAGAAATCTATGTGTTTAAGCGAATTGAATTACGGCGAATGTTATTTTTTTTATTATATTATATCAAGTTAAGCCTAGTCAACGAAGAGATATAGAGGGAGGAAATGTTTGGAACACAATTTTTGGCTTTGGAACTTTGTTTGGGCTAGAATTTTTGTATTTACAGGGCGTCCCAAAACTATGCTACATTGAGGGAAAGTACCTTAAATACTGAAGATATAAAATTTTACTGAAAGGAGACTTCATTTTTATTTTTAAAAGAAAACGAACTGCATTTACAGAATTTTGAATAATCACCTGTCTGAACTGGGAATCTCACCCGCTGAATGCAAAAACAAAAATATTTCTTTTATTTTATTATACCGATCGAAAGGCTCGATTATACCTAAGCATATTTTCTAAGTAGCATAGCATCTTAAATAAAAGGAAGACTACGAAATTTAACATTTAATGTTGAATAACAATTTTGTGCAGCGTTATGGATAGCCTTTTCTGTGACTGTCGTGCTCAAAACTAAGATAAGATAATAAAGATAAAAATATTCTTCATTCACTTAAACATAATAAATATGTACTTATGAATCGTCAATATTTTCTTTAATGGTGCATCCACACATAGAATCACAGAGTAAAGATTGGAGTAATTATACCTAATTTCCCTATCATAAATGTTTAATAATGTGAAAAGTAACACCCCCTCGATTGGTTTAAAAAAGTTTGAATAATTTGATGTGGGTTCGATTCTCGGTTTGGGCATGCTATTATTTAATAAATCTTTTAATGCAGTACGTATTTTTATTAAAAAAATTTCAATAAAAATTTCTATCTTCAGTATTTATTGCGGTATTGCCACCATGTGGCAGGCATAGATAGACTATGCCACAAGGTGGAATAGACCGCGCCAAATTGTTCAAATATTTTTAAACCAATCGAGGTGGTCTTACTTAACACATTATACCTTTATCAAACACTTATGATAGGGAAATTAGGTATAAATTGCTCCAATCTTCTGTTATTAGTAATACATTGAAATGTTAAAGTGTTGAGCACGACAGTCACAGAAAAGCCTATCCATAACGCTGCACAAACTTGTTATTCAACATTAAATGTTAATTTCATAGTCTTCCTTTTATTTAAAATAGAAATGCTTAGGTATAATCGAGCCTTTCGATCGGTACAATAAAATAAGTTTTTTTTTATTTCAGTATGTTCGGTTCCCAGTTCATACAGGCGATTATTTAAAATTCTTTGAATGCAGTTCGTTTTATTTTTAAAATAAAAATGAAGTTTTCTTTCAGTAAAATTGTATAATCTTCGGGATTTAAGGTACTTTCCCTCGATGTGGCATAGTTTTGGGAAGCCCTGTATATATTTTACCCGCCAAACCCGATTTCAGGAAAAACTAGTTTTTCCTAGGCCAAACTAGTTCATCGCATTGACATTTCAGAGAGCGAATTTGCCTCGGAAGTCCTGTAGACCACGTGATAGGTTAAAATGGTGGTTATTTTGTTTTTGTGTCAGGATGTTCTCCAGGTCTTCCAAGGCAAAACTCGCTCTCTGAAATGTCAACGCGATCAACTAGTTTGGCCTAGGAAAAACTAGTTTGTCCTAAAATCGGGTTGAAAAAAAAATGAGACCTTCAAATCACGGCATGATGTGGCAAGAAGTAACCAAAGTCAGGTTTATTTACCTTAGTAAGATGCCCTAGATTAGCATATTCATTTATAAATTCTTTATACTTAATCCAATTTTAATTTAGGAAATTTACAAAATCTATTTTCTAGGCTTTCCAAATATTTTTAAGCAATATAATATGAATCACCGAGTACTTGCTCTGGTGTTTCTTTGAATGGAATTTTTACTGAAAATCTACCATTTGAAAGCCGAGAAACATTTTCTACAAAATGATTTTCACAGAGTTGCTCTTCGACTGAATAAGTTTTAGTTTGCAGTGGTAAGTCATCAATATTCCAAAATTTTTCTAAGGAATCTTTAATTTCTAGTGAAAAGTTACTGTGAACTTCGGGGATTGACTGACTAATTAACAAGGGACCACCTACAAGCCATCCGAGCTTAGACTCCTGAAGATATGGTTTATTCGAACCAAGTTTTATTATACCATTACCAATTAAATCCCAATAAATGTCTGCTCCTAAGAGGATGTCCACCTCTGCTGGTAAAAAGTATTTAGGATCAGCAAGTACTATATTACTGGGAAAATGTAAATGCTCAGTGTTTATTACTGAGTTTGGAAGAATACCAGTTATGCGTGGAATTACTAAACATTTAACTTTAAATTCAAAGGGCATAACTCTTGATTTAATTTGAATTATACAACTTTGACTAATTTCCAATCGAGCTGCATTATTAATTCCACTAACACTCACAGAGCCGACACCCTCAGGTGACAACCCTAGTCGCTTTATCCACTCAATGGTTCCTTGCCTCCTGGAGGCAAGTATTTTTACCCGCCCCAATGGTTCCTTGCCTCCTGGAGGCAAGCTGACAGCTAATTAAAATACTTTTCAACACACTTGCTCATAAAGTGAGCCTTATTACATCGATCTTAGGGCCATAAACCGAACTATAACCCACGCGTGCATAATAATATTACAGTACTAGTTGCGTTTAAACCGCCTCTGTAGTCTAGTGGTTCATACCACCGATTTCAGACCAAGAGGTCCCGGGTTCGATTCCCAGTGGGGGTACATATTGTATTCGGTTTGGTTGGTGGTAGGACTAGTTCTTAGTCCGCCTGGCTAGCTACCACCATCTTATCTAAGTCTGACGCCATAACAATGATGCTTTCAGCATTATTGTGTTCCGGCAGTTAGAGATAAGATAGCCAGTTCCTCAGTGATTGAGGATTCCGGGAGTAGTGCGCTTCCACCTTCAGCCTTATCACCACTTAACATTAGGTGTCATGAAGGCTAAGTGCTACCCATAAACTTATTTATATTACTAGAGTATAATAAGTTTATGGTGCTACCCCGTTGTAGATAAAAAAAAAAAGAAAGTAATAGAATTATCCCTACAAAGTTAAGTAAGTACCTAACTGCGAATTATATGCGAGTAAACAGAGACTTTTCAATTTAACCGGGTAATACAGTATCCCTACAAAGTTAAGTTAGTACCTAACTGCAAGTTATATGCGAGTCAACAGAGCATTTTCAATTTCAGCGGGTAATAGATACAGTTCTTTTTTTGTAACAACAAAGAGGTTTTATACGGCTGAAAATCCATTTACGATTTTAGAATAAATAAATGTGTCCCTAATGAGAGATTTTCTACCAGCAAATTAAAAAAAAAAAAGTTTATTTATTAGCTCGATAGATGTCGCTGACCAGACATGAATCCACCCACCTCTATTGTTTATTACCACACAGAGATGGGCCTACTTCTCGAAAGATACAAGTTTACAAGTTCACAAGCTTCGAAATGTAACATGGACTTGTAAATCTGATCTGAATCTGATCAGGCCTTTAAACTGAGCAGCGGATTCAAAACTCTGCATTGCACCCTAGGGTAGGTAAAAGTATTTTTTAAAAATAGAACTGAATTTGGTTACAGTCAACCATAGAGTTATCTCATCGGCAATGAAAAAGTTTTCTACTGATGTTGTATGGGGTGGGGGGCCGGAACTGTTTCAAAAATGAATTTTATAAAAATGAGAATATATCAAAAACGGTGCGTCGAAGCTAAAAACCCCGGAGATACATAGGAGGCATCCGATGGACATATATTTTTTTTATTTTTTGTTTAATTGAACTTCAAATTTTTTAAATATAATAAAAAAAATAGAGAAGGCTATGCCCCCCGACACCATTCTTTTATTTTTCTAGGTAGTTTTAGTTGTTTTTGTTGCTTTTCTTATTATGAAAAGCAAAGTGTATTTACTTTCCATAAATTCGAAATAAAAGTAGAGTGTATTACTCGGCCGCAAAATTATTTTCACCTCGGGCGACGTATATTGAATCCCTCGCTGCGTTCAGGATTCTACTTTAGAATCCCTCACTACGCTCGGGATTCTACTATAGAATCCTTCACTCCGGTCTGGATTAAAAATAGCGCCCTCGCCGTAAATATGCTATTTTGCTCCCTTGTAATACAATCTACTATTATCTTAATGTCAATGTCACTGACATTACACTCGTAATAATAGTGAATGATTTCTTTTAAAATGGCCGCCAACTTGTGATTCTGATGTTCTACTAGAGTAAAAATACAAGTACTTCACTAGCTTTCTTACTAAATTGTAGACTTGTAAAAATGGTTAAACAGGGCCCTTGCCAGCAAATTTAAAAAAAGCAAACCCATGTCTGATGAACGCTATCTGTTGAGTTTTTTGGAACTAACTTTTTTCTTTTTTAATCATCTGTCAGAAAATCCCTCATTAAGACAAAAAACATAATTAAGTATATTATTATCAAATTATTTATAATTCACAATAATTTGTTATAAAACATTTGCGTTTTATCACTATTATTATACTTAATTATTTTGAAGTAGGCTGTATGGCTGTATGTAATCAATCACCTCACATTTGGCGCGTGCAAAAAAAATTATCTAGCGCGCTTTTTCCCTTAGTTAATATTAGGTTAATACAATATGTATGCAATAAATGTTTGTTTTTCCTCGCAAGCACAAAATAAAGAGTTTACAGAAGGACCGCTCCCACCATTTTTGAAAATCTATACCTATCCTTGTCTGACTCACTAGGGTTGCTTCTGTATTGATTCTGAATTTAAAAAGGAGTAAGTAGTAAAAGTTAACAATCATACATAAATAAATTCGTTTATACATACATCGTAACAAGTTTACATGCCTTAGATGCTGCTTAGATGGTAAACAGAGCATCTAATATCCATTTAAAGTCCCGACGCCACACACGACGAAGACAAGATCCTATTGTACCTATACCGTACCTATTATGTTGTAATGTATTCCATTCCTATATGTTATAATGTACTCTATGAACAAGATATAAATATGGTGTGATAGTTATCCCAAAGTAAAAATAAAATATAAAAATATAATTAAATATATTGTACTAAATATGTTGTAATACATTAATATATACTTGTTATGCCCTCAATACCCATAAAAAGTATATATTTAAAATTTATCTACTTACAAAAAAGAAGTCGATACGAAATCGATCCATACTTTTGTAGCCCGTAAGGGTGATTCTTTACTTACATTTTTATATCTTTAACTAGCCTTCCGCCCGCGGCTTCGCCCGCGTGTAC
Organism: Crambus lathoniellus; assembly: GCA_949710035.1. NCBI lineage: Eukaryota > Metazoa > Arthropoda > Insecta > Lepidoptera > Crambidae > Crambus > Crambus lathoniellus. The sequence goes on along the minus strand of OX453299.1, from coordinate 11,919,237 downwards.
TACACGACGTTATCCCGCGGGAAGGTGATATTTTTCAGGAATAAAAAGTAGCCTATGTCCTTTCTCAGGCTCTAGACTATCTCTGTACCAAAATTCATTTAAATCGGTTCAGTAGTTTAGGCGTGATTGTGTAACACACAGACAGACATTTTCGCATTTATAATATAAGTAAGGATAAGGATTAAACAATATTTTTCTTAAGAGAGTTATCTTTTTTTACTTTTATCTAATAACAACATTGTAAACTATTATTTAAACACAAATTGGTCTGTAATAATTGTTTATTTATTAGTATTTATTGCATGTTTTAAAAAGAAATCGGTAAAACATTTCCTTTTCTGCAACTTCAACTCGCTGTTTCTAATTAAATCGTAATAAAAATCCATCTACAAATCATACAATCTTATTGCAAATTTAACTAGCATTATAAATCAATAATTAGTTTTTATTAAATACTAGCTGTTACCCGCGACTTCACGACGCACGGTAAAGTGACTTTTGTATTTGTTTATTTTATGTGTAATCTAAACTTCCTTCCAGTGAAGCGCGGGATTCAGTGTTGCGCTCGCGATTGCTTGTTAACCGAGCTTCACGGTCCTCATCGGTTTCAAAAGCACGAAGTAACCTCATCCTCTTAGCTGACCTAGAGCCTTGCGATAAATTACTAATTTGTTTTTCTACATATTTCAAATAATGAAACCTAATCAAATCACAATAATCAATGTCCGTTTTGCAACAATTCGAATTGATTTACAAATCAATAAATTGAAATTTAACCGAGCTTCACGGTCCTCGTCGGTTTCAAAAGCACGAAGTAACCTCATCCTCTTAGCTGACCTAGAGCCTTGCGATAAATTACTAATTTGTTTTTCTACATATTTCAAATAATAAAACCTAATCAAATCACAATAATCAATGTCCGTTTTGCAACAATTCGAATTGATTTACAAATCAATAAATTGAAATCTAATTCAAGTATAGTCTACGTATTTTGAAAAAATCGACCCTGCTCTAACCACTGAGCTACGGAGTTGTTAAAGAGGAACGACTCCGTAGCTCAGTGGTTAGAGCAGTCGCCCGGATAGCGAAAGGTCGTGGGTTCGAGCCCCATCGGAGCTGGTTGTGAGAAATACGTAAACTATTTAAATTTTTCCTTTTTTGCATTTACAATGCAATTTTTATTATTGAAAAATGGAAAATGAAGTAATTTGAAAAAATCGACTCGACTCACAACTTTCAAAATACTTCATTTTCCATTTTTCAATAATAAAAATTGCATTGTAAATGCAAAAAAGGAAAAATTTAAATAGTTTACGTATTTCTATTCCTTAAAATCACATTAACAGTATAATAATAATAACTGAGTTTTCTCAGGGTATCAGCCGTCAAGAGTAAGAATTTAATATAGTCCCACACTTCTGTCTGTTCCGGTGACAGCCGGGGCAGAGGAGCCACTTGCAATACGAAATTAGCTGTCAAAATGGACTGTCGTATGAAAACTGTTTAGTTCCAAAGATTATCACTGGAACAGAAAAGCACGTAAGAAGCCATCATGGGCTTTGTAGTAATAACAAACTGTAAAGTTTTTTTTTAATTTTATTGATTGATAGGCAAGCGCTTGGCCGCTATCACGCCCCTAAGCGTTGATGCGATCTACGATAAAACGCGATTCGCGCTTGCCTAATGCTGCGTACACACCGGACCAACTAAGGCCAACGAACACCATCCAAGGGGTTCTGTTTTCCCCTCTGTCTCAATTCTGATCATCTGATCAGAAACTCCGAATGTGAACTGGAATCGCTCCCAGTGATCCTTTACCTAGCTTTAGATTGATCTTCGAAGGCCAGAAACATGAAGCGAGCAATGCCTGATGTCGTTTGTTGGCGTTCGTGGGGCCGCGGGTTTGTACACAGTCTAAAAGGTACCGGTTTAAAATATAATAAGAAAAAACCGGTCAAGAGCCAGTCGGACTCGCGCCCCGAGAGTTCCATACCATCTTTTATAAAATAGAAAAAACTACAACTGTGCTTCACCCAAAGCAACCTGCGAGTAGCTAGGAAGGAGGATATTTCAGCCACCAGACCCAGCAATCCCAACTGATGAAGATTCTAGCGACGAAGATCAACCAGGTTAGGTCAACAATCTTACAGGCCGGCAGCTCAGCTCTAGGTCAGCTCAGTGGTCTTGGCTGATAAAAAGAAGGTCCGTAATAGCAAAAGTACTTCATTGACTTTGAATTAAACGTAAAAATCGTAAAAATTTTCATCGGCGAGGCATATTCGTCCGAGAATTCGCGATGTAGAATATTGCAGTTTTTGGTCAGCTCCATCTATTGACCGACAGTGGAACTAATATAATTTTTGTTGATGATTTCTGAAAAAGTTTACTATTTAGAGACATTGTTTTATTTTTCCTGTAATCTTTACATAAACTTCGCTTAACTTCAGATCTTACAGTACAAATAAATGTAACAACTTACAGTACAAAAAAAAACTAATACAAACATACATTTGTAGTAAATTTCATACAAAATGTGAGTCAGTTTGTCTACGTTTTATAATGTCAAGAAATTTTCCCACAATAAAAGGTATATATATACCCAGGTTATAAGTTATTACTACACAAAATTTGGTAAAAATCCGTCCAGTAGTTTTTGCGTGAAAAGCAAACATACAAACAGACGCGCCCGCAAATATAAGTTTGTCAACGTTTTTTTAAATATGAAGAAATTTTCCCGCAATAAAAGGTACCCTTTATGTTGACCTAGGTTATAAGTTATTACTACACAAAATTTGGTAAAAATCCGTCTAGTAGTTTTTGCGTGAAAAGCAAACATATAAACAGACGCGCGCAAATATAAGTTTATCAACATTTTTTTTTTATTATAAAGAAATTTTCCCGCAATAAAAAGTACCCTATATGTTGACAAAGGTTATAAGTTATTACTAAGTACACAAAATTTGGTAAAAATCCGTCCAGTAGTTTTTGCGTGAAAAGCGAACATACAAACATACAAACAGACAAACAGACAAACAGATTTTTTTTTTATTATCTATCGTTTTGGGGTCTATATCCTGTACACATTACATAGCAATAATTATTTTTTTTAAATATTTCATGTACAGACTTTTTTTCCGTTATTGTTTTATTATATGTATAGATTTCTAGTTTTTGAGTAAAACTTAATTTAAAGCCGAGCGAGCGAAGCGGAGCGGAGCGGAGCTGTGCCGAGGAACCATTGCCCCGTAAGCATATTTAAGCGTGTGATAGATTTGGGGCGGATAATATAGAAATAGAACTATTCTGATAAAATCATTAAACTGTTCAATTAACTAAAAACAAAACTATTAAGCTTCTATTTCAATAAGGTCAGGATTAATAAAAGTCTCAAATCTAAATATAACTATTCTGATAAAAGCATTAAACTATTCAAATAACTATAAACAAAACTATAAAACTTCTATTTCAATAAGGTCAGGATTAATAAAAATCTCAAATCTCTAATAAACTATTTTATTCTTTTGAATCGTCCTTTTATTTTTTTACCTACCACCCGTTAAGGACATCTTTTAGCTGACAAGAAAAACGGGCGAAAAAAACTCACCAGCTTTAACAGAAACAACGACATTTACAAATTATCATGTCGTTGTTGAACATACAACACATTTAAGAACATTTACAACAACATTACTTTTCATGATAAAAGATTAAACAACATTTACGAATATCATCAAGCATTTTCTATAATCTGTTACTTTATATTATTTCAGTACTCACATAATTTATTCGAAACCGATAAGGACAACTTTAATTTAATATAATCAACAAATAAGCATCAAGTTACCGAATATCCTTCGAACAAGGGCAAATCTTCAGCAATATTTACTAGACAATACATCAGCATTAAACAGCAAGAAATAACAAGGAATGAGAAATATGAAACAACGGAATAGTTACTTAACTTGTACACCGCTCACGGCTCGAACCAGACTAACTAAATAAAATGGCTGCCTCAGCATATAAATGTTAGCGTCTACCGCCAATTCAACAGATAATTATTGTTTTAGAAAATTACAGAAAACACCATAATACAAACATAACAATTATGAAAAAGTATTCTAAAATCAAATAATGATTTTACATAACATTATTTATAAATACAATAATTACAATAATTATCTATTTGTTTTCTTTTCAACCGGAAGTAACGTGTACTTACTAACGTAAAAGTACACGCTACTTAGATACTTTATATTACATTACATTTCAGTAATAAATTAATTGATATGAATATTAACATGATTTTATACACATTATTCAGTACTTATAGGTAAATTAAAGTACAATTGCTTGATCATGCTTTGTTGACGGTTGGCCCCGCCACGAATCAAAATACTTTTTTATTAGAAACAGGATACATGTAGTAAAATGCTATCTCCATAATTAATATAATGAATTTAGATGTAAGAATAACTATATGAGATTAATAACAAAACTCCATATCATATCGCTTTGTTGTCGGATGGCACCGACACAAATCAAACTACTTTTTAATGAAATCACGATAAATAAGGTACGATGTTATCCCCAAAATTAATTTAATGGATTTAGGTGTAATAAATACTAAATTGAATCAATAACAAAATTTGATATTCTATCACGGCCATACTGACAAGTACTTCGTTCTCGAAGTACTAGATCAGCATAAGTACTTAATTAATCTCATGTGTCACATCTTACGTAGATTTTTCGATCTTACTGTGAGCCTCGCCATGTCAGCTACTTCCCTCTATCGGCACAGACCAAGAAGACACCAAACTCACAGCAGTAGTAGATATAGTCAGTCAGTCAGTATGAATAGTATGCCTCGACATGTACGGCTCCATCACCGCTGCCCGTGAAGACCAAACCGACACCAAACACACTATCGACCAGCTTGTTTACCTACTGTGAACCTCGACATGTCAACGGCATCACCCCCTGTCGGTGAAGACCAAGAAGACACCAAGCCCACAGCAGCAGGGGGGTTTGTCAGTCAGTAGTTAGTCACAGTAATGCTGCGCCGATCCCAAACAAAATGGGATAAGGACACGATATTTAGTAATTTTTAGTTGTAAATAATATTCTATCTCGGTTATCCGTGACACAATCGACATTGAACTATAAATTTTCATTAACAGATCTGCATTAATTGTACAATTCTTTTCATGATTTATACTAAATCATTAGAACGATATCCAATATTTCTTTTCGCTACTATTAAATTCTCAAGATAAACACTACATCTTAGAATGAAACGGTTATTTAATTAGAATTTTTCTTTTATTACACCTTTACAAACATTTACTGCAAACTAATCTGCACCGGCATGGTTTACGTTCCCGTGGGAACATCTAGACAAAAACCATCAATCAAAATGAAATTAATATTTCATCCAAATCTGTTTATACGAACTTAACTTTCACTTTTATCATATTGCCTGGACTATTATTTATATGACGTAATAATAATAATAGGCTACAGTATAATTTGGCTGTTATAAAACAAGATTCAAATTATAATTTTCACATTTGGTATTCTTAAAGTTATATTTTCTTAAACTTAATCATTAAATATCTACATTTCAACAACAGTGAAAACACCCCATTCGGCATCTTGAAATATTTGCTATCGTAATGAACATTTCGAATCAAATATATACACCAAAGATATCTTAAGGCCTATCTATGAAATAATCAAGTAATCTTTTGTATGACAGTGTTTACCAATTTTCTTTTTAAACCGCTCGGCCAATCTGATAATATTTAATACATGTATTGTATCCATCTATTTACTGTCGAAACATTATCTCCTTAGCTTAACCATGATTCCTACAAGGTGTGCCGAAAATACTAACTTGTCGACCGACATTGACACCGAGTATTATAGTTTTGCCGCTATAACCTAATTGTTAAGTGGATCATGATAATAACTGGTTCAACCTTACAATTACCAAATCTCACGAGAACCAAAATTAGCGCCCCAGTAAGTAACACTTAAACTTTTATAAATTTCCCAAGAAAATTAAAAGATCGAAATTTACATTGGCCCTAGCCACTTACAATGATCGTCAAAAGGACAGGACTTAATTAAACAGATCTTATGAAACTTATGGTAACGTATAATTTCTATGGAAAGCTATCGAGGAATATCGAGAACTACCGAAAACCATCGAAAACTAAAGAAAACCATCAAAAACTACCGAAAACCATCGAGAACTACCGAAAACCATCGAGAACTACCGAAAACCATCGAGAACTATCGAAAACTATCGGGAACTGTGGAGAACTATCGGGAACTATCGAGAACTATAGAAAACTATCGAGAACTGTCGAGACCTGTCGAGAACTGTCGGGAACTGTCGAGAACTGTCGAGAACTGTCGAGAACTGTCGAGAACTGTCGAGAACTGTCGAGAACTATCAAGAACTGTCGAGAACTATCGAGAACTGTTGTTAACTATCGAGAACTGTAGAAGACTATCGAGAACTGTCGAGGACTATCGCGAGCTATCAAAAGCTATCGAAAAGTATCAAAAACTATCTGACATTATAGAAAACTATCGACAACTGTCGAGAACTATCGGGAACTGTGGAGAACTATCGGGAACTATAGAAAACTATCGAGAACTGTCGAGAACTGTCGAGAACTGTCGAGAACTGTCGAGAACTGTCGAGAACTGTCGAGAACTATCGAGAACTGTCGAAAGCTATCGAGAACTGTCGTTAACTATCGAGAACTGTAGAGGACTATCGAGAACTGTCGAGGACTATCGAGAGCTATCAAAAGCTATCGAAAAGTATCAAAAACTATCTGACATTATCGAAAACTATCGACAACTATCGAGAACTATCGAGAACTGTGAAGAACTATCGAGAATTATCGAGAACTGTAGAGGACTATCGAGAACTGTCGAAAACTGTCGAAAACTGTCGAAAACTATCGAAAACTATCGAAAAACTATCGAAAACCATCGAAAGCCATCGGAAACCATCGAAAACCACTGGAAACCACTGGAAACCACCAGAAACCATCGGAAACCATCGGAAACCATCGGAAACCACCGGAAACCATCGGAAACCATCGGAAACCATCGGAAATAATCTGAAACCATCGGAAATCATCTGAAACCATCGGGAACCATCGGAACCCATCGGAAACCATCGGAAACCATCGGAAACCATCGGAAACCATCCGTAACCATCGGAAACCATTGGAAACCATCGGAAACCATCGGAAACCATCGGAAACCATCGGAAACCATCGAAAACCATCAAAAACCGTTGAAAACCATCAATAACCATCGACAACCAACGAAAACCATCGGAAACCATCGGAAACCATCGGAAACCCTCGAAAACCATCGGAAACCATCGGAAACCATCGAAAACCATCGAAAACCATCGAACACCATCGAAAACCATCGAAAACCGTCGAAAACCATCGAAAACCATCGACAACCATCGAAAACCATCGACCACCATCGAAAACCATCGACAGCCATCGAAAACCATCGAAAACCATCGAAAGCCATCGAAAACTATCGCAAACTATGGAAAACTATGAAAACCCATGGAAATCCTATGGATAACAGAAAACCCGTGGAAAACATATGGAAAACTCATATAAACGTTTGGAAAACCCATGAAAAACGTTCGGAAAACCAATGAAAAAGGTATGGGAAATCCCATGGAAAACGCATGGAAAACCCATGGATAACCTATGGAAAGCTATTTGAAAACGTATAAGAAAGCCCATTGAAAACGTATGAAAAGCCCATGGAAAACGTATGGAACAACCCATGGAAAACCTATGATAAACGTTTGGAAAACGTATGGAAAACTCAAAGAAAACCCATGGAGAACGTATGGAAAACGTATGGGAAACTTATGGAAAACCTATGGAAAATCCATGAAAAATCGTATGGAAAATGTACTTATGGACAGATATCAGTTCCTAGTCTACTAGGTAGTACATTTTTTTGATTAAAACCAACAAACCGAAACCTTGTTTTTTTTTTTTCATCAGGAAAAACAAAATCAACATTGATAACAAACTGTAATAACATACCGTTAGACAGAAGTTGTCTTTCAAATTTGTTATACCGTTCTTACGTGGCCGTTTTATCTTATGAAAGCTATTTACATCTATAATATTATAGTGGAGCAAATCGTTCCAAATGATTAAAGTTAAATAAAAAAAAAGGATAAAAATAAATCTAATCTCACTGTACTCCGTCTATCAAGGAACAAGTCTAAAGATGGTTGTGGTGGCAACTAGGTAATACGAAAGAACCATAGCAATCTATTTAAACTTAAATGGGTAAGCTTTTTAACAAAAGGTATACTTTGTCGTACAGTGTTAAAACCTATTAACACTGTTATAATTATAACTTATATAATTAACTATCACTTTCTAGAAGCCACTTCAAAATCAAAGTTTTGTAACCAATGGGGAATTCGTAGTAGGTATAAAAAAAACTTAATAACTTTAGTACCTACCTAGATTTGATAAAATTTCTTGCAATAGGTTATTAATTGAAAATCTAAGTAATGCTATGCTGAAAAAGAAATTAGAGCCTTATAAAATAAATATGGCAACAATACTTTTCAATTGCCCATATTTTGTTGTATAACATAAAGCAAAGATTTGAATACTAAAATGTAAAATGTCATTGTTATTAGCAAAATCTAGTTAATCTTACATTATTTTGATTCAATAATGATTGAATTACTACGCGGTTCAAAATACCAAGTTGCACCACCAGAAACCCTTTATTTTACAAACCACTAAAGGAGGTATTATATAATCACGGTTTGAATTAGCAAAATAGGACGACAAGAAAATGATAATTTTATGTACCTACCCGACTCCATTCCACTATATTTTACGACTTAATTGTTAGAATAACACTGACTTTCACGAACTTAAACCTTTCTAAACCTAAGGTTAAGTAAAATTATATCACTATTTTTTCACTTTGCTCCAAAGACCGCCTCTTATTTATTTTTAGTTGCAAATGACTAATGTTAATCAAGGAACACTGGAAAGCCACCGCACTATTACCTATTGTATAATTATACTACCCGGCAAGATTTTCAGAAATGAACCCTAGTGTTGCATAATAGGTTTATCAGTTTCTAGCATTTTAAAATAAATATCTGTAGCGAGTCATATTATCACAACAATGATTACTGTAAGTTTACACAAAAAAAAAATCTTTGGTGATCATCTAGTAGGTAATTTTCAATGTTATTGAATAAACAACATAAGCTAATAGCTAAGTAATCTATTCGAAGGTACGAAAAAATAAAACCAAAATAAAATACAGAAGCCCCGAAAGGCTATACCAGATTTAGCGACCGTGGAGATGCGGTTTCATCTCCATTGGCGAGGTATCTGTACATCACCAGGAATCAGCTACATTGCCAGGTTGGATAGAAGAACGGCAGCGCCACCTTGCCACGATGGATGACCATAGTTTGAAACGGCGGCGTCGCTGAATGTAGCAGATAAGCCGAAACCGCAGCAACATGAAAAATAAAACATATATGTATTAATAATGGGAGCAAGACCATCCCACTTCTGATGATAGATTTGGGGCGGATAATATAGAAATAGAACTATTCTGATAAAATCATTAAACTGTTCAATTAACTAAAAACAAAACTATTAAGCTTCTATTTCAATAAGGTCAGGATTAATAAAAGTCTCAAATCTAAATATAACTATTCTGATAAAAGCATTAAACTATTCAAATAACTATAAACAAAACTATAAAACTTCTATTTCAATAAGGTCAGGATTAATAAAAATCTCAAATCTCTAATAAACTATTTTATTCTTTTGAATCGTCCTTTTATTTTTTTACCTACCACCCGTTAAGGACATCTTTTAGCTGACAAGAAAAACGGGCGAAAAAAACTCACCAGCTTTAACAGAAACAACGACATTTACAAATTATCATGTCGTTGTTGAACATACAACACATTTAAGAACATTTACAACAACATTACTTTTCATGATAAAAGATTAAACAACATTTACGAATATCATCAAGCATTTTCTATAATCTGTTACTTTATATTATTTCAGTACTCACATAATTTATTCGAAACCGATAAGGACAACTTTAATTTAATATAATCAACAAATAAGCATCAAGTTACCGAATATCCTTCGATCAAGGGCAAATCTTCAGCAATATTTACTAGACAATACATCAGCATTAAACAGCAAGAAATAACAAGGAATGAGAAATATGAAACAACGGAATAGTTACTTAACTTGTACACCGCTCACGGCTCGAACCAGACTAACTAAATAAAATGGCTGCCTCAGCATATAAATGTTAGCGTCTACCGCCAATTCAACAGATAATTATTGTTTTAGAAAATTACAGAAAACACCATAATACAAACATAACAATTATGAAAAAGTATTCTAAAATCAAATAATGATTTTACATAACATTATTTATAAATACAATAATTACAATAATTATCTATTTGTTTTCTTTTCAACCGGAAGTAACGTGTACTTACTAACGTAAAAGTACACGCTACTTAGATACTTTATATTACATTACATTTCAGTAATAAATTAATTGATATGAATATTAACATGATTTTATACACATTATTCAGTACTTATAGGTAAATTAAAGTACAATTGCTTGATCATGCTTTGTTGACGGTTGGCCCCGCCACGAATCAAAATACTTTTTTATTAGAAACAGGATACATGTAGTAAAATGCTATCTCCATAATTAATATAATGAATTTAGATGTAAGAATAACTATATGAGATTAATAACAAAACTCCATATCATATCGCTTTGTTGTCGGATGGCACCGACACAAATCAAACTACTTTTTAATGAAATCACGATAAATAAGGTACGATGTTATCCCCAAAATTAATTTAATGGATTTAGGTGTAATAAATACTAAATTGAATCAATAACAAAATTTGATATTCTATCACGTGCGTAACCATTGAGTGGTTATTAAATTGACTGTAACAAAAGAGCTTTGTGAACCAGTATCACACAACACCCTAGCCGAATAGGTTTTACCCTCTACTATAATGTTTACAATAGCCGTACATAGCAAGACTTGCTTCGCAGAACCCAAAGATGGCTGACTGGTCGATGTTGTCAAAGAGACAGGCAAGGAAGATGAGCTTGCCGTTGCCTGCTGTGCTTCTGTATCTGTACTAACTTGTTTGTGTAAAAGTGTATTATGCTTCTTTTTGCAAGTGAGACACAAACCCTTCATATTGCAATGAAAAGAATTATGGCCGATGCGTAGACAATTTTGACATAACTTCAACTTATTAACCTCAGACACCCTATTATCAACACTCATATGTTTAAATTTTAAACTGGTATCAAATTATCAAGTGATTTACGTCAAGTATGACTTTTTGAAAATGGTGTGACTATTAGGAAAAAAATTCTTCGTGGTCACACCAGTGTGGAAAATGAGAAAAAAATTCTTCGTAGTCACACCAGTGTGAAAAATAGGAAAAAATGCTTCGTAGTCACACCAGTGTGACAAAACGGTGTGACAGCGAGTCCGTTGGGTTATTTTGAATCCTGTGTAATATTATAATAGGATCGGCGTCAAGTCATAGTAGACATATATAAGTCAAAGTTAAGAGAAACTAATCACAGCCCTCGTTTCGTAGAACATGTAAAACAATATTCTAAGATTTTCAAAAAAGCATGTTCTAAGGCAAAGTCAATCTTTTTAAAGGATAAAATTAAAAAGTCAAATTATAAAATCAAAACAACTTGGGATATTATTAAGCGTGAAACCGGAAAAGGTAAACAACATGACAACAGTCTAGCGCTTAACATTAATAACGCAAGAATAAACTCTGAAACAGAAATTGCTAATATTTTTAATAACTTTTTTGTTAATATACCATTAGTAACCACCTCTAATTTGAATTCTTCACCAGCTTCTGCTGTCTCGGTTCTTGAAAAACATGTGTCTGAGTGTAGTTCATTATTAAATTTTAAAGAAATTAATTCTAGCGATATAATCAAAACATTTAATTTACTTAAAATGAAAACTACCACTGATTTATAGAGCATATCTTTTTTTTTTATTTTTTTTTTATTTATTACCATATTACAAGTCAGATTACAGTTTATGTTATTAATGACACAGGAAAACCACAGAGGTTTATAAGACGTGTTACTTATTGATTACTTATTATCTACAACAGAAAAATACAGCTGATCAAATACCTATCTATAGCAGAATAAGTTGTTGATGTTCAATGTTAGCAAGAACTATGTATAAGTAATAAAGATTTATGAGTTTACATTGTTTAAAAGATAATGTGCCTTTAATTTAACTTTAATATTTTGAGCATTAACTTTATCTCGCAGATCATAGGGTAGTTCATTAATGAGTCTAGGAACAAGGTAAGCAGGGGTGCGATTCTCTAACGAAGTTTCACCATCACTGCCCGTAGTGTAAGTTTTTATGTCAAAAAACGCAAACTATTTCGAATGCGTATTTATGTCAATTTGTATGAAAACTGTATTAGCGCCTCTAGCGGCGAGTAGCGCGCTTATATAGTTTTCATACAAATTGACATTAATACGCATTCGAAATAGTTTGCGTTTGCTTGACATAAAAACTTACACATCGTCGTTCACTTCGATTCTTTATGTCAAAATTCATAATAAACAAGTGAAAGTCAAGCGAAAAAGAACGTCGAGTTTGTTGATTGAATCTTAGAGAATTGCACAACAGTTGTTCGCTCGCCGTAGCAGTTGTTTACGCGAATCGCACTCACACAGACCCGTTTCCTAGTTATGGCCCGCGTATGTACAGGGTGGCTTACCAATCTCCTATAACTATCATTAAAAAAAAATTTCTTTGAGTAATGAGTATTTGAATTGGGTTTGCACGGGTAAAACGTTACAATGTGTAAAAAGTCCAATATCATCATTATAAAATCTTTGTTTGATTTTAGGTGATACTAATTTCCTCAAAATTTTTCGTTGTAGTTTAAATATTTCATTAATATAAGAATTATAGGTACGTCCGTAGCTGCTTAGGCCATATTGAATATGCGACTCAGCAAGAGAATGGTATAACATTAATTTGACCTTATAGGGGATGCGATCTTTGAGAATGGTAATATTTGCTAGAAAGTGCCTAAGTTTATTACAAACGTGCTCAATATGTTGGCTCCAGTTAAACTTGCTATCTATCTTTAATCCTAGATATGTTTGAGACTCAAGTATCTGAATAATTGGGCAGTTACATGGATTATTGCATGATGAATGTAAGCAATTGTGATTATGGGCCACAATATTATTTGGAGGTAAAGTTTTTAGATAGGGAGATTTAATCACAACTTATTTAGTTTTACTAGAGTTGAGCACCAGACCTACGTCATAACACCATTTTATAATATACCTGTTACTGTACTTAAAAACGTTATTCATGCTATTGCCCCTTATCTTGCTATACTATTTAATCAGTGTATCGCTCAAGGATTTTTTCCTGATTTAACGAAATTTAGCAAAGTGATACCTTTATTTAAATCAGGAAACAAAGAAGACCCAAGCAATTATAGACCAATATCAATATTACTCGCCTTAAGCAAAATATTTGAAAAAATAATACTAGAGCAATTATTGTCTCATTTCTCATTAAACAATCTCATGCATAGCAAACAATTCGGATTTATGAAGGGTCAGTCAACCACGGATGCTGGGGTTGCACTTTTAAAGCATGTGTTTGATGCCTGAGAAAAGTCGCAAAATACTCTTGGAATATTTTGCGACTTATCCAAGGCTTTTGATTGTGTTGATCACCGGACGCTGCTTTTGAAGCTAAATCATTACGGTGTAAAAAATAATGCCCAGAAACTAATACTGTCGTATCTCAGTTCCAGAACTCAGGCAGTTGACATTAATGGAGTGAAATCAAACGGCTCTCAGATTAAACTAGGCGTACCTCAAGGCTCTATTTTAGGTCCTTTTCTATTTTTGGTTTATATTAATGATTTGCCTTTCTTTGCCAAAAACTTCTGTGATATTGTGTTGTTTGCAGATGATACTTCTTTAATATTTAACATAGACAGAAACAAAACCAATTTTGACGATGTAAACAAAGCACTGTCACAAGTACTCGGTTGGTTTAATTTTAACAATTTGCAGCTTAATGCAAAGAAAACAAAGTGCGTACTTTTTTCTCTGCCAAATGTACAGACGGTACCTGTAGAAATTGTAATCAACAACGAAACACTGGATTTAGTACAATCAACGATCTTTCTGGGTGTAACTTTAGACTCGAAACTTCAATGGCATGCGCATATCGCAACATTAGCTGGTAAGCTTAGTTCTGCTTCCTACGCTATTATAAAAGTACGACAGCTAACAGATGTTGATACTGCTAGAACTGTATACTTTAGTTATTTCCATAGCGCATTCTTTTGTGGGGATTAGCAGCTGGCATTAATGCTATATTCATCTTGCAAAAACGAGCAATCAGGGCCATCTATAAACTAGGCTCCAAAACTTCGCTTAGAGACAAGTTTAAGGAAATAGGTATACTGACAGCTGCATCTCAATTTATATTAAATTGCATTCTTTTTGTACGTCGCAATATTAACTTGTTTACCAAACATGGTGATTTACACAATCGCAATACTAGAAATAGAAACAAGCTCGTAATACCTCGGTACCGTTTAGAAAAGGTGCACGGATCTTTCGTTGGTCAAGGTATACACATATATAACAAAATACGAGCTATATATAGTATAAAATTCCAAGTGATATCTTGGATTTACCATATCTAGAGTTTAAGAATGATATAAAGAGTGGCCTCCTCAAAAAAGGCTATTACACTGTAAATAATTATTTGAACGACAAAACACCTTGGTCGTAACACTCGTAACAAATGTTCCTAGTATGATATTGTGAGTCGTGTCCTATATTTTATATTATTAGCGTTTATATTAGTTAAGCTTTTAATTCGGTCATTTAAGGTAGGCAGTTTGTACTCAAACTGCCTACTTGTCATGATCACTTGACATACTTGTCATGCTCACTAAAACATTTCTACGGTGGTGGCGTGTGAGGCGGGTCGTTACGTTCCCTAAAATATGGTTGAGCGAAGCGATGGCTGGTTCATGCGTCATGCTCGTGAACGGGTGCTGCCAGTGGGAATGGGTCTGCTCTTATCTGCTTGCCTTAAAATGTGTTTTCTTTTGTTTTTATTCATTTTATTAAGAATTACATTTGAAACATGTATGGCGCAACTTGCAGTATATAGTAGAATTGTCTTTTGTTTTAAACTAATATTTAAAGCTTTAAGTAGAGTTCCTAAGTAACTGAAAATTGTTCACCGCTATGATCATTAGTTCGCCTATACTTAACTGTATTTATCATAACCCATTGTGTAATTGTGATAGAAACTGACCTTAGTCATACCATGTTAAGGTCATTTTTCAATTTGACGACTCTGTATGAAATAAAACAGGGAGAAAAAGCAACCCTTGGAGTTTCTTGCCGGTTCTTCTCCAAGGCCTCCCGCTTTAGGGTTTGCGAACCGATGGCGTAGCTTCTATGACGTTCACAAGTATTGTAAATAACAATCTAAATTGAATAAACAAATTTGAATCTCGAATCTTGAATCTTGAATCAAAGTCAAGATATTATGTAGATTCTTAAGAAATAAGCGGTACTGAATCATTATTATCTTTTCAACTACTTATCCAACTTATTTTTTATTTTTGTGCATTCACAATGCAATTTATTGTATCGAAAAATTTAAAATGAAGAATAAGAAAAAGTCGAGCCTTCTCACAACTAGTTCCGATGGGTCTCGAACCCGAGATCTTTCACTGTCTGGGCGAATGCTCTAACCACTGAGCTACGGAGTCACTACTCCAATACTACTACTACTACTATTTTTTTCAATATCTATCCAAGGTTTTTTAACTGACAAATTGTTTTCCCTCATTTATTTATTGACAAGATTTCTGTAAGTAGAGTGTATTTGTACTCTGTCGCCCGAATTCTCGAACGCAATTCATCTTTGGGAGCGTCTCAAACATCATGCCATCTTTTTCATACGTTTGACATTAAAAGTGACAGGGCGATGTTTGAGACGCTCCCAAAGATGAGTAGCGTACGAGTATTCGGGCATTAGGGCAATATAATAAGAAATGTTGATGCTGTGATTTTGTATATAAGCCTGGTTGGACCTGTTTGGAGGATATTGATTTCAAACCGCTAAATAATAGAAGTTTTAAGAAAAAACTGACGACCGATTTGGCGCAGGGGTAGGCTACCCACCTTCTACGCCAGTGGTCTCGGGTTCGATTCCCGAACAAGACAAATGTTTGTGTGCATGAACATGTCTATTTGTCTTGGTCTGGGCGTTTACTATGTATATTAAGTATGTATTTACAAACAAAAAGTAATTTAAGTATATATTTATCCGTTATCAAGTTTTCCATGATACAGTTTCTTAATGAAATTTAAATGGGCTTAGATCATTGGTGTGAATGTAAGAGGTTGTTATTTATTTATTTATATTTAAAAAATAAGAAAATAAATAGTGGTTTGACAGCATTTGACAGAGTCTAGCTGAGGCCGTCTATGGGCCGTCCTCAGGGCAGGATCCCGAGTTTTGATAATAGGGTATTTTACTGTTGTTGAAATGTAGATATTGAATGATGACGTTAAAAAATATTGCAATTAAGAATACCAAATGTGAAAAAATAATTTGAATCTGTTTTATAATAAAAGAATTATAGTCTGTTTGATTTTGACTATAGCTGTCTCTTTCTGAAACGAAATCTTCTATGGCGTGACTATGACGCTACTAACCCACTGACGTCACTAAGATAGCGTCCTGTCCTTGTCTAATTATAAAGTTTGAAGTCCTATATCTTTGAAAATATTCAAGACAATTCAAAATTAAAACTTGTTTTGTGTAGCTAATATTTCGAAAAACATTTTAAAGAAATAAAAAAAAATCAGTAAAATACCGTATTACTATAGCTAGGGTTGACATCTCCAAACTTTGAAATCCAGGACTTGACGGAAAAAAATACCAGGCAGGCAAAATACATAAGCAGGGTCGGTATGTATTACACCTTCCCCCCCCCCCCCCCCCCCCTCCTCTCCAGGATACGTATTCTTTCTTTATCGAAATTACTGAACTGGAGGGCCCATGGCTAGTGATGTACCGTGCCCGGGCACGTTCCCAAGGACTGGAAATTTTGCCGGCAGCGTTGCCGGCAGTGTCCGAAAGTTCCCAGCAATATTCCCAAGCAGCATTTTGTAGATGAATATTTTACCATGCAAGACAATTGAAAATAAGACTTTAAAACTGTTTGATTATATTGAATTACGTAATAAATAGCAACCAACATCAGAGGTAAGCACATATGAAACGAAAAACAGTTTGATATACAATGGTTTATTTTTTTATTCAACAAACTAAGAAAACAAAACAAAATAATCTTGCCATAATTATCAACAAATTATAACATTGTAAGACACAGAAGAAAAATACATTATTTATTTATATAATTTAACAAAACGACAAAAAGTCTACTGGGAATTTTGGGCAATATTCCCAATGTGCCCGGAAATTTCCCGGGCACATTGGGAGTGGAAAATTGCCGGCAGTGGCAATATTCCCAGGCGTACATCACTACCCATGGCCCCTGCAAAAACCCAGGACGATACTTAGAAACTATCCAGGACAGCCCAGGACACCCCAAAAACAAGGACATGTCATGGGAAAACAGGACGATTGGCAACCCTAACTATAGCTATGTAATATACAGTATATCCAATTTTCTAGGAATAAATATAGTGAAAGTCTACCTACGTTATTATTTCATACCTCAAAAGTTAACTGTGAAGTGTCAGAACTTTACAGTACCTAATAAGTGCTAATAATATGAGCATTAAATATTAATCGTAGGCAACGGTTGACGCAATCTCATGTAGCAATGATTTATTCCAAACCAGTGTTCTGAGGCCGCAGCTTTAGGTTTTAAAAGTGGAAGAGTAACTATACGTGTCATTTGCATCAAGATTTTAAGATTCAAAGCTTAATGCGAGGATTCCCGAAAATAAGCTATTTTAAATTTGGAAATATATAATTATGTCGCAGCGTGAGCGCAGTGCTGCCCTCATGGACAGCAAGATCGATTATTTTAATTTTAATTATAACGACATCTATTGAGTTATTTTGTAACTATCGACTTAAAATATTAGCGCCATCTATTTTGTTGCTTTTTAACTATTAGTTGAGTCAGTATGAAAGCACTTGGGTGAGTTGGATACAGAGAGATGGCAGCAACTGACCAAGTGAGTTGAATTTGTCGATACATTTGGTTGAGGGGCAAGATAAAAACAGTCTAAAGGGACCCACAAAGGGGTTGGACGATGTGGCGGAAGTGGGGCCCGCAAAGGCCGCTTTTCTGTATCGAATTTGCCGCGTTTAACGATTCATCCGTCCGTCTACATCACTCGAATCGTTGATTTATTTGTACCATATCAATTGTGATTGAAGAATAAGACGTTTGTTATTGAAGAAGAGACTATTATTTTGAGGATCCTCGTCACAACCATCCTGACAACGAGACCATGCAACCTACCCGTGACGTTATATATGTTATTACAGTCTTTTAGCTAGTGACTCCTGCAGCTAAATTTTCTATTAGTTATACTTTACTGCATCAAATAAAATTTCAAACATCCGTCTAATCGTAATTCAAATATCCTATTACTCGCAATATACTTGGTTTGAATAGGCAAGGCAAGGGATTCCGGCCGTCATAAGTTTAAATTTTTTAATTGAATTTTAAGAATTTCCGACCGAAATAGGCACGCCAACGCTTGCTCGGCTAAGCTCGATACACTTCGCGCTGGCCCAGCGGCAGCTGGCAGTGAACTGTGAACTCGCGAGAGACCCGCGAATCGAAAATCACTTAAAATTCAATTAAAAATTAAATTATAAAAAAATAAATTTGTGACGGCCGGAATCCCTCGGCTATTCAAAGACAATTATTTTCATATATTTTTCATTAACTAGAACTAAGTAAGTATACTGCAAGTAATAGGATATTTGGATTACGATTAGACGGATGTTTGGGATTTTATTTGACACAGTTAAATCACCAATCAAGAAAACGGCCAGAAGCGCTAGATAAAGAACTGTAAAATAACATATATTTCTTCCAAATTTTGAGTACTTGTGGTTTGCGATAATTTAAAATACCCTATTTTCGGGAATCGGCGCCTTAAGTGATTTTCGATTCGCGAGGCGCTCGCGAGTTCATAGTTCACTGCCGGCTGCCGCTGCGTTCACGCGAAGTGTATCTCGTGCGGCCGAGCAAGCGTAAGGGCGTTTGTGCACTACACTGAATTTTACCGATCCGGCGCGGTCCGTTTTTTTACGGACCGGCCGGCGTGGCATGAAAAACACGGATGATTGGCTTGTGCACTGGTCCGGTTTTTTACTGGCCGGGGCAGCGCAGTGATCTCTTTGAAACTACACTCTACGGACGCGTTTTAAACGAGAGGGATAATGAGTTCCTTGGAACGTCGGCAATTGCTTGCGTTAATTTATTTGCGATAACTCCTAAGATATTCATTTAAATTATATGGTGTAAAAAAATAAAATATTTTGCATGAAATGCTTAAAGCAACTAAGGTATTTAGATTGATTAAGAGTTAATACTGTATCCGTTTAAATAGCTTTCCAAATTACGGCATTGTTCGTAACCATTTTTTAAGGCGCTACTCGGAAAAATATGGACTTTTTGATTTAAAACTTTAGGACGGTTACAGTTGTTACAAATCTGGTAATAAGATATATATTTCTTCATACCTTTATCTAGATTCGTATAGTTTCAAAAACACGATTTTATGATTTTGCCTCGACACTTTTTATTTTCGAAAAGACCTCTAAAAAATACGAAAAGTCAAGATTATTCTTAAATGGTGTTACTTACACTATTGGAAATTGGTTTAATTAGTGGACACCAATAATATTGAGGATCGTATAGAAGCATTTTTTTTTAATCGCTGTAGTTTTTAATACGAAGTGATTTTGTGATTTTTTTACCTAATCTGCAAAATCGGTCTCGCTCCCGCGCGCGTCGTTTTCTCATTGCTATCTCGCTTCAGCACATTTTTTCCGAGTATCGCCTTAAGAGATAATAATGGCTATAATATGCTATAATTAAAAGATAGACATATGCTATCGCGGACTTTTTTGTAGATCTATAGAAGAAGAATATCCTAACATGCATTATTTTTTTAAACCTCGAAAGTATTAAGCATCGTTTTTGCTGAAAGCTCCCGGGCGGCTTGCCGTTTGCCGGCACTTTTGACATTTATCATTATATTTCAACCAATTTACACAAAACTTTCATAAATTATATATTAAAACCTTCCTGAAGAACCACGCTACCTATTAGTGAAAACCGCATGAAAATCTGTTTAGTAGTTTTAAAGATTTAAGCATATATAGGGACAGGCAGACGGAAAGCGACTTTGTTTTATACTATGTAGTAATTTATGATTAAAATACAACCATCCGTTTTTTTTCCGGACGGTAAAATTCAGTGTAGTGCACAAGCGCACATATGTTTTTCATTGCCGTCATCTCGGAACGGAAAAAAACGGTCTGGAATGTGGAAAAGTAAAATGACGGACGGTAAAATTCAGTGTTGTGCACAAGCGCCCATATGTTTTTCATAGCTGCCATATCGGTCCGTAAAAAAAACGGACCGCCCCGCACCGGATCGGTAAAATACAGTGTAGTGCATAAACGCCCTTAGCATGCGTGCCTATTTTGGCCGGGTCACCTCGCCTTAATAGCGTTCAAAAAACATCGATAAGGCCTTGTTTATTAAAAAGTTGCACTAAGGTCTCTCTTGCTCAACGATTTACGTGTGCAGAGGGCCTAATCTGAAACGCAAAACCCGAAACTTCGGTATACCCGTCCCTCTCACTCTCTAGCCGCGACAGAATCGAGTGAAAGGGGCGGGGCTAACCGAAGTTTCGGATAAGCGTTTCAGATTACGGACCCAGGTTAGAAGTCATTGGTCTTGAATACGGTCAATGTTCCCTAAATTTTAATGGATTGGATGGAATTCTGTATATAATTATTATGTAAATATCGTGTGGAATCAAAGTTAGAAGTATCACTTTGCTCATAAGGCATGTTACTAGAAAGGTGACGGATATGAAGAGGGAGACCGCAAAAAAGATGGATAGAATGTGCGCGTAATAATAATATGAATGAGAAAGGAGTAAATGAGGAGCTGGCAGGTTTACCTGATGACTGGTAGAGTAGAGGAGAAGAACGTACTGACCCCAAAAAGAATTGGTATGAGGTCAGGAATATGATGGTGGGGACTTGCTTTACAGAGTTAAGTTTACCCCAAAAAGAACACAGGTACTAAGGGCTACTGATTATTATTTTTTAAATAATTCTGTTTCGCACTCAAATTGGGAATTTCGGGTGTCTTCAATGAAGAATTTATTTTATAAACGTATTATTTATTTTATTGTACAAGATATACAAAATTAAATAAAAAACGGTTAAGGCGATACTCGAAAAAAATATGCTGAAGCGAAATAGCAATGAGAAAACGACGCGCGCGGCGAGACCGATTTTGCAGAAAAGTAGCAGTAGACAAAAAAAAAACACAAAATCACTACAGTAATAAAAAACTACAGCGATTATTAAAAAAATGCTTCTATACAATCCTAAATATTACTGGAAACCAATTTCCAATAGTGTAAGTAACTCCATTTAAGAATAATCTTGAATTTTCGTATTTTTAGAGGTCTTTTCGAAAAGAAAAAGTGTCGAGGCAAAATCATAAAATCGTGTTTTTGAAACTTTACGAATCTAGATAAAGGTATGAAGAAAAATATATCTTATTACCAGATTTGTAACAACTGTAACTGTCCTATAAATTTAAATCAAAAAGTCCATACTTTTTCCGAATAGCGCCTTAAAATTTGAATATAAGGGAAGAGATATGGGTGCGCGCGAGATGGCGGAAAAATGGCGAGAGTAAGAGCGTTTGTGCACTACACTGAATTTTACCGATCCGGAAAAAAACGGATGCTTGTATTTTAATAATTAATTATAAATACTAGAATTTATTTATTTCGTGTAGTTTAGGGTTCGAAACATTGAAACTACACGAAATAAAGAAATTCTTACTATTATAAATAATTAAATGATTAAAATACAAGCATCCGTTTTTTCCGGATCGGTAAAATTCAGTGAAGTGCACAAACGCCCTATCGCGATGCAGGCTTCGGTGTGGTCTCATTCTTTCGCTCTTCCATTGCTTCGTTCAGCGGCAGTTTATGCGTTGTAGACGTAGATGGCGCCAACACATTCATTTATAAATCGATCAAACGTATCAAACGTTCTTTTACAGTTTTCCTTCCAATTTTGACTTTTTCGATTTAAAATTTATTGATACTTTTTACGTTATTTTGTGAGTAATGACTTGTTGTTTTGTGGCAATTTTAACAGAAAATTTATCGGTATGGCATTAATAAATTGGTCTGTCTAAAGTACCTACCTACCCATAATCAAAGTCCAGCTATTGGTATTTCTCACATTTGAATATTATTACATCATTTATCTTACGACAAACCAGTTCTGTTACAAATTTAATCATAGATAATTTCTTCCTACTTTTATAATTACATAGAACATCTGACAAGTTGTTACTGTGCCTTATTTGACCAGTTATTTTATAAAAACAATTAGAAAATTGTTTATCATGGCTTCCTTGTAACAACGATTTTAATTACTAGTAGGTAGTTTAGTAGTAAGTAGTTTAGGTGTGATTGTGTAACACACAGACAGACAGAGACGCATTTATAATATAAAAAAGTAAGGATAATACGTATGGCGACTTGTCATGCTTCTTATAACTACTAAGACTTCTTATAAAACTAACTTTTATGGTAGGTACCTACCAACTTGTTACCTAACAATTTTGTGTAGAAATGATTAATGATCCTAAACGGGAGTAGGAAAGAATGTTGGTCGATTCTATCATTTAATATAAAACTCGCGCTCATCTTTATCCTTTTGAATGAAACAAAGATTTTTTTTTGTATTTCAGGCGTTGAGTTATAATGTACTAACGTACGTCTTCTTATCTCAATGATTTTAGGAAGTGATATTGTTTGAATTTTGTTTGGAAAGTCAAATTTGACATATTAAAGCTCCTTGCATGCCAGTGAGAGGAAAGGTCCCAGCGGATTTATCAACTCGTAAACGGATCGTAAACGTATCAACTCGAGCGGTTCAGTATTCTTTGTATGAAACCCCCTACCGCAACGCACACTAATCGGAAGCGTAACGTAATCGCCTCGCCTCGCCTCGAGCTCTCGGTAAGCTCAACTTGCTATCCCCGCGCTTACCGCTAGTCGTCCACGCGCTCACGTCTCTCCGTACCCGAACTTACGGCTTTACGCACAGTGGTCTGAAAATGAAAATGAACTAACCACATTTCAAAAAATCAGACTGAAATTCCGAGTTTTTAGATTTTTATTTTTTTATTTTAGATTTGATCCCATTTCCACCTTTTTTCAATACGGAACCACTGTGCGGCGAGGCGTAAGCGCGGCGTCGCCTAGCCGTAGCCGAGCCGACGTACCGACGCTGATCCGGTTTGGTTACGTGCTTGCGTTAGGTTGACGCCTGGTTGACGGCGAGGAGAAAGGCGATACCGGTGTCGATCCCTTTCCGAGTTGATGTATCTGCTGTGACCTTAAACGTATTTACGTTAGCTAAGCTCTGCGCCCAGAAGAGATCTTTGGCTATTGCAATTTTAACAATTTATCTGTTGTAATAAAAATTAAATAATAACATGGCTCCTGCGGAAGAAATTAGAATTAATTATGTTTAAATGCACAACTTCTTTCCTTGCGCCTTCTAATTATGTAACTAGAATTCAATAGATTGATTATACAGATAACAATGAACAGGAGCGCGGGTCACTCGCGCATATTACTTGAGCAGGTTCAACCCATAAAGCTACCGCTCGAATAGCATGCACATTAAGCTCTTGACCACGAGCAAATAACTTGTGCGTACTGCTTGCGCAAGTAGCCCGTGTCTTTACTTGCTCCAATTATTTGCACCGTGTACATCATCATGTCCTCCACACCGTGTCCGGTGACGGCGACTCCTACGTGCTCAACTGGTCCTTATGATAGGCACGAATATGACTGGCAAAACCAAACTTGGACTTAAAGGTCCGGTCACAAGACGCACAAAACAGCTGGCCTGAAGCATTGCAAGTGTAATTGTAAATAAGCTTTGGTCGAGTCTTGCGAACTTGTCGTTTTGCTTCGAGATCTTCAAGGCGCTTCGTTTCATAATACTCCACACTAGTGTGGACAGTATGTCGCCATTCTGGTCTTAGGCATGCAAGCTCCTCCCAGCCTTCAGTCGGAATATCACAGGCCACTAGATTACGTTTGAGAACGTCTTTATAGCGCAGGTACTGACCTCCTTGTTTGCGCTTTCCACATGAGAGCTCAGAGTAAAAAACTGCCTTTGGCAATCGGGTGTCGTTCATGCGTACGACGTGTCCACTCCATCTGAGTTGTTGCTTCATTAAAAGTGCCTCGATTCCAGGTAAACCAGCACGACGAAGAACTTCAGTGTTTGTAACATGGTCCTGCCATCTAATTCGCAGTATGGACCTCAGGCATTTAAGATGAAAAGTGTCCAGCTGCTTAATGTCTGATTTGTAGTAGCACCAGGTCTCCGCGGCATAAAGTAAGGCAGGTAAAACTATTGCTTTGTACACTAAGAATTTAGTTTGCAGTTTGATGTCATGCGAATTCCAAACACGTGCTTTGAGCTTACCAAAAGCTGCAGCAGCAACCGCTATTCGAGCTGGTATTTCAGATGCCAGGCTGTTATCCCTTCTTAGCCGGCTACCCAAGTATTTAAAATGCGATACTTCTGCTAGAGCAGTGCCATCCAAGCTAACATTTGTTAAATCCCCACCACAACCTCTCGGGGGCTGTTTTAAAACTTGGGTCTTGCTAGTGCTTATAACTAGGCCAAATCTACGACATGAAGATTGTAAAGAGTCCACATAGATCTGAAGAGACTCAAGAGAATCAGCCATTAGGCAGACATCATCGGCGTATAAAATATCCATCACTGAGAGTCTTGAAACCTGCCGCTTAGCTCTGAAGCGAGATAGATCGAAGGCACTCCCATCAGTTCTATAATTTAACTCAATCATTTGATTGCAGTTCCTAACTGCATCCTGCATCACAGAGGCAAAGTACAGGGAGAATAAAGTAGGAGCCAAAACACAGCCCTGCTTTACGCCACTCGTCACTGGAAATTGTTCAGAAAGACTGTCTTCATTGTAACGGTTCAGAATCGCACCTGAACTATCTCGAATATTTCTTAAAGAGTTAAAAGTCGAAATGTATTAATGTTACTTACCTCAATAACTTTTAATAGTATAAATAGATCCTGGTGTGGGAATAAATCACAAAGTCAAATTGGGTTGTGTCAACTGGGTTGTATTGAACAAAATTAGCCATTTACCATGTTGTTGCGCTGGGAATTTGCTTCATACTTTGTCAACACAGTGTATATGGGAGGGAGATTCTGTCTATAAGGCTTGGGGCTTGTTTAGTGGTTTCAGATTGCTTGAGGTAAACACTGAAAAAGAAACGGGTTAATGGTAGCGGAGCAGTTGTGGTCATTTGCATTTAATTTGGAAGTTTTATGATTAATCTGAGGAAGTTAGATACAGTAAATTTGTTTGAATTAGCGAGAAAATATAGTTAATAAATACCTGAGATTCAGGGATTGAAACAATGATGTTTCACAACAGTTGGACTCTGTGACAAATTATTTCATATAAGAAGATGCACTTTGTTGAGGGTTTTGTCAATCGAATTTGCTTCACGGGAGTGTGGACAATACTTGTATTTCGATATTGGTTCACGAAATAATCGACACGAACTGTTATTAGTTAGTAAAATTATAAATCTTGTTGTAAACAAATGTCATGTCAAAATGGAATAATCCTGTCCAAGTGCAGCGACAACTAGCGGCAGAGTTGAGAACTAAGACAAGTCAAATGACATCACATAAATATAGCGAGAAGGTTTTTACTCACAGAATGTTAAATTAACATTATGTAAAACTTAAATAAAAATATGGGTTAAATAATCAACAGTACAGAATATTGGTTTCTATCTTAGATAAGGTTCAAAGTTTCAAATATGGTAAATGTATATTGACTAGAGGTGATACGTTCGGAAATTATGTTCGAACAATTACCATTTTGATAATAGTTTTCATTCATAAATAATAATAAAAAAAGGGATCATACAAAATAATGTGTTTATATTATGTGAGAAGGTAATATTTTGAATAGTTTAGTAAATTCTATAACTTAACTATCAAAGGTTTCTGAACGAAAGCCAAGCTGGGCGTTCAGGATGTTTGAAATGGTTTGGCGTTAGACGCTAGATGGCCTATCAGTTTTGTGGGGGGGTGAATAGGGATTTTCAATGGAATGTCTCCTATTGGGTAGGCAGGAATAGTTGGGTTGCCATGTTGTGAGAAATAAATACCTTATTTATAAAACAGGGAGAGGGGGTAATTATTGATGTATGGTATTCACACAAGATTAAAAGTAAAATACTTTAATTGTTGTAAAGGGGAAAAAGAAATATTTATAGGAAATAAAATTTGGAAAAATGAATAATAATTATTCTAGAATGTACAATTAAGACATTAAAACTAATAAACCTTAGTCAAATTAGTATTTCAAAGTTAAATAATTAGACATGAGACATTTAAGAGACGGATTAGAAATATACTGAAAAGTTTCCATTAAACATAGGGGTAAAATTTCCCTGAGAGTGGGGAGAATTTCTAGGATGTAAAAGAAAAAAAAAGAAAAAAGGACGCTAACTTTTGGCGCGGTATGAGTAGGCCTATATAAGCAAAAACGACGCGACGCCCGCTCTTATTTCTCCGGGATCGACTTCGAGGCAACACGTATGGAAGACGAAACACTTTTTGAAGAAGTTTCCATTTTTAATCAAGCGAGAAGTAGTCTTCAAGCAAGTGTACAGTGAGTCCTTGCACCATAGGGCGTTTATTGGGTTCGCGATCTTTTAAACGTTTTAATTTTGGAATTCTGACTGGTAAATTGGATCCGAAATTAAAAGGTCTAGTTTGTTTACAGAAAGCATTTCAATTAAAGTAAATTATTCCCAAGTAAAATCCTAGAAAATGGGCTTAATTTGAGTCAGAGAGGGTTGGAAGCATAGAGTTTGTTTCTTCAGGAGTACATTTTTATGTCTCCGGGCTCCAGGCAAGGCTCACGGGAGGTCGCTAGGTAAAGAAAGTCTGGCATTGTGGAGTGTCAGATGAGTGTTCATTGGATAACGCTTAGTAATTTCCACATGGTTTGATCAGGCGGGCTGTTTTCATTGACAGTTTTTTCAGTTAACACGTCTGATGGCGCGGGGCGTATGCCCCAGATTTGGAGGCAGTTGCGGCCTGATTGAACCATACCTACCTGTAGGGTGTCTATCTGTTCCCTTCCCAAGCAGATGGACCACGGCATGAGCGATAGGATTTTAGGGGGCCCACTCACCCAAACTTGACAGAATTGGGGCGTCAGAACTGGCGATACAGGCGCCAGGTTTGTGTTTGTTAGGAAAGTCGCATTTAGTCGGAAATTAGGCAGGTAAGTACCTACTTAGAATCACGAGCTAGGTAACTCGAAGACCTTTGTTCTGGCAGAAAGGGGGAGGTCTGCTGGGGCAAGGCTACGAGGGGAGTCTGGTATACAGAGTAGGTAGAAAGAGTAGGGTCGCTGTTAGGTCTATAAGTAGCATTATGTGTTATCACAAATATATCTACGATCAAATCCGAATTTTGTTGACATCCCTAGCCATAGATTCTTGTGATAGACGAACAAACTCGGGCAATTTGACAGAATGATTATAGATAGTGGGGAAAAGTCCGATTGACAGTTTCCAGAAAAATGGCTGTCTTTATCTAACAAAAATAATGTTACATCTTAAGAAGAGAGATTAGGTCAATGATTAGTGTGGTGTAGCAATGTAGTCTACAAGTTATATGATATTCAGTGAGGTATGTAAGAAATTAATAGGTTTGAAAAGGAAAAGGTGACCAATGGATACCTAGTGCTTTCAGTATTTGGGAAATGATTTGTGAGGTAACAATACTAGTGGAACAGTCCAAAGAGCTTGATTAGAGTAATCTTTATAGGTTCACGCATTGCAAAGATATGAAGGTTGAAATAATCTATCAAACATAAGTGGAGAATCTAAATTTACCTATATATTTGGCTTGACAAAAGGTAATATATTCCTATGATGCAAAAGGCACCTATAATAATCTATAAATTGAGCTGGTTGCGGAAGAGTTCTCTGGATCAGACTACTGCTAAATTAATGTATGAAAAGGATTTTGTTCGGTGGCGGGAGAAGATGTTTAAACTCGAAGGAACTCGGTGTAATGTTGACCAGTGTCTTATGGAAGCTGATGTGGATTCAAGGTTTTTCCAGATACTAACCTATTGAGTTGGAACATGATTCTATTTTAGCCATAAATTATGTAAAGCTATCGGGGTGAGGCGAAAGCTTCTGTCCAATTTGGTTGGATTCTTAAGTTATTTCCAAGACCAGTCCAATGGTGAGATTAAGGATATATTACCATGAGCGAGATTCTTTAGAGACAAATTTTAACTAACAAGTTGCAAAAGTTCAATAAGATCCGAGTCAGACACATAGACATAACTAGGGAATTTAGTTCTACGGGGAAACTTGGTCATAGAAAAGGTTAGGAGAGTCTATATTTATATGTACTTACTATGAATTAGAATTGAGTTCTTTCCCCTCAGGAGTCAGACTTGCTAGTTCTCTTAATTTAAGCACTCAACCTGTTGGATTTATCCCAATAAGGATTATTCAACAAAAGGAAAAGGATATATCAATTAACGTTAACTTTAACTGCTGCTGCCATGAAGGAGAAAGATCTCTTCATGTAGACTAACAAGTCGCTTTGAAGCATTTAGCTTGGTCCTCTTATATATATATATACATAAAGAATTGACGAACATGACAGCTTGACTTTATATGTTGAAGTTTGTTTTTATATGAAAATGTAATAAAGCAGCGCCGGAGGAGGGATGTCCAAGTCTGGTGACGAGTTCCACTGTTATGGGCGGCGGAGGTGCCCTGACTTTACCGGTTAAATAATATTGCTGGAGCATTTGTATTAGGCCAAGATGGTGATTAAGATCAATAGACTCTCTTCACCCTAATGATTATACCAATTTCCATCTCTGACTTTGCAAGCAAAACCATATGCTGAAGCTAGTAGGTACTATTATAGATGTAGTGTTTCCATCTTCTAATAGATATAACAAATTTTCATCTCTAACTTTGCAAGCAAGGCCATATGCCTAAGCTAGTAGGTACGGTTATAGATCTGATATAGTGACTCAGTCTTCCAATAGATATAACAAATTTTCATTTCTAATTTGCGAGCAAAACCATATGCTTAAGCTAATAGGTATTATTATAGTAATTGTGTCTCCATCTTCATATAGGAATATCAAATTACATTTCAAACCACACATGCCAATTTCACCTTAGACCTTGCAAGCAAATCCGGATGCTGTTACTAGTTTCAGTTCCATTGTAACCTAAATTATTAAATTCCACCAGTTTTAATAGACAGTTAACCTTGGGTCAGTAACCAGAAAATTAGCATGGTGGACTCAGCAAAATAACTCACCAGGTTTTCAAAGTATATTAGACCTAGGAATCGGTTAGGACCTAACTGTTAAATGTCCAAGCAATGTAGGGGTAAACTAATGTTAGATTTATACAAGAGTATTAACTTATTTTGAGTGTCTTTGTCGCTATAAATGAGGTTAGAAAATTAGAAGCAACGGCCATGTAATATGAACAGCTGTTAAGTTGATGTAGGCATATAGGCAGTTCAAAGTATGAGTTAGTCAGTAGTAAGGTTAGTCTCTGTCGCTTCATTTAAAAGATCATGGGTCTACGCTTTACAACCAGGGTTCTCCATTACGACATCACAGGCCACTTCAGATTTGATTCAGAGCATCCATAGTAGTTATCTATATATTAATCGGACAACAGTTAGGTATTACAGCGTTCAAGCTAGCTAGGTATTTTAGTAACTAATAGAATTCTTGACAGAGGTTCAGTATTAGCTTAGAGTAAATACTAGAATGGTTTGTTAGTATATTTAGGTCATCTATTATTAAGATTAGGGTTAAGCGATTAGAAAGTATAGGTAGGTGTTACAATTTAGTAGTGCCGTTACCAGGATTAAAAATTAACACATATTATAGCAAATCTTGTATAGGAATAAGAAAATAAGACAATATTTACAAACCTTTTTAATGAGTTTAGCATATAAATTACATTGGAGCTCTGAGTATTTCTGAAGGTAAGTGGCTAGTTTACATTGAGTTGGAATAGCCACAATTTGTTGTTTAGTGCAGAAGGAAAACTGAAGCGACGGGGTTAATATTAATTATTTAATCAAACTTCTGTTAAGCGTCCCCGGGCAGGATGGTTCTTAATAAGGGTCTTTTGAGAACTGTTCACAGGTCTTGATTAGGTTTAGTTAAGTATAGCAACTTGTTTTCTGAAATGGAAGAAATAATTCATTATTGTAATATGCTAGCAAATTCAAAAATAAGAAAATGTTTATCTTTTCAGAGATTTCATAGGTAGTAATGTTGAATTTTAGTTAGATGAAATGCTAAGTTGGATTGCATTCTGTTAGAGAATAAATAATTAGGTAATCACATAATTAAACAAGTACTTACTATTAATTGGCTTCTTATTAAAAAGAACAATAGTTATAATTCTTGAGTAACATCATATTGTGGTTTCATAGATTACCAATATTATCTCTGTTGAAATTCGTCAATAATTAGGTAATTTAATTGTCGAAAGCCGGGCAGGTGAATTCACAATTGTATAGTTGAAAGACTTTTGAGTAGAGGTTATATGGAGCTAATCAAAGAGCATGTATGGGAACACATGGAGAATGACATTTGTCATTGACAAGGTTGTTTCTCTCCTTAGTGTTAGCTCTGGGTAGGCGAACGGAAAAATTATGGGAAACTGTATGGACCTTGTTAAGTACAAACTTTGTATGGGCTTGCATATTTGTATACAAATAAATTATAGAGACACGTTATATGACTAGTAGTACGGTTTTGATGTTTAGTAAAGACTGGGAGCTACCGCGTTACTTTATGGGTATGAACTTCATACGGTTTTTGGAACTTTGAGTCAATTTTATAAAGAAAATAGTCGCTATCGGTTCCTTGTTTTGTGACGTCGGGTGTAACGATAACTAGCTAGCAACGTTCAACGGAGCAAAGCAGCGAGAATCTATCGGAATGGGGAATTCGAATGACAGTTGAAGCCCATACCCATATCCAGATTTCTTAGCCGGTAGCCCTCTATTCACAAAATTAGATTTTGAGGTTGTTTCTTGGAAAGGTCGATATTTAAGAACATGAGTGACAGGATAGATTTTCTAGCTTCCAAAAGCTTCGCTAGATGGCGTTGAACGAAGTGTGTAGCGGCTAGTATATTTTGGTATGAATCATATTTAAATTAAAAACCCAAAGGAAACTAATAATAAATTAAATAAGTACTACTGTGAGGAACAGAAACGAAATAGTTAAATTTTAAAGATTAAGGTAAATAAATGACTTCTGTCTGACGTTCCGTTTTACAAAAAAAAAAAAGGTCAAAGTAAAATTTCATGTTTCGTACCTTCAAACTGCATAGATAGGTGGGACAGCGCCATCTAGTGATCGAGCTTTCAGAAAATCGCCCATTAGCACGGCATCACAAGAAAGTTAGGGCGATAGTTACATTTTTAATCAACGGGGGTCGCCACGGGTATTTTCGATCGAATAGAATTTGGTTAGTAACTGAAATAATAATGGTAAATAAGGCTGAATGTTATTGATAAATGAATTATAGCAAAACCTTGTTTTGTTTTAAAAGGGGCAAATTCTTTTAGCTAACAGGGTAATTACGCTACTGCGTGATAGATGTCGCTACCGGTAGGTTACGAAAAATTGTGGTTCTTATTAATGTTAATTAAAATGGGTTATGTTATGTGTCAGAATCAGGTAAATTAATAGACTATGTGATGTGCGGTCCGAGATTGTAGGTTAAAGGCGTGTTTAAAAATGTTTGGGATAGATAATGACATACATTAGGTGAATTAGCGGGTCTGCCTTCCTTGTAAATAATAGTACACACCGGGGCGTAATACTTAACGGCGTTGATAACGGCATGCGCGTCCTGGCGCGTTTATGGTATCAAATTAGTGCGCTAAAACCCGAACGCATCTACGTATTATATCAAACGGCGCGCTAATTGGTGGCATTATATGCAGGTGAAACCCGTGCATCAGTGTGAGACCATAGTTTGGCACAGATCAGATATTAGTTATTGGTGTCAAAGTGACAGATGACAGGTTTGTTGAAGTTGGGAGGGGGGCGATCACGTTGTTCTGTGGTGCGCTATTTTTATTGTTGTTAGGATATAAATCCAGACATGGCTTAAAGAACTCGCATCCAAGCCAAAAACATTGGGAAAAAAAAAAAAAAAAAAAAAAAAAAAAAATTGTTGTTAGGAATGTTTTTGTTTTCATCAAGAAAATTTATGAATTATTAAAGGTTGAGTGTCATCTAAGTTTGTGAAATTGTTGAAAATGCTGAAACTGTCTGAAGGATAGATCTGTGGTTGTGTTTATCATTATTGTGAAAATATAACCTAAAAAAAAAAAGGACATTAAATAGTTATGCAAATAGGTTTTAGTGTAAATCATTGTAAGAGTTATGAATTTGAAGTAAGAAAATAGTATTTTAGTTAATTTATAGTTTGTACAAGGTATTTCAAAGGGGTAAATAATTAAAGAGTTTGGCTTGGTTGAAAAATGTGTCTTGATGAGAGTGATTTCTCATGGAAATAAGTGGATAATGAAAACTGAAGAAGTGTTATGAGGTCTGGCTTTTCATGGTGTACATAAGAGAGGGGAGACCCTTTCTGACTTATAGATTGATAACAACCATTTTGGTAAGTTAATCAGAGATTTAGTTTTAATTAAATTGTTGAAAATTTTTAGAATTAGACACAATTGGTACCTACTTGTATATGGACAGCTTAGACTCAAAGAGGGTAATTTTGTTTGAAGGGAACGGTATTTGCAATGCTAAATAAGTCAACGGATAACTTAGTAGGTAGGGACGGTTTGATTTTTCAAACGCTCGGTTAACTTAAAAGTTGAAAATAGTTCAGAATTAAAGAGAAACCTTGTCTCGATGAATGATAAAACTATTATTTTGTATTTTGGGGTCGGTGATAAAGTTTTAAAGAACAAAATTAGATATGTCAGTGGGTAATGATTAGACTCCTAACTTAGTGGAAGAAAATTATATTGCTACAAACTAAAATAATGTTAGCTTAGCTTGTTAAATGTAGTTATGGATATATTTAAAAGGTAAGGTACCAATATTTAGTGGGTTTTGTATCAAGTTAGGACAATGAGGTAACATTACTCTTACTTCTTAAAACTTGAAAAATAGCTATTTGGGTAAAAGAATGGTTTCTTTTACTAATAGTTAGGTATTGGAATTCATGAAATATGAACCAAAAGGAATTTGTTAGTGAAGATTTTGGATTGGCTAGATTAGAAACATTAGATTCAATGGTTTCTAATTTGAACAGCAAGTAGAGAGAATTTCATCTAAAATGGTTCAGTGAGTTTGGAAAAACCATAATAGGATAATTTCATAATTATTAAACAATCTAATATATGAACAAGAAGGGAAAAATTACTTGGTTTAGGTAAGTAATCAAAATTTTCATCCGGGAACATAAAAGAAACTTAGATGTTGGTTATAAGACTTGCAGAAATTTTATTATAATTACAGTGGTTTTGATTTCAAGTAGGAGTTGTTGTTTGGATGGATAAGTAGTGTAGACTAGGGTGGGGTGGTGTGTTAGTCCGGAACATTATAGATAAATAGGTACTTAACAAGAATAAAATAGGGTTAAATAATTCTTTACCTTTCGTTGAAAGTTGAGTTAGAAAATTCAACGACGGTTTAAGAAGGAATACAACAATGTTATAAAATAAATCAAGTAATTATTCTTATGTCAATGAGAATTATAGGAGATTGCTTGCCTAACTAATATTGCTTCTCTTAGGTATCCAGTTAAGTTTTATAGGTTGCAATGTCTAAAAGTAGGTAGTAAATATTACATATTAGCTTAAATAGGTAAATAATGTAAGAACCAAGTGTGTCTGACAGTTTGGGGTCGCTGGCGTGATGTAGTGAACAACTGTTGACTATTTATAACTAGTTATGGGTAGCATTAGTGTTACAGGTATGCTGGGAATATTCATAGACTAGTTGTATATTCTCTATAGAGAAAAAAAAAAGGATGGATTTAATTGAAATATAGTATGCCAGCAGTGGTCCTCGTTCACTTGACATGATGATGTTGAATAGGGGGTGGTGAATGGAGAAGGAAAAGAACTTTCATACAGGCGACGTGATTGGTTTGTTGTTCTTTTTATCAATCTTGGTTCTATATTAGTAATTAAATATACGTTCTTAGTTGAACCATTGGTTAATCTTAATAAATTACTTTGTGATAGGACTATAGGTACGTTATGTTTGAAAAGAAATAACATATGGTCGAGGTTTGGGTGTCATTAGAGATTATTACTATTATTATTCTTATTTATTCGGACAAGCAGTGAGACAACTGATAGATGCTGTTAGAAAAGGTAAG
This sequence comes from Crambus lathoniellus, assembly GCA_949710035.1. NCBI lineage: Eukaryota > Metazoa > Arthropoda > Insecta > Lepidoptera > Crambidae > Crambus > Crambus lathoniellus. The sequence goes on along the minus strand of OX453299.1, from coordinate 11,884,248 downwards.
GAAATTGTCGTTATGCTAAAAGTACCATTGTGGGGAATATTTTATTAGAATGTTAGTCATACATAAATTTTTTAAATTGAAAATTTACTAGTTGCATTGAGAGAACATCATTCTCGACTATCATCCATAGGGTAGAGATTGGTACTTGCAATTATAGGGAAAGAAAAAACAAATATATGATGACTCCAGTTTAGGCAAACGATGAGACATTTGAATTGATGTAACGAATTAAATATTATTAGAATTAGTTAATCTTTATTGTTAACTTTGTTTTTTTATAATATCAGTATAGATAGTGCAGTTAAATTTTATAGTATGTTGGATTGGGGGTCGTGGAAAAGTGTAACTACAGTTACAGGTTAATCAATTAGTAGGGTTTAGAATTAATGTAATTACAGTTACTAGGAATTCTATTTAGGTTAGTATTAAGACCTTAGAATTAAATTAGCTATAGAAAATGATATTAAGTGGGACGTCCATATGATAGGTTAACGACCACTGGGGTCGAATGGGTTGGAAGTCACTATATGTAGAGGTCTCGGGTTCGATTCCTGCCCAGGTGATTGTCGTAGACAAACTGTTCAGTGTTGCTTTGGGGCTTGGAAGTGTGATGATACCCGTCGATGTTTGGTATTTATGATATAGGTACCTACTTATTTTGTAACATAGAAGAATATGAGCGGGATAAGTGAAATAAACGTTATTAATTAATTTCATTATTAGTAACCAAAGTTAGAGATGGATAACGGGGTTTATAATGGGGAAACTTATTTACTAATTTGAAATATGGTGTATTTTTCAATTAGTTAAATAAGTTAAGAATATGTTTTGAGGGATAAAGGCAGGTTATAGTTATAGGAATCTTAAAGGAACCAATATAGGTTGTACTATAGTGTAAAGGTTGGTTGCGAATTTGAAGTAGAAGGAATTTAATTGTTAAACAAATACGCTTCTTAGTAGAAGTCAATTCTCATGCTCTATACTTTAAAAATTAGGGCATAAGGTCAGGTACTACTTAAAGGTGGGGGGTCGAAAGGTTAAAGTTGAATTCCATGAATAAACTTTGACTTAAACCTAAATTAAATTAGACGTTAACACCAAACGTGAATTGGAGTTAAAACCAAAATTAGGATAAGCCAAAACCAAATATGTCATTTGAGGGAATAAGGGGTCTTATAGTTTTTTATAGACATAGTTAAGGAAGACACTTAGTAGAACTTTTGAAAAAAAATAAAAAACTTAATATTACTTATCAGGATTAAAATGTTAAAGTTATGTTTATAATGTGAATTTTACAATTAATATTTAAAAGAGTTATATAGGGATGTTAGTTGATTAATAATTTAATTTTTATGTACCTAACATGAATTGAGCTCTGACACGTAATGGACTTAATAGATGGTAGCAAGAAGGTGATAAGTGGTGATAGGTTAGCAAAATTCGCTGATAGTATTCGGATAGAGAGTAGTGGGAATAGACTTTTAGTAGTTTGGCTAGGTTAGGGAAGTTGTTAGATGGAAAAAAAAGGTAAGCGTTGATAGGTTGGTCGGTACTGCGGTATATACCTATATTAATATATATTGGGGGTATTTATATATTTACTTAGGTCGGTTTTATAGTTCGATGCAACAGTGATGGTAGTGATGTGTTTCAAGGTTGAAATTGTTATTACGAAAGGGGTTTTACGTTCTTAATTATGGTAAATGTTAGGATTGGGTTGTTAAATTTTGTTACAGAGTTTTAATTCAATTGGTGTAATATTGTCATGTTTTAGGTGGATAATTGAAATTTGCTAACGGGTAGGAAATGTTGGTCGAACATGTACAATTTTGGCTTTGGGTCATTATTAGCAAAGGAAAGGGATAGTATTCGGTCATGGTAGATAGTCTAATCATGTGTTGGAGTCAATTCATGCACTTTTTATGAACCGAATAACTATAGAAAAAAATTTATTAATTTCGAACAAATCTGAGCGTAAGGTTTTGTTAATAAATTAAACAAAAAAAGGAGTTCTTATATATATAGGGAGGGGAAAGGAAAATAGAAGAGGTGACAGTATTATGAGGATCGGTAGTATTAATTTTACAAATTAATGTTAATAGCTTTTAGGGCAATATACTACAAGTAATCAGGTGAAACGTTGGTTATGTTCATGGTGGCGCGGATGTGAGTTTGAGGAAGGACGGAATTGTTAAAAAGTGACGAAGAGTGGAATCTGTATATAAAAAAAAAAAAAAAAAAAAATGTAAGTGTATATATATATATATATCTATTTTATATATGGAAAAAAAAAGATTCAAAATATGAGGCCATGAGTGTAAACAAATTGGGAAGCCTGATTACAACCATTATTATTAACCCAAAAGATAAGATCCGCACACAACAGCACGTGATAGGGATAGGCGTAGAGCACGTGTTAACAGACTTGAATTTTGTACAGTGGGACTTTGGTGTTAGGATAAATAAAAAAAAAAAAAATATATATACAAACAGTGTTTATGTTTGTATCTTGTCCCGGTGTAAACGCCTGTACAAAATTTACACTTTCCGTGGGTCAGGACGGGCCATGTTTAACTCGACAACTATACATTCTCCAAAGTGATATCGGAGGCTATTCCAGAGTTTTGAGTAAGCTTTTTGACAAAAAGGTCTTTGTATATGCTTCATTTAGAAGGGGGCGTACAGAGATATGCAGGGGCACTTTGGGGGTATAAAATGCTGCGCTAGAACGCCATGTAATCGTAAGGTTGGATTACAGTTTATACACCGAGGCGAGTTTATTCTAAACTGCGGATTCACAACCCGTACCTTTCACCATGCTTTGTACGTCTCTGGTGTTGGATATACATACGATGAATTTGGATAAAGCAATAAAAATCACTTAAAGCTCGCTTGATAACTTTTGATATTATTTTGGTCTAAATACACTCTACACTCTTAATTACATAATCACTAGGGCTCACTAAAAATTGATTCGATAGGGGTCGGAGGCCGCAATGTCCTTTGGTAGGACAAAGAGCATTGTGGTTTTTCTTGGTCCAAATTGATTCAATTCTTTGATTTTGGGAAAATAATAAGAGAAAGGGATATATATATATATATATAAAAAAAAAAAAAAAAAATATATATATATATAGATTGATATAAAAATAATAATAATATATATATATAGATATAAAAAAAAAAAAACATGTCTATATATATATAAATATATGTGTAAAAAGAAATATTAGAGATTTGGATAGAAAGAAAAATTCTACTCCGGATCCAATACTTGGTACTGTCACCTTTGAAGAATTTTGGGGTCGGCTGTAACGGTTCAGAATCGCACCTGAACTATCTCGAATATTTCTTAAAGAGTTAAAAGTCGAAATGTATTAATGTTACTTACCTCAATAACTTTTAATAGTATAAATAGATCCTGGTGTGGGAATAAATCACAAAGTCAAATTGGGTTGTGTCAACTGGGTTGTATTGAACAAAATTAGCCATTTACCATGTTGTTGCGCTGGGAATTTGCTTCATACTTTGTCAACACAGTGTATATGGGAGGGAGATTCTGTCTATAAGGCTTGGGGCTTGTTTAGTGGTTTCAGATTGCTTGAGGTAAACACTGAAAAAGAAACGGGTTAATGGTAGCGGAGCAGTTGTGGTCATTTGCATTTAATTTGGAAGTTTTATGATTAATCTGAGGAAGTTAGATACAGTAAATTTGTTTGAATTAGCGAGAAAATATAGTTAATAAATACCTGAGATTCAGGGATTGAAACAATGATGTTTCACAACAGTTGGACTCTGTGACAAATTATTTCATATAAGAAGATGCACTTTGTTGAGGGTTTTGTCAATCGAATTTGCTTCACGGGAGTGTGGACAATACTTGTATTTCGATATTGGTTCACGAAATAATCGACACGAACTGTTATTAGTTAGTAAAATTATAAATCTTGTTGTAAACAAATGTCATGTCAAAATGGAATAATCCTGTCCAAGTGCAGCGACAACTAGCGGCAGAGTTGAGAACTAAGACAAGTCAAATGACATCACATAAATATAGCGAGAAGGTTTTTACTCACAGAATGTTAAATTAACATTATGTAAAACTTAAATAAAAATATGGGTTAAATAATCAACAGTACAGAATATTGGTTTCTATCTTAGATAAGGTTCAAAGTTTCAAATATGGTAAATGTATATTGACTAGAGGTGATACGTTCGGAAATTATGTTCGAACAATTACCATTTTGATAATAGTTTTCATTCATAAATAATAATAAAAAAAGGGATCATACAAAATAATGTGTTTATATTATGTGAGAAGGTAATATTTTGAATAGTTTAGTAAATTCTATAACTTAACTATCAAAGGTTTCTGAACGAAAGCCAAGCTGGGCGTTCAGGATGTTTGAAATGGTTTGGCGTTAGACGCTAGATGGCCTATCAGTTTTGTGGGGGGGTGAATAGGGATTTTCAATGGAATGTCTCCTATTGGGTAGGCAGGAATAGTTGGGTTGCCATGTTGTGAGAAATAAATACCTTATTTATAAAACAGGGAGAGGGGGTAATTATTGATGTATGGTATTCACACAAGATTAAAAGTAAAATACTTTAATTGTTGTAAAGGGGAAAAAGAAATATTTATAGGAAATAAAATTTGGAAAAATGAATAATAATTATTCTAGAATGTACAATTAAGACATTAAAACTAATAAACCTTAGTCAAATTAGTATTTCAAAGTTAAATAATTAGACATGAGACATTTAAGAGACGGATTAGAAATATACTGAAAAGTTTCCATTAAACATAGGGGTAAAATTTCCCTGAGAGTGGGGAGAATTTCTAGGATGTAAAAGAAAAAAAAAGAAAAAAGGACGCTAACTTTTGGCGCGGTATGAGTAGGCCTATATAAGCAAAAACGACGCGACGCCCGCTCTTATTTCTCCGGGATCGACTTCGAGGCAACACGTATGGAAGACGAAACACTTTTTGAAGAAGTTTCCATTTTTAATCAAGCGAGAAGTAGTCTTCAAGCAAGTGTACAGTGAGTCCTTGCACCATAGGGCGTTTATTGGGTTCGCGATCTTTTAAACGTTTTAATTTTGGAATTCTGACTGGTAAATTGGATCCGAAATTAAAAGGTCTAGTTTGTTTACAGAAAGCATTTCAATTAAAGTAAATTATTCCCAAGTAAAATCCTAGAAAATGGGCTTAATTTGAGTCAGAGAGGGTTGGAAGCATAGAGTTTGTTTCTTCAGGAGTACATTTTTATGTCTCCGGGCTCCAGGCAAGGCTCACGGGAGGTCGCTAGGTAAAGAAAGTCTGGCAATGTGGAGTGTCAGATGAGTGTTCATTGGATAACGCTTAGTAATTTCCACATGGTTTGATCAGGCGGGCTGTTTTCATTGACAGTTTTTCAGTTAACACGTCTGATGGCGCGGGGCGTATGCCCCAGATTTGGAGGCAGTTGCGGCCTGATTGAACCATACCTACCTGTAGGGTGTCTATCTGTTCCCTTCCCAAGCAGATGGACCACGGCATGAGCGATAGGATTTTAGGGGGCCCACTCACCCAAACTTGACAGAATTGGGGCGTCAGAACTGGCGATACAGGCGCCAGGTTTGTGTTTGTTAGGAAAGTCGCATTTAGTCGGAAATTAGGCAGGTAAGTACCTACTTAGAATCACGAGCTAGGTAACTCGAAGACCTTTGTTCTGGCAGAAAGGGGGAGGTCTGCTGGGGCAAGGCTACGAGGGGAGTCTGGTATACAGAGTAGGTAGAAAGAGTAGGGTCGCTGTTAGGTCTATAAGTAGCATTATGTGTTATCACAAATATATCTACGATCTAATCCGAATTTTGTTGACATCCCTAGCCATAGATTCTTGTGATAGACGAACAAACTCGGGCAATTTGACAGAATGATTATAGATAGTGGGGAAAAGTCCGATTGACAGTTTCCAGAAAAATGGCTGTCTTTATCTAACAAAAATAATGTTACATCTTAAGAAGAGAGATTAGGTCAATGATTAGTGTGGTGTAGCAATGTAGTCTACAAGTTATATGATATTCAGTGAGGTATGTAAGAAATTAATAGGTTTGAAAAGGAAAAGGTGACCAATGGATACCTAGTGCTTTCAGTATTTGGGAAATGATTTGTGAGGTAACAATACTAGTGGAACAGTCCAAAGAGCTTGATTAGAGTAATCTTTATAGGTTCACGCATTGCAAAGATATGAAGGTTGAAATAATCTATCAAACATAAGTGGAGAATCTAAATTTACCTATATATTTGGCTTGACAAAAGGTAATATATTCCTATGATGCAAAAGGCACCTATAATAATCTATAAATTGAGCTGGTTGCGGAAGAGTTCTCTGGATCAGACTACTGCTAAATTAATGTATGAAAAGGATTTTGTTCGGTGGCGGGAGAAGATGTTTAAACTCGAAGGAACTCGGTGTAATGTTGACCAGTGTCTTATGGAAGCTGATGTGGATTCAAGGTTTTTCCAGATACTAACCTATTGAGTTGGAACATGATTCTATTTTAGCCATAAATTATGTAAAGCTATCGGGGTGAGGCGAAAGCTTCTGTCCAATTTGGTTGGATTCTTAAGTTATTTCCAAGACCAGTCCAATGGTGAGATTAAGGATATATTACCATGAGCGAGATTCTTTAGAGACAAATTTTAACTAACAAGTTGCAAAAGTTCAATAAGATCCGAGTCAGACACATAGACATAACTAGGGAATTTAGTTCTACGGGGAAACTTGGTCATAGAAAAGGTTAGGAGAGTCTATATTTATATGTACTTACTATGAATTAGAATTGAGTTCTTTCCCCTCAGGAGTCAGACTTGCTAGTTCTCTTAATTTAAGCACTCAACCTGTTGGATTTATCCCAATAAGGATTATTCAACAAAAGGAAAAGGATATATCAATTAACGTTAACTTTAACTGCTGCTGCCATGAAGGAGAAAGATCTCTTCATGTAGACTAACAAGTCGCTTTGAAGCATTTAGCTTGGTCCTCTTATATATATATATACATAAAGAATTGACGAACATGACAGCTTGACTTTATATGTTGAAGTTTGTTTTTATATGAAAATGTAATAAAGCAGCGCCGGAGGAGGGATGTCCAAGTCTGGTGACGAGTTCCACTGTTATGGGCGGCGGAGGTGCCCTGACTTTACCGGTTAAATAATATTGCTGGAGCATTTGTATTAGGCCAAGATGGTGATTAAGATCAATAGACTCTCTTCACCCTAATGATTATACCAATTTCCATCTCTGACTTTGCAAGCAAAACCATATGCTGAAGCTAGTAGGTACTATTATAGATGTAGTGTTTCCATCTTCTAATAGATATAACAAATTTTCATCTCTAACTTTGCAAGCAAGGCCATATGCCTAAGCTAGTAGGTACGGTTATAGATCTGATATAGTGACTCAGTCTTCCAATAGATATAACAAATTTTCATTTCTAATTTGCGAGCAAAACCATATGCTTAAGCTAATAGGTATTATTATAGTAATTGTGTCTCCATCTTCATATAGGAATATCAAATTACATTTCAAACCACACATGCCAATTTCACCTTAGACCTTGCAAGCAAATCCGGATGCTGTTACTAGTTTCAGTTCCATTGTAACCTAAATTATTAAATTCCACCAGTTTTAATAGACAGTTAACCTTGGGTCAGTAACCAGAAAATTAGCATGGTGGACTCAGCAAAATAACTCACCAGGTTTTCAAAGTATATTAGACCTAGGAATCGGTTAGGACCTAACTGTTAAATGTCCAAGCAATGTAGGGGTAAACTAATGTTAGATTTATACAAGAGTATTAACTTATTTTGAGTGTCTTTGTCGCTATAAATGAGGTTAGAAAATTAGAAGCAACGGCCATGTAATATGAACAGCTGTTAAGTTGATGTAGGCATATAGGCAGTTCAAAGTATGAGTTAGTCAGTAGTAAGGTTAGTCTCTGTCGCTTCATTTAAAAGATCATGGGTCTACGCTTTACAACCAGGGTTCTCCATTACGACATCACAGGCCACTTCAGATTTGATTCAGAGCATCCATAGTAGTTATCTATATATTAATCGGACAACAGTTAGGTATTACAGCGTTCAAGCTAGCTAGGTATTTTAGTAACTAATAGAATTCTTGACAGAGGTTCAGTATTAGCTTAGAGTAAATACTAGAATGGTTTGTTAGTATATTTAGGTCATCTATTATTAAGATTAGGGTTAAGCGATTAGAAAGTATAGGTAGGTGTTACATCATGACGAACCGTCGCCATCATATAATCATGTAACTGGCGAATCAGGCTTAACAGCTTTTCAGGGCAACCAGCTTTTTCTAGCACAACCCACAAGGCTTCACGCGGTACTCTGTCAAAGGCTTTTTCTAAGTCGACAAAACACATGTATAGAGGGCGGTGTTGTTCCAAGCACTTTTCCTGAATTTGTTTTACAACAAATATAGCATCTACCGTGCCTCTACCTGGACGAAAACCACATTGGGTTTCGGGTAGAATTTTTTCCGCGTGTTGGGATAAACGGGTGTTAATAATATGAGCGAGAATCTTCCCAGCTGCTGAAAGAAGGGAGATGCCTCTGTACGAACCGCAATCAGCTATATCACCTTTGCCCTTGTACAGTTTACAAATAGAAGCATCTTTCCACTCTTGCGGGACAAATTCACTCTCCCATATCTTTTGGATAAGGTCAAATAGCGCGTTATTAATGTGAGGGCCGCCATATTTGTATATCTCAGACGGTAAACTATCTATCCCAGGGGTCTTTCCATTCTTCAATCTCCTCAGAGCATCAGTATATTCATCAAATGATGGTGTATCCGCCAGATCTTCCACAATGGGTAGACTTTTTAGGGATTCTATATACAACAAGTCAGTCGTCTGCGCACTAGGATTTAAGACATCATGAAAGTACTCTGTCCATCGAGCTAGTATATCTTTCTGCTCAGTCAACCGCTGGGTCTTATCCTTGTTGTATATTGGAGTGCTCGTTTTAGTTTTTGGACCAAAAACTGTCTGCAGGCTCTCAAAGAATCTTCCTGATTGGTTAGTATCAGCATAGTGCTGAATCTCTCTAGACTTATCTTCCCACCACTTATCCTTTAGGGCACGCACTTTCAGCTTTAGACAATAATGAGCTTTTCTTCGTTCAGAGACATCTGTTGAGAGAAGAGTACGTCTGTAGTCCTCAACAAGCTTCCGGATTTCCAGATCAGAGTCATCAAACCAGTCTTGGTTTTTCCGTTCCGGTTTCCCTATAACTCTCGAGGCAGAATTATGGAGGGTGTCTGCGTATAAACGCCATCTCTCATCTACGGACGCATCTTTGCTTATCTCTGGCATAGCTTCATGAAAGTGGTTATCAAGTTCGTCTGTAAGCGATCTGTTGTGTATAAGCTTCCTACAGTTTATCAACGCTGGGTTCCTGTGCGGAGCTCGACGTGGTAATTTTAATTGCAGCCGTAGTTTAGATCGAACAAGTCGATGGTCGGACCAGCCCTGGGCACCCCTCATTACTCGGGTAACAAGTACTTCACCGAGATCCTTCTTTCGTACTATTACATAATCTAAGAGGTGCCAGTGCTTAGATCGTGGGTGCATCCACGTGGTCTTATATTTATCCGACAGTCGAAAGCAGGTATTAGTGATAGTCAGACCGTATTCAGCACATAGAGTAAGAAGATCAATTCCATTGGAGTTGCATTTGCCTACTCCGTGCTTCCCAAGCACTCCATCCCAGGCAATGTGATCCCTGCCTACTCGAGCGTTAAAGTCACCTAACAACAGGATTTTATCAGTAATAGGTATCTTGCTGACCACCTGATTGAGATCGCTATAAAACTTCGCTTTCTCTTCTTCAGGAGATGGCATAGTTGGGGCATATACGCTAATAAGTTGGATATACTTCTTTGATGATAATTGAAGTCTTAGCGTTATTATTCTGTCACTGATACCCTTTGGTACTTCCTGAAGTAGTTGTGCCAGTTGGTTCCTGACGGCAAAACCCACACCACTAGCTGCTCTCTCGGGGCTAGGTTTTCCACTCCAAAAGTAAGTGTAGCCTCCAAGTCTTTCGCAGAGTTCACCAGAATCATTTAGATGGGTCTCGCTAATTGCGGCGATATCAATATTGTACTTGCCCAGCTCCCGCGCAATCAAGGCCGTCTTCCTCTCAGGACATAAGTTGGTGTCGTTATCTAAAAGTGTACGAACATTCCAAGTTCCTATGATCATGTTTTTTAAAATTAATTGTTTCTTTTTTCGACCGCATTAAGATGGTGAAACAAGTGACTGCGGTTTGCCACCCGTTATGAAGAAGAGACAGACTATGTTTAGGCCACCTTTTCTAGGCCCCTCCCCGGATTGGGGAAAGCAGAGCGCTCCCTAAATAGGGCTGCTTTGTCATCAACTGAGCTGCCGAGCTGGCCCCCCGTCTCAATCGGGGCTCAGAGCGACCATCACCAGAAGACCGCCTACGTGCAGATGCCGACTAGAGATCGGACAACACCTATCCTCCCCCCACCATCAGCTCTCCATCGCCGCAGGACTTGCTGATCGTAGTCCAAGTTTAAACATGCAGGAGTCATCTGCGCGTGAAAATATTATAGTGGGCAAACAGTTGCGCAGGTGCAAGTCCACTCTCTTGATCTCAGCCTCCCAGTGCCAGTGGATCGGATGGCCGATACGACCAGCAGGAAACTGAAATTGCAGGAGATTGGCCATATTTCTCAATCAGGGTAAAAAGGAACACCACGGTATCACACCGTGTACAAGGAAGCCAGTGACACTCCTTAATGACCACAAGAAAACCCCTCGAGTTTGGGCTCATTTGTAACGTTCTGATGAGACCTATTCGCTACACTTAGTGGTGAGGGTCTGATGATGGAGCAGGAAGGAAGCCAGTGGCACTTCTTAATGACCACTAGGAAACCCCTCGAGTTTGAGCTCATTTGTATTGTTCAGATGAGACCTATTCGCTACACTTGGTGGTGAGGGTCTGATGATGAAGCTGGGAGGAAGCCAGTGGCATTCCGTAATGATCACTAGGAAACCTTTTGAGTTTGGGCTCATTTGTTACGTTCTGATGAGACCTATTCGCCACACTTGGTGGTGAGGATCTGATGATGGAGCAGGGAGAAAGCCAGTGGCACTCCTTAATGGCCAATAGGAAACCCTGCGAGTCCTGGCTCATTTGTTTCGTTCTAATGAGACCTATTCATTATATTTGGTGGTGAGGGTCTGGTGATGGAGCAGGGAAGAAGCCAGTGGCACTTCTTAATGACAACTAGGAAGTATGGGTTCGGTTTGCGCATCCGGTTACTAATAGACTCCACGTGAATTTGTAAAACTAAATACATACGGATTTGAGTTATAATGTTTACGGGGTGGGCAGACACATGAATGGACTGTGAAATCCATTACTTTTCGCCATTTATTAAACTAAAAAGTAAAAAATAAATATGTAGTTTAAAAAACTAAAAAAACCCACTTTTATAGGAACAAACTAAAAAGTACAAAATAACCGTCTATTCAGTAACTGAAATTAAAAAGCGTGGTGCGCCCTTTGCAAAGCATGCATTTCAAGTACTCTACTTAATACCTATTGACAACGCGCACCACGCTTTTTAATTTCAGTTACTGAGTAGACGGTTATTTTGTACTTTTTAGTCTGTTCCTATAAAAGTGGGTTTTTATTTTTATTAACTACATATTTTTTGAAGTAGTAACAACAGAATACATGAATTATCGTTTGTATTTTAAAGTACCAGGATAACATAGCTATGGAGGCGGTAGTATACTTAAGTAAAGATTTTTTTCTAACCAGTTGCAACTATAACTACCTCCTGCATAGCTATGTTATCCTGGTACTTTAGAATCCAAACGATAATTCGCAAAGCTACATTACTAAAAATACCTACTTTAAATACTGTCTTCAAAAATAATAAAGAACTGGGTGCCTACCATCAACTTTACGAAAGCGATTCAAAAATAGCGCGATGCAGAATAGGTTTCTAAAATGAATTGCTTTCTTTCTTACTATGACATTCTTAAAACTGGATGACTGGATAAAAAATGAATTGCTAAATTTGAATGACCAAACGATTTGTGTTCTTATTTCTTCTACCCGTCTCTTTCACTCGATTCTGTCATGCCCGGAGAGTGAGAGGGACGGGTGTAACCTGCAGGGTTCATGTTAGCTTGGCCGAGTTATAAGTCAAATAAGAGTTATTGACAGCTTAGCGGCTGTGAAATGTCACTGAATGATCACTGAATCGCTGTCATTGATATTAGGCTGTCGTGAATAAGCGAAGCAGATTAGTTTAGGTCCTATACAAAACCGCAATAAGAGTTGATGGTAGGCACCCTGAACTGTGTTAGTTAGGTAACAGCTCTACTACGCCTCGAACAATTGGTGCCGTAACGGGAATGCTTTTGGTGCGGATCGAATGGTGCGGGTTCAAATTGGTGCCGTAAGGGCGTTTGTGCACTACACTGAATTTTACCGATCCGGAAAAAACGGATGCTTGTATTTTAATATTTTTTATAAATTTTATTATTAATAATAGATTATTAATTTATTATTATAAATAATAGAATTTAAATATTTATTTCGTGTAGTTTAGGGTTCGAAACATTGAAACTACACGAAATAAATAAATTCTTACTATTATAAATGATTAAATTATTAAAAAACAAGCATCCGTTTTTTTCCGGATCGGTTAAATTCAGTGTAGTGCACAAACGCCCTAACTGGAATACCTAATGCGATGCGAGTGCTCGCCGCACACGGCTGACGCCCGGCAGGCTTATTACCGATCTTAAAGTGACAGTCGCAATCGCGACAACTAACAATTAATCGCTCCCAAAACACATATTCGTATTACGGATCGTAGATCGCTACGATTAGCGCCACAAGCGAGCGATTTGTAAACTAAAATTGCATGAAAGGTACCGTACTGTACTGTACCGATTGCAAACCAACCGCTACTAGTAGCAGTCGCGTTGCAATTGTACAATTAGCAACAGGTTGCTTGTTTTGGTAATAAGCCTGCGGTAGTCGTCACTAGTTTCTTCTTCTAGGAGGAGCTGGCGATTGTAGGTTAGATTGGCGATCAATTAAATACAACCCATAATTTATTAACAGTCTTTATTTTCCTTTTATCTAATCAATTACAATGGAAATAACATTCCCTAAAATAAATAAATATTTTATTTATTTATTTATTTTTTATTTATTAAACTTTTGTACAAAATATATAATGTAATATACAAGGCGGACTTAATACTAAAAGTATTCTCTGCCAGTCAAAGTCAAATGAATACATACTTACTTATTCAAAAATCTTCATTACCTACACTAAAGTTTAGTTTAGTGACTAAACTAAAAACACTAAACAAATAGTCATTGTAGGTAATAACATAGCCCACTTTTATTTTAGATAAAATAATGTATTAACTGGGAAGATACAATGGGGCTGGCATATCTATACATCTGGTTAAAGCCCCCAAACTGAAAAAATACAATGTGGAGACGACAATCCGACAAAAGTTTTAGGGGATGAAAGTTTGAAACATTGAACGTGGCACATGTCCATACACAGGCATCAGGACATCCACGAACAACTGTTTTAAATCACTTTCTTTTATATGTTATGCTTGACAAATATTTTCCAGAAGTACCTAATAAATGTGTTTATAAAAGGGTTGTTCTTCATATCTCTGTACTTACGTTATTGTATAAGGGCAATATAAATATAATAGAGGCAGTTTAAGTTCAGAAAAATGCTTGACTCTGACATGTTGAGAGTAGAGCCATAGTACAAACAAATGAGTAGGCCGACTTATAAGCCCCGAGCGAGCGATAATAGCTTAAACACGGAAGGGCTGTCGCCTAAAATTTATTCAATCGTCAAAAATGCACAGTCAATCTCTTTACAAAAAAAACCCCTTTAGGGTAAGGTCACCAGTTCCCCGTGGAACAACCGTTGGTCTAACTGGTAGTACTATGGGGATTTTCTTTTCCCGATAGACTAACTCTTCCGTGGTACAACTAAAATCATTCCCTGTGGAACAACTAAACAAAGCAATCATCAAAAAGAGACGAATGGTTATCCTTATTATGGAATGGACGGAAGATTTTTATTTCCTATATTACTACTGCCACAGTATATATAATAGTACCGACCCACTGCACAAGAAATGTCTTACTCGACAGTTCCGAATGCTTATTAAAGAACCCCGCACAAAATGTTAGAAAAAAGCCGTTCGGTCAATTTGGCTGAAATTTTCAGAAAACATACTCTGTAACACGCTGATCGAAAGTGTAAAGTTGCAAAGTGAAATAATGACCAGTTTATGAGAGATAACTATTTACTATGCATAGTCTCATAGAATCGTATCTGTCGTCTAGTAGCGGAACAGCGGAACCATTTGAAATCTTTGAAATGACGTGACAATAGTCAAAACTATTGTCATTGGAATAAATTTTCAGTCAGAACCTTCGAGCAACGCGGGCCTTCCGTCTCGGAAGGGAGTAGGCATATGAAGCATTTCCCCTCTGTCAAAGTACTAGCCCAAATGGGCATTGCTGCCCTACTAAGCGCAAAAGCGGTATCTCAGTGAAAGCGAGTTAAGAGGTAATTGAAGTTTTGTAAAAGTAGGTTTCTTTTTAATTTAGCTATATATTGATTTTCTTGCTTATTGAATCGAATTTATATATTGTACTAGCTTCCGCCCGCGACTTCGTCCGCGTAGACTTTCGAGAAAGTACTAAGGGGACCAATAACCAGGATAAAAAGTATTCTATGTTTTAATTGGATAAAAATCCGATCAGCCGTTTTTACGTGGTTAGGCAGGTCCTCCCTTACCAAGCGAGGCAGAACGTTTGCCACGTGCGGCTGGCCTCGCACAAGGCTGCTCACTTGGTGAGGGAGGACCCGCCTAATCACGTAAAAATGGCTGATCGGATTTTTATGAAATTAAAACATAGAAAACTTTTTATCCTGGTTATTGGTCCCTTGTGCCTAACTATTTTCTCGAATGTCCACGCGGACGAAGTCGCGGGCGGAAGCTAGTAAATAATAAGTGTCTGTTTCACAATCAAAAAGTTAGTTCTGAGTAGCTTAGATACCAAGAACTTTTAGGGTACCTACTTAAGATGATTTAGGGTACTTAAGATGATTTAGGTTTCTATACCCTATTTACCCCCTGGGCTTGATTTTCGGAAAACTACGAAATGGGTTGCCTATTTGTTTTAAGAAGTAAGCCTACGAAGTTTCAGGTTGAAATGTCTATTTTACCCATTTCATTCAAAATTTCACCCCTATTTCAACCTTTTAGGGGTTGAATCATGTTCAGCGTGTTAAACATCAAAATAAATGCCATTTTTGCAATCGTCATCCCATAAAACCTCAATAACGACATTCATATCGATTTTTAGGTTTATTTATCCCATTTAACCTCTAAGGGGTTGATTTTCGACAAAATACGAAATATGTGTTTGCTTATTTGTTTTACTTTCCGACCATGCCTAAATAATAAATTTAATGAAGGACTTTCCAGATACAACATTTTATCCCCCTTTTCACCCCTTCGGGGGTGGAATTGTAAAAAAACACTGACACAGGAAAATATTAATTTTCAATTGCCAGCCTAAATACAAAATTAAAAGATCCTCACTTCAAAACTGACGGACTTTCATACACATATTTATCCCCTATTTTACCCCCTGGGTTTAATTTAGGGAAAATTACGAAATGGGTTGCCTATTTGTTTTAAGAAGTTAGCCTGCAAAGTTTCAAGTTGAAATGTCTATTTTACCCCTGATTTTCATTCAAAATTTCACCCCTATTTCAACCTTTTAGGGGTTGAATCATGTTCAGCGTGTTAAACATCAAAATAAATGCCATTTTTGCAATCGTCATCCCATAAAACCTCAATAACGACATCCATATCGGTTTTTAGGTTTATTTATCCCACTTAACCTCTAAGGGGTTGATTTTCGAAAAAATACGAAATATGTGTTTGCTTATTTGTTTTACTTTCCGACCATAAGCCTAAATAATAAATTAAATGAAGGACTTTCCAGATACAACATTTAATCCCCCTTTTCACCCCTTCGGGGGTGAAATTGTCAAAAACGCTGACACAGGTTAATATTAATTTTCAGTTGCCAGCCTAAATACAAAATTTGAAGATCCTAACTTCAAAACTGACGGACTTTCATACAAACATTCATCCCCTATTTTACCCCCTTAGGGGTGGAATTTCCGAAAATCCTTTCTTAGTGGATGCCTACACTGTATATCGTATCTATGTGCAAAATTTGAAGTCTCTAGATTCACCGGTTTGGGCTGTGCGTTGATATCTCAGTCAGTCAGTCAGTCAGTCAGTCAGGACTTTGAATTTTATATATATAGATATATATATTATATAGATTGGGTATATTTTTATTGCAATAGTTAAAATATCAAAAATGTGTATGGATATACTTTATTTATGAGATACTGCTACACCGCTTAAATAACATTTGAGTTACCGCTTTTTGATTAACCCTTCTTCTACATATTGTCTGCATACAAAAAAAATTTGCGACTGAATAAAATACATATTAGTATAAACAAAAAACTAAAGTAAAGTATATTTATAAAGACTTTTATTGTTATTTTTTATAATGACATGAAAAAATACTATAAGAAACAACTAATTCTATGAAATCTTACTAGTCCATAAGGCTGTTAAATTTTGAGGTAAGTATTATATTTTAAAAAGATAAAAAAAATAAAAATAAAAATATTAATAAATTACACCACTAAACATTATTCACAGGACTTTAACTAATTTAACACAGTAATCTTAAGATAATCACCTGTTTGTAACGAAAACAAACAAGTAATGACGTGAATATTGCAAACAGCAAGAATAAAATCACTGTAAAATTCGGTCGGATTTCTAATAATTTTTAATAATAAAAATCCGACCATATTAATCAAATCAATACTGCCAATTTAATTCGTCACTGTAACCGTATCTCATATAGTCAAAATGATTTGCGGATCAAGTAAGCACAAAAATACTAAGCGTTATAGCGGTAATTCGGTATTCACTTCGCGCGCGCTCAAATATTTAAGGCGCTACTCGGAAAAATATGGACTTTTTGATTTAAAACTATAGGACGGTTACAGTTGTTATAAATCTGGTAATAAGATATATATTTCTTCATACCTTTATCTAGAATCGTATAGTTTCAAAAACACGATTTTATGATTTTGCCTCGACACTTTTTATTTTCGAAAAGACCCTTAAAAAATACGAAAAGTGAAGATTATTCTTAAATGGGGTTACTTACACTATTGGAAATTGGTTTAATTAGTGGATACCAATAATATTAAAGATCGTATAGAAGCATTTTTTTTAAATCGCTGTAGTTTTTTAATACGAAGTGAATTTGTGTTTTTTTGCCTAATCTGCAAAATCGGTCTCGCTCCCGCGCGCGTCGTTTTCTCATTGCTATCTCGCTTCAGCACATTTTTTCCGAGTATCGCCTTTATCCTTAGTGATTCAAGGTAAAACTGAGATAGAGAAAACTTTCTGAAGGTTTTTTCATATGTTTTAAAAAGATACCGCTAAAAAGCTTATTTCAGTAGATGCGTATTTTTTAAAGCTATCCGATGACATAAAAATCAAATTTTTAGATTTTTTTGAGATACCGCTTTTGCGCTTAGTAGGGCAGATTGGCGTTTATAAAAACTAGTTGCACTCAGATTTCTTCCTAGACCGAATCCAGTCGCGCAATTGAACGCCGCAGTATTAAAAATTCCGAATAGCTCACTTTTTGCTGTAGAAAAAAGGCCTGGAACATCAAGTTAACAAAAGGATGGTGTAACATTTCACAAGTAAGTTTATGTTTATCGTATTATTGCTATTTAATTACATTTAAAATTCGCATATTTTATTTGGTGTAGTTGTTGGATTTGTTCAGCAACGACAGATCCGCTCGCCCGTATAACTCGTTCGAGTCAACGCCAACATGACACCTGCAGGTTATACCCGTCTCTTTCAATCGATGCCGCATGCCCGGAGAGTGAGAGGGACGGGTATAACCTGCAGGTGTCATATAAGCTCGACCGGTTTATACAAAGTTCAGGGGGCCGATTCAAAATCGAAAAAGTTCGATCGAAAACCAGTCGAACGCTACGAGTGGTAAAAACCAATAGATGTTCGTATACATGAAGCTCGACTTAATACTGCATGAAGCTCGACTTAATACTGAGGTAACTGGAGAGTGCAGTACGAACAATTTTTTGAATACCACAAATAACACAGTGGCTGTCTTCCGTGTCACCTACACTTTAAAAAAATACGTATGGTCATATGAGACAGCTGACAGCCACTACATACATAAATGTCATGTATTAAGTCAAACTTCATGTTCATATACGAACTTAGCTGTCAAAATGAATTTGTTGACATGTGAGACAGCTTAGTTTGTTTGAAACGTTCTAACTTTTCAATAGAAACCACAAACAAAATGTTCGACATACGAATTACCACACTGAAAAAGTTCGAATGCCTGAGAATCGGGCCCCAGATCGGTCGCGCGATAAATCCGACTTCTCGCCGACGATGGACAACACAAGTGATGTAACCGTTACATGTCATAATGTTTGTCGATAAATTTGAGTGGCGGCTGGCGACGCGACGCGACGAGACGTTATTTATTCACATATTCAAATGATTGTTATTATGGTTTTATATGAACTATAAGTAGTACCTACGTTATTATTATTGAGTAATACCTAGCATTTAATTAGAATAAAACTAAACCGATCAAGAGCAAGTCAGACTCGCGCACTGAGGGTTCCGTACCATCATGTATAAATACACTGCGATGTAGATTATCTATACTTATATTATAAAAAGGAAAGATTTGATTGTTTGTTGAAACTACAGGACCGATTTCAAAAATTCTTGTACCATTAGAATGCTACATTCTTCCCGAGTGACATAGGCTATATTTTATCCCGATATTCCCACGGGAACTGGTACCACGCGGGTAAAACCGCGAGGATCTGCTAGTACGTTATAAAAATAATAGGCCCGTCCGATCGATTACGACCACAGCGGCCTATTTTTTTAAATTAAATCTGATGAAACATTTTGAATTCATTGTTTATTTATCGCACTTTTTGTGTTTACAGCTTCCCTAAAAATACAAATTAAGAAATTAATGGAAATGTTTTTGCAATAACAAGCGAACCTGGCATGTCAAGCGAACCAGTGTAATTTGCTCGACTCATTTCATTAGGAACATCCGATTTTCAAGCCCTTCCAAACAAAAGGAGAATACTAGCGGAGAATTCAATACCTAGTTTAATACCAGACTGCATTTGTGCCACAAGTCTTCTAAGTATACTTGGTGTAACAATAAAGTCACAAAATAGCATTTGTGATATTTTTCTGGATAAAAGTACCTAGCCTATGTTCCTCTCCAGACAAAATACAAAGTAGGTATCTGTGTCCCCAGCCAAATCCGTTTAGCCGTTTTGGCGTGATTGAGTAACAAACATCTAATCTTTCACATTTATAAACATATTTTTTCAAGAAATAGGGCGCCACCACAATAATAAAAGGTTGACCCGACCACGCTAACCAGAGTCCAAACCGGATCCGATTCGCATGCAAAAATGTATTAGTAGGATTAAACTATAAATTGGTATCTGGTCAACGAAATCTGGAGCTGCACTATTTCCTAAACACCTTAGATAGGTAAAAAAAACTAATACAAAATTATGTACACCGACTTGTATAATAAAGTAGGTAGATTGTACTCACTGTTAACTCGCTAGGTAAAGTGAAGACAATTCTGGATTTGATAAACCGCTATTGAGACATTCATAAACACTGCAATATTTTCTAAAGTTACTCGAATTTGTAGTTAAAGGAGGTAAACCTACACGTACAAATTATTACGAGCGGCAGCGCAGCGGAAGCGTGCGTGTGGTGGGCGCGGGCGGTATTACGTACGGCGCGGGTGGTATTACATATGGCGCGGGCGGTATTACATATGGTGCGGGCGGTATTACGTGCGGCGCGGGCGCGCGCGTCGCCAGTAGGTATATGCACATGCATTTTGTCCCAATTTTCGTACGGGAACAGGAACGACGTGTGTAAAACCACGGGCGGGGCACTAGTTAAACATAAATAAACATGTATTTTAACAAAGGCACACGTAATTGTCGTTATAGCCACACAAGAAAGTTGACATTAATTTGTTGAAATCAAGTCTTCGTAAATCTATTCGTTTGTGAAAATTCTAATCGGAGTTGACCATATATGAATGAAATCAAAATGGGTATATCGACCGTGGGCGTACCGGAATGCGACCATATTATCGGCAACACCTGATTCTCACTTTGGGTAGGTATTTACAATGCTTGCAGTTGCATTTTTTTGGATTTAACTCTACCAAAGTTATTCGTTCTCAAGAAAATTCTTAAAACACACCCTCCCTTTGCCTTGTTCAATGTATTGATCGTGTTCTTACATGGTTCTTACTTAACTACCTATTTTCTTTTAATACTAAAGTACTAGGAATTTTCAAGTAGTCAAAGATAAACCTAAATACCTATAACTATAACCACTATGTAACTGTAACAATATTATTTGTTTGTGGTTTTCTGAGCTGAAAGCCAACTTCGTATCCATCTACGTCTTTCATCATAATATCTAACTTAACCCTAATGTGTGGAATATCACTCTTCTCTGGATCGGGGACTACTTGGAATTTTCTCAGGATGGCTGTCAGGGCGCTTTTTATCGACATCAACGCATACTGGTAACCTGCAAAAGGGATTATTTTACTTTAATATTACTCGTGCAATGTCTCTTAATTCTTTTTATTTCAGCTCAGTGGTCCAAAAGTTGAGTTATACACTCAATTTTCAGTTCTGGGAAAGCGATTCAAAACTGGTGCGTTCCAGAATAGGTTCCTAAAATGAATTGCTTCGCTCAACCATATTTTAGGGAACGTAACGACCCTCTAACTGAAAGTAACTAGACACAAAGTGTGCACACACAAAACACGTTTGCGCAGGGAGGACTGATTTCATATATCACTGGTGGCTGCTGGTATCCTACACAAGAGACCCAAAAGCGACTAAGTGAAAAGGGAATTATTTATTTCCATCGTTATGTCTCCGAACTCTTGTACTTTTCGTCTATTCTGCAAACTTTTCGCATTCGATTTCGAGTATTTTCGTAGTTACAATATAGCGATTGCAATAATGAAAATATTACCAGTAAGGAACTGTGCTATTTTAACCGTCTGTTCTTCATATTCACTGACGCTTTAGCTTCAGACGTAAGTAATATAAAAATAATTCGTTATCGAGTTGTAGATAACCATACTCTGTTATTTGCAATAAACAACAATTACTTATAAAAAAAAAAAAAAAACATTTATTTTCAGGCCAGAGATCCATAGACTGTTAGTAACAATATAACTTATAGACTATGTTAGTAATTTGGCAACACAAAAGTAAATTTACACCTCCAATGGGCAGTCTCACCGAACCACATGTAGATCAGTGAACCTGCCAATCAGAGCTGAATCGAGGCGATCACCCACCATCCTCAGGACTCTGTTCGAGCTCCGCCGCACCCTGTTCACCAGCGAGGCAACCTTTTTGCGCATTAATGCGTAAAAGTCGTCCACGCTGGCATCGGCAAACATACCCGACGCACTACAATAGCGTGGGAGCCGGAACAGAGCCCTGAAGATGTTGTTGTATTGAACGCGTAGGGCATTGTAGGATTTTTGTGTAAAGTTGGCCCACAGGCTACTCGTGTAAAATGCCTGACAATAGGCTTTAAAAAGCGTAATTTTGACTTCGGCTGTACATCGAGCAAACCTATGTGCCAACATATTACCCCTTACCGACAATGCCCTACGCTCCCTCTCGATATCCAAATCATCGCACATATTTTCATTGACTACATGACCTAAATATTTAAACTGTTCGACACGGTTTAAAGTCACTGCGTTCAGTGTGAGTGGTGGTATTGTGGACGGCCCTTTATTGTTAGATTTAAATAACATGAACTCACTTTTTGTCGCATTGTACTTCAAACCGTGTGACACAGCATAAGACTCACAGGTCCTCAACAGCTTTCTAAGCCCCCCGATTGAGGGACTTAGCAACACCATGTCGTCTGCATAACTAAGATTATTTACGCACACATCATCTATAAAGCATCCGACATGTGTGTTGCTAAGCTCCACAATGAGGTCATTGACATAAATGTTAAAAAGGCGAGGGGATGTCAAACCTCCTTGTCTCACCCCACATTTCATATAATACTCATCAGAGAATGAATTTCCCCACCTCACAACATTTACTTGATTGCTGTACCAATAGGAAAATATTCTAACTACTTCAGGAGATACACCAGCATTTTCTAGCTTTGCCCATAGCCTGTTATAAGAAACCATATCAAAGGCCTTGGACAAATCAAGGAAACACGCATAAACAGGAGTTTTCCTTTTAACATAATAGTTGACTGTATGCTTTAAAGCTAGTATGGCACTTTCTGTAGAGAGCCCCGCCCGAAAACCGAATTGCGTGTCCTGCAACAATGATGTCACTCTTTCAAGCTGCTTATCCAGTAATCCATCCAAAACTTTTGCTATGATTGTGGCCAAAGAGATTGGTCTATAATTTAATTTATCTGATGTATCTCCAGTAGGGTTCCTCACTATTGGTACCACAATCGTCTTCATAAGATCCTTAGGCAAATAAGCATGTCGTAAGCATAGAGTAAACAGCATACACAATACTCTACAGAGATGAGGTCCAGCGTGCTGCAAGTGCTCGATGCTAAGTCCGTCATGGCCAGGTGACTTACCAAGTTTCATATTCTTTACAATTGTTAATACATCTTTGGCAGAGAATTTAATAGGCTGCTGACCATGGCA
Source organism: Crambus lathoniellus (assembly GCA_949710035.1). Lineage (NCBI taxonomy): Eukaryota > Metazoa > Arthropoda > Insecta > Lepidoptera > Crambidae > Crambus > Crambus lathoniellus. The sequence goes on along the minus strand of OX453299.1, from coordinate 11,861,232 downwards.
ATACTCAAGATCTCGCACTGACAGCAGACCAGATGGCACTATAAAGTTGTCTTTAAAAATATTGGCTATTTCCCTCTGGTTGCTAACCCCATCAACACTAACAGGTAGTCTGATTTTACTATTCAACTTCTTAGTTCCCTTCCAAAACTTGCCAAACTTTTTTGCAGAGTGCTATGAGGCAAGAATGTCCATTTTTATTTGTTCCTGATTATTAATACAATATTTTAACCGAGATTTAAATACTTTCCTACTCTCACACATTTTTTCAAAGATAGGGCCACTGTTGGGCTTTCCATACTGAACGGGTGCTGGGTGCTGCCAGTGGGAATGGGTCTGCTCTTATCTGCTTGCCTTAAAATGTGTTTTCTTTTGTTTTTATTCATTTTATTAAGAATTACATTTGAAACATGTATGGCGCAACTTGCAGTATATAGTAGAATTGTCTTTTGTTTTAAACTAATATTAAAGCTTTAAGGAGAGTTCCTAAGTAACTGAAAATTGTTCACCGCTATGATCATTAGTTCGCCTATACTTAAGGCGATACTCGGAAAAAATGTGCTGAAGCGAGATAGCAATGAGAAAACGACGCGCGCGAGAGCGAGACCGATTTTGCAGAATAGGCAAAAAATAACACAAAATCACTTCGTATTAAAAAACTACAGCGATTTAAAAAAAATGCTTCTATACGATCCTTAATATTATTGGTGTCCACTAATTAAACCAATTTCCAATAGTGTAAGTAATCCCATTTAAGAATAATCTTCACTTTTCGTATTTTTTAGAGGTCTTTTCGAAAATAAAAAGTGTCGAGGCAAAATCATAAAATCGTGTTTTTGAAACTATACGATTCTAGATAAAGGTATGAAGAAATATATATCTTATTACCAGATTTTTAACAACTGTAACCGTCCTATAGTTTTAAATCAAAACGTCCATATTTTTCCGAGTAGCGCCTTAACTGTATTTATCATAACCCATTGTGTAATTGTGATGGAAACTGACCTTAGTCATACCATGTTAAGGTCATTTTTCAATTTGACGACTCTGTATGAAATAAGACAGGGAGAAAAAAACAACCCTTGGAGTTTCTTGCCGGTTCTTCTCCAAGGCCTCCCGCTGTAGGGTTTGCGAACCGATGGCGTAGCTTCTATGACGTTCACAAGTATTGTAAATAACAATCTAAATTGAATAAACAAATTTGAATCTTTGAATCTTTGAACATAAAGTTGAAAATCATCTCTAGCCTGTTTATGTGCTTCTTTGACATGCTTATTCCAGCCATGTACAATTTTAAATTTTGCTGGCTTCGCTGGCTTCTTACAACTTGCTATTGATGCTTGACTCAGAGCATGTACAATGTCATGATAAAGTTTTTCAAGTACTTGTCCATGCTCAAAGTTATTACACATCCTATCCGCACAGTCACTGAGTTCACTAGGAAAATTTATACACCTTAAACTATTATTACATAATTGATAGTATTTATCAATTTCATCTGCTTCTCTCATACCCCATACATTATTATTACAAAAAGAATTGTTACTTATTTCCAACTTAGACTTAATTACTCCAAGATTACATGTTATTTCCAATGGAAAATGATCAGACCAGTATATATCGTAATGGACCTTGACACTAAGCACTAGCTGCCATGCTGACTTAGTGACCAAACAATGATCCAACCAGCTTTTACAACCATTTGCCTCACTGAGAAATGTATAGGTAACCGAAGAAATGCCTAACTTTTAAATATCGGCACAAACCCACTCATTGTCTGAACAAAACTCTAACAGTTCGCTACCAAATAAGGCTGTAGGATGGGCATTCAAATTTCCTAAGATAAATACCTAAGAGGGACGTCATAAATTATATGGGAATCTGTTAGGGACAGCCCTCAATTAAATAAATTATATGACCTATAAAAATATAAGAGCTGCTTTAAGTCGAGTATTCGCTTAAGTGGGCAGTAATTAGCAATTATTACAGGTAGAGTGTTCACGTGTTGGAATTTTGCCGCATTTCTATTTTTAATTTGTGTACAGAAGACATGAACATCATTTTAAACGTCTTTGAATGAATCATTTGTCAAAAGAATGTTCAAATTTTTAAGCTAAGAATACGGGTCGCCACATGAGGCTACCTGCAGAAGGAACAGAGGTTCCTTCTGCAGATTCGTGGCAGGCTTTTGTACTGGTTGATTATGATCGGAACACTTACACACTTGATAGATCTAAAAGAGATGTTCACTTTCACAGCAATAAGTTGACAGCACACAATATTAAAAGTGGTCATGTTCAAGTTACAATAGACATAATTACCTAGACAATTCCTGGGCCCCTGGCTGAAAGGCATATAACTGCAGGAGTTCTTGAGGTTGAGCCTCTCGGGCAGAAATCGGTCGGGGTCGAACTTCTCGGCGTCGGGCCCCCAGTACGCGGGGTCCCGGTGGATGCCCCAGATGGAGATCACCACCCCGCAGCCCGCTGGTAATACCCTGCCGGATGCTGCAGAAGTCAAAATACCTTTAAATGTTTAAAAAAAAATGTAAACGACTTATTATTTTACTTTTATTCACCCTGGGGTAGCACTTAGCCTTTAACACACCTGATGTTAAGTGGTGATAAGGCTGAAGGTGGCAGCGCACTACTCCCTGATATCTCAATTACTGAGGTTGAGGCTGTTTTATCTCTAACTGTCGGAACACAACAATGCTGAAAACATCGTTGTTATGGCGTCAGCTGAGACAAGATGGTGGAAGCTAGCCAGGCGGACTTAGAACAAGCCCTACCACCAACCAAACCCAAGACAACATATACCCCCACTGGAAATCGAACCCTTTTGTATTTTTTTTTCTGAAATATTGTGCTACAAAAGTTAGTGACCAAAACTGCAACTGCAACCGCTGCAAAACCGATTGCTCGTAGTCTTGCATGTGCTACTCCTAGAGTGTAATTTAGGCCCACGTAGTAGGCGCGGAGGGGTGAGGCGGCCCGCGAGCTGTACCCTTAGTATGAGTTGGTTTTAACTGTCAACTTTTACGAAAACTATCGGATGAACGCTCATGTCGGTAAAGCAGTCAAAGGACATGAAAGAGCGATAGTTTTCCATTACGAATACAGTTTGCCAAACCACAGCCGTCTCTATCGTCTTCTACCGATAGAGAAGGCTGTGGCCAAACTCATACTAATAGCGGAAATACACGGTTAACTTTTGCCTTTCAATTTGGATGAAGCAACCAAATTGAGCAAACTAAACCTAAAAGTGAATCATTCAATGTCAATATGCGCCTGTATTTCTGGGCTTTTTAACCAAAGTGAATCAATTTGGTTGAACGGTGTAATATTAGAATAAGGGTACTGGTTTTTGCTCACCGCCGCCGTGGCTGATCGCTTGGCGTTTTTCTCATAAATGTTAGCTAGATGAGCACTATCAGTCTCAGTTTCAGCCAGGATCAAGAAAAGCTAGAAAAAGGCACCGACCTCAAAAAGCTAGATACTTTAAAGATAATATCTTTTCGTTTTAGTTAACAGGTACTTTTTGAACACGGTTAATATTTTTTATTCCTTTTTTTTGTTGTAAGAATTTATATAAGTACTTATATAAATTTTGTCTTTTATAGGTTATAGATACCTACTTATGACCTTAAGCGAAAAAAGTGAGCAACATCTCAAAGTGGCAATAGAAGGGGATTTCACCCTACCTAATATATAATCGGCTGTTGTTCTGACCTGATGGCTATCGATGCCGGAGTTCCTCAGGGATCCGTTCTCTCTGCGACCCTCTTTTTGCTGCACATCAACGATCTGCTTCTGCCCGGAATCGTTGGGTATGCTGACGACAGCACCGTCACAGAGAGATATCATTCAAGCGCAAAAGCCAGCAGTGAGGAAGTCCGTTCTTTGAGAGAGGCCATGGTAGAGCAAACAAACTTGACTTTAAGCCATGTTGCTCAATGGGGTGACGATAATATGGTCAATTTTAATGCCACCAAAACACAGGCGTGTCTTTTTACCGCAAAAAGGAGTCCTTTTACCTTAACTCCTTCTTTCCGTGGTACAGCTGTATCAGTTACCGACAACTTAGATCTTCTTAGCATGAAGTTAACATCGGACCTTAACTTCGGCGACAACATTGAGTGTAAAGCTCAAACTGCTGCCAAACAGCTGGGAATCCTGAATAAGGTTAAGCGATACTTCACGCCGGGACAGCTTTTAACTCTTTACAAAGCGCAAGTCCGGTCATGCATGGAGTATTGCTCTCACCTCTGGGATGGTTCAGCGAAATACCAGTTAGCAGCACTTGACTCAGTGGAACGCAGAGCGAGGAAACTAATCGGAGACGATAAGCTGGTTCAAGCCAAGCTCCATAGTCTAACCCATCGACGTAAAGTGGCTTGCTTGTCGGTATTTTACAGGCTGTACTTCGGTGAGTGTGCTTCTGAGCTGCATGAGCTCATTCCGCCATCCCCGTTCTACCACCGAGAATCTAGACGCACAGCGGGCTATCATCCTTACTTGGTCAACATTCCGCGAATGCGTACCAAGCGCTTTTCTTCATCCTTTGTGATGCGCACCGCCAAGGAATGGAATACCCTGCCTGCGTCTATATTCCCGAATGACTACAACCCTAAAATTTTTAAAGCTAGAGTGAATAGGCTGCTTCTGGGTAAGCTCGCTCCATCTTCGGCTTCTTCTCAACCCTAAGGTTCAGTGTGAAGCCAAGAGCAAGCCCATTATACATAAAAAAAAAAAAAAAAAAAAAATCATTCGAATGTACTTATGCGAGAATTATCGTTCTTACTGACAACCTGCGCCATCTATTGCGTAGTAGTTATAATAACGAACATAACACAAAATTATTTTTTGTGTTTTTATGGGCATGCATGGGTTTTAATTTAATTGATACTAGCTGACCCGGCAAATGTTGTTTTGCCACATAAATTATAGTTTTATACACCAAAAGTTGCCTACACCAGCCAACAGATAGCGCTAGTCTATTACTACCAATAAAGAGGCCCGACATTGGTCTCTATTTCCTACATATAAAAAATTACTCTATGAAGTAGAGTGCGTGTCAGATAACTCTGCGCGCATGCGCGACTGGGGCATTTTTTGGCGCTACTTACAGTAATTTTTTTATGCTAAGCTTATGAAAATGATAAGTACCTATTTGATTTTGAACGCGCGCAGACGTCAGTGATTACATACATACTCTTTGGAAGCGGCCATGGAAGAAATGACAGTTTTGTATCGAAGGTACGATAGTTAAACGATTTTTCATACAAAATTACCATTTTTACTTAATTTTCCGGAATAATAAGTAGCCTATGTTACTCTCCAGCTCCCACACTATCCCCATACCAAATATCACGTCGATCCGTTGCTCCGTTTTGACGTGAAAGAAGGACAAACAAACAAACAAACACACTTACACATTTATAATATTAGTACGGAAGTATGGATAGTATGGATTATGTTTCGAAGTAGGTAAAAGAAAAATAACATAATCCTTACTTTCCTTACTTCATCACTACATAGTATAAAACAAAGTCGCTTTCTCTGTCCCTATGTCCCTTTGTATGCTTAAATCTTTGAAACTACGCAACGGATTTTGATGCGTTTTTTTTAATAGATAGAGTGATTCAAGAGAAAGGTTTATGTACTTTTTATCCCGATATTCCCACGAGAACGGGAACCACGCGGGTGAAACCGCGGGCGGCCGCTAGTCCTTACTTGTCCTTACTTATATTATAAATGCGTCTCTGTCTGTCTGTGTGTTACACAATCACACCTAAACTACTGAACTGATCTGAATGAATTTTGGTACAGAGATAGTCTAGAGCCTGAGAAAGGACATAGGCTACTTTTTTATGTGAAAAAAGGGCTGTAAGGGGTTGAAATAGGGGATGAAAGTTTGTATAGAAATTACGTCATTTTTAAAGCTAGAAGCTTAAAACTTATTTTATAGAAAACTTATTTAAGGAAAATAATTGTTAAAAGTGATGAGCACTTTCTATTGACGTACAAAGTTTGAAGGTCTGGTACACCTGATGCTGAGCCAACCCTAACAGCCAGATTGAACTATATGAGATACAAACATAGCGTCTTAAGAAAAGTTGTTTAACGTCATGGACATTTTCTATTGACGGAAAAATATCGAAGGTCTGGTACTCCTGATTTGGAACCCTTGCAGCCTAGCTTAACTATAAGAGATACAAATACAGCATTTTAAGAGAAGTTGTTCAGCGTGATAAGTATTTTCTTTTGACATACAATATATACTAATATTATAAATGTGAAAGTGTGTTTCTTTGTGTGTCCGTCTTTCACGTCAAAACGGAGCAACGGATCGACATGTTTTTTTTAGTATGTGGATAGTTTAGGAGCTAGAGAGTCCCATAGGCTAATTTTATCGCGGAAAAATATCACATTCTCTCGGAAAAACGTCGTGTAGTACACGCGGCAAAACCGCGGGCGGAAGGCTATGTGATATAATTTTTTAATGTGTTAATACGTAGGCACTGTTTATGTATGTATACACGGTATTTTTTTATCACCCCGGATATTTTTAGGGATTATTTTACCCATGAAAACAATCAACTTTTATTATTAGGACCAACACTGAAATCGCGAAAAAATATCAGGTGTTCCATACATTTTGATTAAATATTTTTGCACTTTTGTATGGAATGGCTGTTTTTTTGCGATTTTAGTGTCTGGTATTTTTTTTGCAAATATCTTCAATGTACAAGCACGGTAAGTTCTCAATTTAATTATATGTAGGTATAGATAGATATTCATAAACAAAAATACAATAGAATATCGGCATTTGGTAAAAAAATATATACTCAAATGATGCAACATTCTTTAAAATTACAAAGAAGCCATGCATAAGCAAATTTTTTCTTGAAAAAACGTTTTAAAATAAAATAATATTTACTACTTACGTAATGATAAATCTTTCTCGACTTTTCTGATGATGAAGGGCACTGGAGGAAACAGCCTCAAAGTCTCTTTAACGACCCTCTCTAGATATTTAAGTTCTTGCAAATCTTCTTTCACTAGCCGTCGATCTGAATCCCCAAAGATATCAAAAACTCTGAAAGTCAACACATAAATAAGTCAGTTATTAAGATAAGTGATTTACACACACCGTAATTCATCTACTGAACATACTTTGAGGTTATAACCTTAAAGATTCAATATTCAACTATTGAAGATGATTCACAAAATTTAGTCGCATTTTGATCAAAGTCAAACCATCTATCATATTCATTAGTAATACCTAGATCCGGGTTTAAGGTAATATATTTATTTGGCATTTGTTTATAAACTCGGTTTTTATCTCATATTACTTATATGATCTGAGGTTTTTATACTCCATCGAGTATAATATATAAATTTCAATCATATAAATCATTATTTGTCCTTATTTTTCGTTACATAATATCAGCATTTTCAGCTGGTTAAGACAGTGTTTTTTTTACTGGCCAATGATCACATTTTGTCCTATAAAAAGCAATCGCAAAAGATGCTGTTGTTAGATACACTATCATCTGTTAACTAACAATTTACAACGCGAGTGTGCTTGAATAAGTCGTTGAATTCTCTGAAACATTTGAATATATTATTATGTCTTACTCTTCATATGCCCTTTGTTGTACGTGAGGGTATTTGGCAAACATCTTCAGAGTGTTTCCAATAGCGACCGCAGTGGTGTCGGTGCCTGCGATTGTGAGCGTCAGGACTTCTTCTCTTAACTCGATATCCGTGTAGCCGTTTTCTTTCCCAGAAAAATGGATTAGGTGGTCGAGGAAAGTCTTTTTGTAGGTGCCCAGATCTGTAAAGATATTGAATGACTCCTCACTTGGCGGAAGTCATTGTAAAAAAAGAAATATATTTAGCTTACTTCCGCAAAAAACACATCATGCAAGATGCAAGCAAAAAATTGTACATGCACACCAAGAAACTACCAGTGCACAATACATGCAGCTAGCAAGACAGCGACACACCTTGCACATTCACCGATTAGACTACTCTACACGTTTTTCGCACCAACCCTGGGCATCTTCAGGAGTTGTTACATCGTGCGAAATCTGGATTTTACGGTAGTAAGCTACATAATATTTCTTTTTTCACAATCATTATTGGTATAATCTTTCACAATATGGCCATTCTCAATGGGTGTAGAGAACTTTATTTTCTTGTGCTGAGACCCAATTTGTGTTTCAAGTCAATTCAATATATTTCAGACATTTAAGCTTACTAACTAAAATTCACAAGTATGATTATGAAGTAATAACTTTAGGGTTTTTGTATTTACAATGCTATTTATTTATACTGGGAAAAGTAAGACGTAGTAGTCAGACGACTTGATTTCCAAATGTTTGTTGGATTATTAATACCTATTTATATAAAAAAATACTTTATATACTTTATAAATTAACTAGCTTTCCGCCCGCGGCTTCGCCCGCGTGAACTACACGACGTTATCCCGCGGGAATGTGATATTTTTCCGGGATAAAAAGTAGCCTATGTTCCTCTCCAGGCTACAAAGTATCTATGTTCCAAATTTCAGCCAAATCCGTTCAGCCGTTTTCGCGTGATTGAGTAACAAACATCCAAACATCCAAACATCCAAACATCCAAACATCCAAACATCTAAACTTTCACATTTATAATATTAGTAGGATTATCGCTTTTCATCATCATCATCATTTCAGCCGTACGACGCCCACTGCTGGGCATAGGCCTCCCCCAAGGATATTATCGCTTTTATTTAATGCTAAATATTATATATTAAAATAAAGCGAGAAATTTGCATAAATCAGTTCCTGTTCTTATTATGCGGTCTCAACAAAGCAATCAATAATCTTCATTTCTGGTTTTCTCATTGAATATAAATTAGTTCCAAAGACAAATCACATTTCTTTCAAGATTTGCTACGAACTTGAGCACCCAAGGTTGCCAAGTGGAAGCAAAAGGTAAACCTTAATATAATTTTAAAAAACAATTCAGAATTTGGTTGTTATCCCATCTATTCAGATTTTATTCAAACAAAATAGGCCCCAAATTAAAATGCTTTAAGCTTAATAACGTCTGAGTAACATTTCAGTAGGAGCTTAGTAATGGTACAATAATCTTAATAACTTCTGAATAACAGCTGATATTGCTTTTATTAAGCTCTTATTCCTCAAATATTCAGTTATGTCGAATTCGTTATTGTATTCAGAATTTACTCAACATTAATTTCTTGTTAACAATAATACAGATTTTTTTCATACAAATCGTGGAATTAGATTGACAATCAGTTACTAAGACATTTTTAATGTCGTGAGTGATAGATAATTGACAAAATGGTGAATTTATTAAAATGGTAAGCAAAAGTTTCATTAATTAAGTTAGAGGTTTGTTACATGTCAATTCTTAGTGCGCAAATTATTTTGTCGTAAATAGTTTATGATTTTTTCGGTTATTTTTGACGCGCTTCGTGAATAATCAAGATAAGTGATTGTAAATATTATTTTCGTACATGCATGCTCGATCTGACTAAAATATTTATGGCGAAATTTCTAATTCTAGCCATTCCAATTAAACATACGATAAATCGAATTGAAAATGTAGTAGTTGTAAGATTAAACATTCAGGTAATCTTGGTGAATTCTTTGTAATTATAATTATTCACAAAGACTTTAAATGGCGATCGCTTGTTTTGCTTTCATTGCTGAATAAAAGTGCACAAGAGTCTAGTTACTAAGATTTTACTTGAATAGAGTCATTTCACTACACTAACTTCTGAATAACAATTGAATAGTTGACCACATTTCTACATTACTTCGAATTTTTAGGGTTCTATAATCGAATGATTTTTTTTCTAATGTGGAATAGGGTTGGCCGATACAAATCGTATAGGTATAGATATTGAAACTTATATTAGATCAATATTGTAATACCCGATAACGATGCGTGTAAAAACTATATATTTTTTGAAACACGATATTGCTGCATTTTTGCGATACGCTCGATTCGATATCTTGCTCGATACCCAAGATTTGTAGATATGACGATTATAATATAATAAAAATTATATTTGTTTGTCACATGGTTATTTACACGTGTTATTACAATTTTTGGTACATTGCACACATGAGTTTTACACTCGCGAGTTGATGAATAAATTAATTTTACTCAAAAATATTTTTATTTCTATTTTAGGTCTCAATCAAACTAAAATATCATCTAAGCATGGAAGACGAGACTCAATTATTGTTTACTTGTAACGTTGGAGATCAGAAATCACCCGATATACCTATTATGCGCTTTGCTGTGTCAGAAACCAACACTTTTGGAACAGGGAACACAAACACGTGAAACCGATATCGTGTTTACAAAAGTAATAAGAGACGACGTTGGAAATAAAAAGAAAAGAGATTACATATTCAACTCGCTATTTGCCATATGCAAATGAAATTCTATAACCATAATATCAATGATCCAAGAAATAACGATTTCGCAAGAATAATAGCATATGAATTGGAACGACTACCCGAAAATAAAACGCACCAGCGCAAATATCAAAATGTTTGAGGTCATACAAGATATACATCAAGAGGATCAGAACTCATCCAATGATATGCAGGCAATGGAACAAATGCAAACAACTTCACAGGCATCAAACAAAGAACATAGAAATAAATCGTTTTCGAAAATTAACTCATTAAACGAATTAAAATCAAACGAGTCTAATTTCTTTTAAGATGTTAGGTACTTTTATTTAAATATCTAAGTTAGTAGTAAAAAGGCTTGAAAAAAAAGACAGCTGACCATGATTGAACTTGAGTTTTTATTGTTTCCAGTTACTTACGTAGTAATGTTTTGCAATAATAATGTATGACAATGTTGTTGTAATTAAGTTAAACTTGTGAACACTAAGAATTAAATATACTTTGTAACAATAAAAAATAATGTTTTATTAACTCCTGACAGCAACACGGTAACACACTAGGTAGGTACCTAGCGCAGAAAATAATAATAGATACCTAAGTAACATTTTTTGCCGATTTGCATATCTATGGGTAGTTGTAGCAAGGGAGAATCAGAATTGCAATTCTGTTTGATATATTTGATGTACGGAATCCTCTTCATATAAAATATAGCTTACAAAGAGATTTAAACAAAGCTGGTATTAAGCTATTTGCGCTGATAGACCGTGCCTGTGGTCTTTAATTTGAATAAGTTAGTTTATAACATACTTTTATGCCGGTGAAAACTTAATAAAAGCCTTAATAATCTTCTTTATTCAGCAACTGAATAACTGGTAAAAAATGACATCTTATCCAATTTAAGCAGTAAATAATTATCTCACTTTACATTTATTCAGTATCAAGCTGTATAAGAGCATTATGTAATAGCTTATTCAGATTGTTATACTTTATTCAGCAATCAGCTGATTCAAACGCTACTAGCTTAGTAATTATTGAATAATAGCATTACAAATTATGATTATTCAGATAAATGCTTCCATAGGGGCTTTTTTTTTCAGAGTTAAGATACCTAGAATGCGTAATGCTTAATAAAGCTTGTATAATAGTCTAACAAATATTGTTTATTAAGATTAAAGAAATAAAGTCCAAAAATACAGAACTTATTAAGCATCAAGAATTTTAAGAGCCCAAACTCAACTTAATTCATCATTTAGCTATTTCTAAGGCTCTTATACAAACGATATTCATCTTTAAACTGTAAAGTTTTCTTAATGTGTACGGTTATCTTGCTTGTGTGTTACTTGGGATGTAACATTTGATTCAAATGGAACATGGAATAACATAATTTATGTTATTTATGTCTATGCTCGGCATTAATTTAAAATAAGTCTATGTAATTTGCATGCTAATTAATTTTAGCTAAACATGTATGGTCCTATCAATACTTTATAACAACTTTTATACCATGTTTATTAGCAAATAAAAATTTCTTATTCTTATTCTTGATCTTGAGGCAAATTAGCCACTTTATTACATAATTTGGCTGTTTACGACCTTCCGACTATTATGGCAGAGTATCTTTACGATTCCAAATATCGACCAAATTGACCTTGCAATGAGTTACCTGTATGTGTTATCTGCTAATAAAACTATGTAGGTACATAGTTAAATTAATGCAAAACTGGCATTTATCAAAAAGTACCACTTTGTCTCTTTTAATTCAATTCAGTTATTTTTTTTGTTCAAAATATCTTATATTCTGTCATGTATACAAATTGTAAGCTGCTCGGTAAGTCACCTCAACTAACATCTTTCGGCCACCTTTTTACGAGAACAGTTTGAAAAATTCTGTATTTTGCATATCTTTGTTTAATGCTGGTGATATTGTGCTTCCAAATGATATTTTGTGTGACAGATGTAAGGAAATGAAAAAGTATTTTGAAAACTTGCCATAAGCAGAGTCCGCTTCTGTTCTATTATCTGCTTCAGTTTTAAGTTCTTGTCGCTTGCTTTGTATAACCTTAAACAAAAAAAAAAGTTTAGTTTAGTTCTTCGACGCCCGCCCGGCCGAATGGGGTCAAACTGATGTGCTGCCTTATTTCTTATAGCCTTTCGCTTCATTCACATCTATCGATTTTTTCATACATGCCCGGCGATTTTTGTCACTGCGTACACCAGTCTTTTTTGTATTGTCTTTTTTGTATCGCTTTAATTTCCTAATATGTCAAAATTAAATATAATTAAAAGCATTTGTGTTTAGTGCAAGCCCAGTAACAATAAAATCTCGCGACAAGCTTTTAAAACATATAAATTGTTTAATGTATTAAGTTTGTTAGATTTGACTTGATACAAAGTTTATTTTATTCTTTTTAGGACATTTGAATAAAAGCTTGATTTTAAATAAAAGGTTTTTTTAAATATAATTTATTTTTGTATTTTTAGTTATTATTGGACGTGTTTCTCAGTCGCTTAATTTCATTTTCACTTCTCATGCTCGTAAAGTTCGTGTTTATGTTGGGTATAGGCTGCATAAAATCACTTTTTATGCTCTAGTGCATAAAGTAAAATCTTCGTCTAAGTCTCAGTCTCTCAGACAAAGGTCGTCAGGTAAACAGTCACACACGCAATAAAACTTCGTTTAATAAACTTGTAATTTCATTCTGTTTCTTTAGTTTTGTACACAATCCATGTTAAACTATACTTACTAAATTAATAAAACTAGGCAAAATTAATGAGTTTTGTAAGAAATAAGTATTTCAAGAGCATTATGGACTACGATCTATGCTAAAGTCACTGTGCTGCCACTGCTACGTATAAAAAAAATAAAGTCTTCCCGCCAATATGGCGACGTCTTTATTTTTTCTTTTTTGTAATATTGTTATTTATTTTCCTCACACTCGAAGTGAAAAGCAGAGTGTAAAACTCGTAGATAAAACCCATTTTAACCTCGAATTGACTATTATCCACCCTCGCCTACGGCTCGGATGGATATATACGTCTCGGGTAAAATGGTACGTTTTATGCACTTGTTGTACAATCTACTATTAATGCATCATTATTGCATGGTCGTTTGCCAGTTAATTTATTACAGTCTAGCTCTTCAACTGCATCAAGTCTGCAAACACACAAATATATTTTATATATTTTACCACCAAATAGAGATTGTAGATTCTTACTATAGACACACACATAAGTATTCATTAAATACAAGGCATATTCCCTTAGGTATAAGACAAGGTAGCACTGTATTACGAACAAGAATAGAAAACACAAATTAGACTCAATAAGACAAAAAGTTCCAAATAAAAATGTGTGTGTGCCGTGCCGCAGCAGTACTCAATGGTCGCAGCTCAGCGTCATATTACCTACTTGTCTTGCAACGCAAGCAAACGCTGATTTTCAGTTGTAAATTTTAGTACGTATTTCAAAAATAAATACTAAAGAACAAGACACATTTAAGTTTCTATCAAAGTAAACATAGTAATAGGTACCTACATAAAGAAAAAAAGGATATTTCTTTTCTGTAGGTAGACTATGGTTGTATTAACTTGGAGCCATCTTTCGTTGACTTTAGTGAACTATTTATGTGCAAAGTGACACTTAGTAGGGTCTGATTAAAGCAACTTCGCGTTTTTTGCTTCTTTATATAGTTCGTTCGTTAGTTTTTATAGCCGCTACACACGTCCAGACCAGACCTAACCGCCGATTTGGTGCGGACGAACTTTGCTGTAAAGCAAATATAGGTAATCCGTGCTACACACGTTCGTACCAAATCAAAATCAAATCAAATAAAAAAATCATAAAAGCTACACCAAATCTGGCCTTGGCCAAGGCTTTGTATCACATAACTAGACAAGGCCTTGTATCACATCACTTTTTCTTATCAAATACCCACAGAAACCACCTGGATTTGCCAATGCAACGGGCTTGTAAAGAAAAATACCTATTAACAAAAAAAAAAGGTCTTGGATTTGAAAAAATTTAACGGTAGGTACTTGTCACAAAAGAATGACGAAAAATTCTTCAAAACCATTTCGAGTGGGCTGTAACTGACAGGGAAAATTCATTTTTAATTAAATGTCAATTTTAAAGTAAGTGATTGAGAAAAAGCCTAAGTCCAGGGAATTTAAATTAATGTTTTAATAGAAATAATAATAATTTTCAATTCTCATGCTCTAAAAGTACGCAAATATAGCCCTACGAAGCGGGACTAAATAACCACTTTAGTCCTTAGGGAGTAAAATGTAATTACTTTTTTAATTTCCTTCATGTGACATTAGATAAACTCAAACAGCCAGTGAATATACTATTAATTGTGAAGTGTGGACCATCTTCATTACGAAAATGTTAAGATGTTTTTTGTTTCATGGTTTTTCCGCAAGGAAGGTGGCGCCATGTGTTTTAAATTGCTAATTTGTGACTGGTTTAGCGGAAAAAACTGACTGCGAGTTTTTGGCGCCATTTTGGCGGGTAAGGTTGAGTGGATATTTTAATTAATCGCAATTTGTTTCATAGTGGACTTTGTGACTCAAGATAGGTGTGGTTTTGTGCCCCAAGTGTCTACGCAACTGGACGATATGAGGAATGATTAAAATAGGCGCTATCTCGGTAAAGTGATGCCGAGTGTTTTATTATAGTGGTGACTACCTCAGCAAGAATTATCGAGAAGGCTAGCTTGACACACTTGACGCCAAATACTCCAAGGAGCATTGGAATGTAACACACCTACATTCTTATGAAACCATAAGAAACTATGATAATTTAATAATACTCAAGAATTGGCAGTATGGCTAAATGTCTTGGCCTGTCCTACAAAAGGGCAAATATTTTTACTACTACTGACCGCGAAAATTTTAGAATTTTGTTTAGTCCCTAGTCGTTTTATAATATACTATTGATAATCTCAATGTAAATAGTATATTATAGCATACTTTTCAAAATTGCATCAAACATTTTTACTGTTTGGTATGTTTTTTTAACAGACAGTTTTCTTGTCTCCTGAGCAATTATGTGACATGGACTCATGTTCTTTCTCAAATAACCAATTCAAATCGGCTGTCGGGTTGGGACGTGTGTTCTATTACTAGTTGAATTTAGAGAGTGCGCCAAATAAGTCTACGAGGGGTTAAAATCGAATACTAATATTTTCCATAAGCTTAGAACAAAATAATGTACTGTAACTAGCGCCATAAACGCCCCAGTCGCAGAGTTATCTGACACGCACTCTATAAAGATTGCGCTCGCTGAATGCTCGCTGATTATAACTTTATGGTACATTGACAATGTGTCAGGCACGTGTCAAGTAACCATCACAACAAAACAAGAATTAGTACTTACTTGAAAATTTGCAAGAATTCTGAATTGATAACTATACTGATTATATATTTAATTGCATTGTCATCGGAACTAAAGGTAAATTCCAAATTTCAGCTCAATCAGACATTGGAAAGTGGGTCAAATTTAGCTCGCAAGATTTGACGAACGGACATACATGCATACATGCATACATACACTGCAAATTAAATAAAAGCTTGTAAAAAGGAGGAGGTTCTCTATTCGTCTGTATGTATGTTTTTTTTTGTGTATGTCTACCGATTACTCGAAGACGGCTGGACCACAGCCATCTCTATCGTCTTCTACAAGCCATGCGCATAAAGTTGGCAACGTAGTTTTAAGTGAACCGATTTGACACCGTTTGCACCGTTTGACAGGTAAACAGCGAGTAAACCTCGAGTACTGAATCCTATGGAGATGGCATATCTTCTATACATCTATGCAAATAAATAAAATTGGAGTGTCTTTTGTAACATTAATTATGTTTCACGGCTTCATTCTCTGCGATTTTGTTTACAAATGTAGTTGTGCCCCCAAGCGACAGCCTTGCACGGTAGTTTAAAGTTTTTTTTTTTTTTTTATTGGCAACACTGATTTCCCGCCAATTTATACATTCCTCTACTCTGTGGTCCCTAACTTACCTGTTTGGTTACCTGTCACATTCGAATCATTCAGCGTTTCCGTGCTCAAGCCTTCGCACGTCTACTCTACTCGCTGCGAGATACTTTGAACATTGGGGAAGAAAAGGAAACACCATGAAGACAGTGAAGAAGAAAACGTCGTTGTGCTGCACCGTGCATTACTGAAGTGATCCCAGGTCAGATACTATTATGTTATTGGGCTACTAAGCCACTGAAATTTGCTTGAGGAGCAAGAAAGATACTCGTTCTAAAAAGAACTACTTATGTATTTCCGGATGGTTGCAATTATTGGTCACTAAGTGATGCGTTACTGTCATACCCAGGACAGATAGGTACTGTCACGTCATTGAGCTACTTAACCACTTAATTTGCTCACCGAGCAAGAAAATTACTAAAGAACTATGTGTTCCCGGGTTGCTGCAATTGCTAAGTGATGCGTTACTGTCATACCCAGGACAGATACCGTCACGTTATTGGGCTACTTAGCCACTGTATTTGCTTGACGAGCAAGCAAAGTACTCGTTCTTAAAAGAACTATGTTGTCCCGGATGGCTGCAATTACTAAGTGATGCGTTACTGTCATACCCAGGACAGATACCGTCACGTTATTGGGCTACTTAGTCACTGTTTGCAACCCAGTTCAGTTGCTATATATTCGTATTCGAGAAGTCGAATCGGCTTCGCAGCTCTCGGGATTGTCACCGGTATCGCCGTACCCATTTCCGGCCGCAGCATCGCCACATCAGGACGAGGCAGCACCAACGGCCACAAAACAAGGGTTAGCATCAGTTGTCTCGACTGTTCACTGCTCTTCAGCCGAGGGAAAAAACCGTATGTAACAATATAAAGCTGAAGGTCAAGGATAGGCTTTTTAAAGATTAAATAGTTCCAAACTATTGCGACCTTTTAGCAGCTCCTACCCTCAATCCCGAAACAAAAGCCGCTGTTTCAAAGCCGCTTGTCAAAGAGAAACTACAATATTGCTAAAGAAAAGCAGATTGGGATAGCTTTAAAAAAAAAAAACCTGGCCATAGTCATGGAATCTATATTTATCTTTATTCTATTTGCCTTCGTGGTCAAGTGGGGTATGCATCAGTTTTCAGGGTGCCACTATGCCTGAAGTACCGGGTTCGATTCCCGGTCGGATAAAGGTCGAAAACTTAATTTCGATAGTGTTGGTTTCCCAATATGTATACTAAATGACGAAGCATCCAAAAATAAAAGCCTATTAGGCTATACATATATTGTAAATTGATGTATGTAGCATTTTCTGTGATAGTAATTTCATAAAAAGTAAAACGCTATGAAATTTGAGATTAATTTAAAGAATAAATCTAGACCTAAAATACACCTAAATAGATATGATTAGAATCAATCAGGTTTTTGGTGAAAATGTCTCCAAAAACCGAATCCAGTTTTGAGAAATAGGTAGGTACTCCAAAACTGAAATCCTTCATGGAAAGGGCACTGTCAACAAGAATCCTTAACAGTTTAAGCCAAAGCATTGGAAACCAGCCTATAGGGCGAATACCATCTCCGATGCTGCAAGAGGTCACCCAGCGCCTGACTCACCCGCCAGTCACATCAAGACGTGGACATCACGCGCCGCTATCCAGCATCCAGAACTTACCGGTAGTAGACCACGAGGTAATACGTAAGTCGCCTGCATTATTTTACTAATGCATGGTTGGACATTAGTACATTACCGATGACCCTATAATATCATTGTAGATAAAAAAGGCAGAAAAATACTATGCAAATTTATTGCTCATTGCAATTATAGTTCCAGTGTTTAACCTATGAACTAACTTAACCTTGTATACGAAAATTATGTTCAATCTAGATAAATAAATATAAGTAAAAGGAAAACAATATCATTTTAAAATGTCACTTTGGGTTACTTAGTACAGAAACCAAATAGTGATAATCGCTTTATACTTAATCTCGGGCAACAAGGAATAATCTAAGTAATTACTAAAAACTGTAACATGACGTCTAGATATAGACCTCAAAGACGCTTACATGTTTATTCCAATACATAACTCGCATTGAATAAGTACCTTTAACTTCGTTAAAAATACAATTCTTTATGAATTTCAAATTCTTCATGAATTCAATCACCTAGTTCCTTTAGTCACTATACAGTTCCGTTTGTCTATACTTAAATAATAAAATAAATTATATAATTTTTGAGATTTCGTGAACTACCACCAGTAATATATTAAAACGACATAAGTATACCTAATTAATCCTTTTGACACTGGTTGCCTTCATGACACGTTTAGTTCACCAAGGATATACTAACTTCTCACTAACTTTTCTACTAAACAAATAGACAAAAGTGGTTTAGTATAACATAGAAAAAAGAAAATGTAAATTTCTTGCGATTTATTTTAAAAAGTATTAGGTTTTTTGGGATTATTTTACGTTTGTTTTTGGGAAGTTCAATAAATGTAAATTGCAAGACTTCACAAAGTTCCTCGGGCTTATAGCGTTTACTCTTGGCCTGCCTGCCACCTATTATTCCTGGCTTTAATATTTTAAGTGTTTGTGTATTATTAATTATCCTAATTATGAACAAAACATACTTATCCCAAAGATCGTAGCCTTTAAACGTTCCCGTCTTAGACTCTACCGCTCCTCAGTAGAAGCAACCCCAGCCAGTTAGTCTGGCTAGGATTCATTTTGCAATAACCAGAGTCTTGTCAGAGCCATTTGAAAGAAAATAAAGCTTCATTGCACATTAATTCACTCACGTTAATAACCAAAGTTACGATTGCTATATAAGTATTATATTACGCATACCTATGTGTAAAACAAAACAGCTATAAATATTTTATAATATTTTTTGGAAATATAATTGTTCGCATCTTACAAACACAAAAGATGAAAGTGAAGCTGTCTTACTTATGAGCGAAAAGTTCGGCAATAGAGAATAACTACTAAATGACAACTTGGACATTTCTGAATAATAAGATTGCAAGCCATTGTAACCAAAATTGTCTACTTAAATAACTTGAAAACCGGTCCAGAAGCACAGGCAGTCGACGCTTACATAATATCCTGTAAAAATACTAGTTCCATTCTCATGCTCGCGTCGTGAATTATAACAATTGAATTTTATTGTTTGCATTACAAATGTGTGCATGTTTCAGAGTTTAAATGTATATTATATAAACATATTGATATTATATACTTAAATGTAATAAATAAAAATAAAAATAATTCTATTTTAAGCATTAGTGCCATTTTCATGAAATTATTATATTATTAGACATTTTCAAATCTTGGAAGACATTGTGATTGTCTCATGTTGGACGACACTGCCGTGGTGCCATTGGTTAGAAAATTATACATTTCTGATAATATACGTATTTTGAACGAAATATTTACTTATTAGAATCTCTTTTCACATGAACACACATCTTACAAGTTATCAGGCAAGCATTACTAAAATGAAAAAAAAAAAAAAACAAGAACTATAGATATTATTTAAGCCACTTTGTCATGAAACATGTATAAACAATACGATAGACGTATCAAAGCCTGGTTAGCCTATGACATCAAATATAGTAAATATATGGTCAGAACTAACAAAATATTTATTTTGAACACACAATTTTGTCAATCAATTCAAATATGGTACAATAATTTTAAATCTAATCTAATATTATTATACTCAATTTTAATGTTAAATAATACTTATGATGATCAGATCACTGAATCGAGCTATTTATGAAAGGAATATTCAGATATACCCACAAGGCCTAAGTACCTACAACTTAACTGAGATACTAAATACATTACTTAACTATTTGGCACAAAAGGTTCCAAATGAAGATCTAGATCTTGGAAGTCAAAAAATATAATATTAAACTTTCTGTCAATAAAGGTCGTTAACTCTGATGGCTTTGTTTACTGCTCATTACAAGCAATCATTTCTTTGTGAAAGAATAAATAATCTATACCATAGCACAAACAGAAATTGTAATACAAATCCAGACCTAATTCATTCCAACCATGATAAAAAGACCTTTTTATAACACACTCTGATTTCTGTCAAGCAAAGTGCATTGAGGAATATATAAATAAAACACCAGTTACACTATTTTTATTCGTTACAAACAATGTTGGAAACGTCCTCATTTATAGGAAAATTCACAAGCAAACAATAGTACCTACCTGACTAAAAAATATTCTTCGTTGTAATAGTCTTCCTGTATTTACTGCACATCTGCACTGCACATAGCAAACGCCATGCGGCGACTTCCACTACCAGCAGGGCTGGTGTTAATATTAATTTAAGTGATAGGAATGCCGCTCCATGCTGGATGAAGCGAACCTTCATCCGCTTTTTCGCCTAGGTTTACAATAGAGTAATTATCTAAAGCACTGATCAATTTGGTAGGTAGATCAGTATTGTTTTTATTTGATTTGTGAATTATTCTGTAAGAAAAATACAATAATTTAAGATAATAATGTAGTACCCTCGTTGATGATTAAAAACCAAAGATCATAAGAAACTTGATGTTATGACAATATTTTCTTAAAACAATGTCATTACATACTTATCTTTTTACAAATTTTTATCACTTTCTCTAAACATCCTACATTTGTAAACAAAATCGCAGAGAATGAAGCCGTGAAACATAATTGAATATCAAACGAACTTACCAAGTGAAGTTCGATCACAATTATGTGAACGGCTTCATTCGACGCGATTTATATACACCCTCCCTATTCTATAATTAATAATATCAAGTATTTATTACTTACCCTTCCCTCTATTTGATTAAAATCTATAAAAAGTGCTTTAAACATAATGATTCGAATGTGACAGGTAACCAAACAGGTAAGTTAGGGACCACAGAGTAGAGGAATGTATAAATTGGCGGGAAATCAGTGTTGCCAATAAAAAAAAAAAAAAAAACTTTAAACTACCGTGCAAGGCTGTCGCTTGGGGGCGCAACTACATTTGTAAACAAAATCGCGTCGAATGAAGCCGTTCACATAATTGTGATCGAACTTCACTTGGTAAGTTCGTTTGATATTCAAATAACCGCTTTTTACGACGTGCATATGATTAAATATACGGTACATATACCTAAATGACATATTTTACAATTTTTGTCTGTCTGTCTGTTTGTTCCGGCTAATCTCCGAAACGGCTGGACCAATTTTGACGGACCGATTAATACGACAATTAGAAGTAGTTTAAAATTGAATTCCAATATTTTCTCATTGTGACTTACTTACACCTCACTTTTTCGTAGGTATGCCACCTCCATAGGATTTAGTACTCAGAGGAGTAAACCGGTTCACAGCAATGTTGCCGTTCCGTATCATAGCATGGCTTGTAGAAGACGATAGAGACGGCTGTGGCTGGACCGATTGAAATGGTTCAAACGTTATTACAACAGGTTGGTTAGTTGGTTCCGTTTTTTGAAATTTTGAAATCGGTTCAGTAGTTTTCAGGAAATCTTAAAAATACTGTCGTTTTCGTTACCACTTTATGTAAATTTAATACGTATCTTTAGGCATAACTCCTTTGTTTATAAAACGATTTAGATGATTCTTGTTTTGTTAAAAAGGGGATACCTCAAGGTGTTTTAACCGACTTCGAAAAAGGAGGTTTTCAGTTTGATCACATACCTATTTACCAGAAAACACGTAAATTGCCTGCACGATGCACTAAAAAGAGTGAAATAAAAATTATTTTTATAAAAAAATTAAACCGCCTTCAAAAAAACCACATCAAAAAAGTAAGAAATAATTCCTCATCAAATAAATAACGTAAGTACTTTGAAGTCGGGCGGTTTTTAACAAAAACAACAAAAAATTGTACTTACATGTTTCACGCCCGACTTCAAAGTACTTACGTTATTTATTTGGTGTGGAATTATTTCTTACTTTTTTGATGTGGTTTTTTTGAAGGCGGTTTAATTGTTACCTTAAATGTATTTTTAAAAAGTTAAATCGTTGCTGTAATAAGCTAGTTTAATAAATGGCAAGCCATGGATAGATGGTAGTAATGTATTTCACAGTCCATTCATGTCTCTGCCCACCCCGTAAACATTAGCCATAACTCAATGCCCCGTAAGGGAAAAAAGACGTGATTGTATGTATTTCGTTTTACAAATTCAAGTGGAGCGGATGCGCAATCCAAACCCTTTAAATAAATGAGCCCTAACTCGAGGGGTTTCCTAGTGGTCATGAGGGAGTGCCACTGACTTCCTCCCTGCTCCATCATCAGACCCTCACCTCACCACCAAGTGTAGCGAATATGTCTCATCAGAACAAAACAAATGAGCCTGAACTCTAGGAGTTTCCTATTGGTCATTAAAAAGTGCCACTGGCTTCTTCCCTGCTCCATCATCAGACCCTCACCATCGAGTGTAGCGAATAGGTCTCATTAGAACAAAACAAATGAGCCTTAACTCGAGGGGTTTCCTAGCAGCCATTGAAGAATTCTATTGCCCACCTCTTGAATCCATTATCAGATCAGCTCGATGGCACATCGATGGTAACAAATTATTGTATTGTCATCAGATTCATAATAATATAGACTTGCAAAGTTTCAAATCAATACGACAATTAGGAGTAGGTTAAAATTGAATTCTAAGATTTTCTTACATTATTGTGACTTAGGCTGCATTCGACCAAACTTTTATTCCAAAAATAATAACTTTCGGATAGTAATGTCAAACCTCATACTAGTTTGATATTAGTATCCGACAGTAAGCGATATTCTCGGAATAAAATTTTGGTCGGTTACAGGTGTAGCTACTAAAAGTGTGGTAAAAAACCACGAGCCCTGCAAGTCACAGTATCGGGCCGGATTCCCGGGTGCGCGGGTTCGAATCCCGCCTGAAAGCTACCGTACCTATTATTTTTAGTTGAAACAAAAAAAAGTTAAATAGCGTTTGAAAACGCAGTTATGAAGCAGTTAAAAGTTTACACCACAGAACATGGAAAGTAATAGAAGTCGCATGTGGGCGTGGCAGCTGAATCAAGCTTTTGCGTAAACACTCCGATTTTATTTGACGTCTCTCAGTCAGTTGCGGACTTTCAAGCAGTAATTTTGTAAGAAATTTTATAAAAAAGGGCTGGTTGTGAGGAGGTCAGCTTTGAATGGACGATGCGCCGATCATCGACAGAAAGCAAATTTTCAAGACCTGTAGACCTTCCTATGAGACGGGGATCTACTAAGAGTGGACGAAAAGCTACTTGGTTCTAAATTCAAAAATATTTCGAAATGTCATTAAATATATACATTGCCTACTTAATACGTCACCAATTGAAGTTACACTGTGTATAGACAGTGATGTATATCGTTTTGGGGAAATTTTGCCATAGTAGTGCTGTGCTTCGGTTATATTACAAGGTTTCGATACCGCGATAGTTCCTGGATTAAAAATAAGATCGTAACGTCATAGATGGTGAAATTTACAATAATTAAACTGCTTTTCTTTTGGCTTTCCCCTTAAAATTTAAGTTAAAGTAGAAATAGCTTGGAACAACGGAACGAACCGAATAGGTTCCCAAGACAAAAAAGCGAAGTGCAAGGACAGTGTCTACCTTTTCTCGAAGCACTTCGCCGCTAAAACAGTAACAGCACAGTATTAACAGACACTAGAGGTCTGAATATTGACAAAGAGAATCCTTGTGATAAATAATAAAAAACATAAGTACAATAAATCTTTAAATCAGGGAATGGAAGTTTGTATGATTTTTCCCATATAAACTTCTAATGTGTACGCCAATGACAGCATTCATAAAAACCTTATTTGGCAACAAAAATTAAATTACATTGCACACATTAATTTTCATTGTAGAGATCCGAAAATTATACAAGTACACAGAATCGATCGGGTTCGAATCCCGCCTGAAAGCTACTTATAGGGCTCGTGGTTTTTTACTATCACATTTTTCCTATACTTACAAAATTGCATTGTGAATGCATAAAAATAATAAAAAAAATCTCAAGTACACAGAATCTTTATTACAAGTTAAACTAAACAAATAAAAATTCGGACAAGTTGGACTCGCCCACCGAGGGTTCCGTACAAATTTGTATGTAGATTATTATAAATAGTTCGGGAATTGAGTATCGCAAATTCTTTCCGAGCTTTTTCTGAAATTCTGCTTCCAAAACCTAATAATCTTACTAATATTACAAACGCGAAAGTTTGTATGGTAAAGATTAGTTACTAGTTCACTACACATCTCATTTCTCCTTCTTTTGCACCTATTTTACCACGCGCTTCAAGTAATCCAAATAAACCAGTATAAATAATGACTTGATAATTTCTGAAAAACTGTACTTGATAGAAATATCCCACTATTATTCCTATAAAATTTACATATGTATTAACTGTTATTACTTCAGATTTTTTCTTCACAGACTTCGTAGTTGAGAAGCCGGGAACGGTATTTTTTGATATTTCTCATTAAAAGAAACAAATTGTGCGTCGTACAAAATAAAAAAAATATGTTTAGGAATGTGTACATCAAGTCCTTTTATATTATAAACCCCTCTTGAACTATGTTGTAGCTTCAATTTGAAATTTTGATCCCCTGAAATACTAAATCTTTTTATGATTTAATTACAAATGTACTCCTAAGGTTTTAGATTTCACTTAAATTTATAGGAGTTATAAAACAAGTTACTTGCCTAATTCCTTATTTCTAGATCAACGGGAGTTACCCTATGAATTTTGATTCCCTCGAAAGTGTCGAAATATGATTTGTTGCGGCTAAAACGGCCGTTTTCTTCTTATTTACGTTAGCTTCAAGGGACTGTAGAACAGAGTTTAGTGAGTATAGTTTTAACTTTAACTCGATTTCTCAACGCGTTCACAAAATAAAGAGTCACGACAGACAGACGGACAACAAACTGATCTTATAAGGGTTCCGGATTTGAGGTACGGAGTATGGAACCTAAAAATCAGCGAAATAAAAAATATTGTCATTAGCAACTTACAAAAGAACACCACAAGAAGCCACACAGATATTTTGACTAAAGTGTAGAAAGTGTGAAGTCAAGGCATATTAAAAGAATTAGAGCATGTATGGCTCGACTTGAGATCATTTGACAGTGTGAGCCATAATATGGTCTCGTCTTGGCAACATTATACATGAAAATATTTTTGGTGGAATATAATTTACTTGAACGAGCTCATTACGAGGCTTAATATAATTTACCTTGCTTGAAAATTCTTGAAAAGATTCAGATCCATCTTGCAGTTCTAGCGCAATTCGAACTTCTTAGTAAATGGATCAATAGCGAATTTTCACAAGCAAATTTTTTTTTTTTGGTATTTATAGATGATGTGTCTTATCGTTTTCCGAGCGTACTGACTGACGTTGAATTGAGTATAATAAGAAACTAATGAAACGATACAGTTGCTGTTGTTATTTAGTTGACAAAATATAATTAGTTAACAGCAATTGAATAAGCACGTATTAAATTTTATCGACATTATGGATGATATGATATGACCCCGTTCTTAGGTTTGTACAATCATACCCACGAAAAATATATTTACCCGTATACAAATTATCATAAAAAGTTAATTTACGTGAAAACTAAAAAAACACATACATACATACATACCGGTCAAACTCATACATAACCCTCCTTTTTTTTGCTTTGCCGTAGTCGGGTAATAAATATTACAATAGACATTGATTTCAATGGAATCATAAAATATAAAACAAATTAAGTAATGAAATACTTAGAATGACTGAATAGCAGCGATGCTAACATATTGATTTTAATGTATTTTTACCACACTTTTATTAGCTTCACTTGTAACTAAGTCACAATGTAAGAAAATCTTGGAGTTCAATTTTAACCTACTTCTAAGTGTCGTATTGATTTGAAACTTTGCAAGTCTATATGAATCCGATGACAATACAATAATTTGCTACCATCGAGCTGATCTGATGATGGAGTCAAGAGGTGGGCAATAGAACTCTTCAACGGCTGCTAGGAAACCCCTCGAGTTTAGGCTCATTTGTTTTATTCTAATGAGACCAATTCGCTACACTAAACTTGATGGTGAGGGTCTGATGATGGAGCTGGGAGGAAGCCAGTGGCACTCATTAATGACCAATACGAAACACTTCGAGTTCTGGCTCATTTGTTTCATTCTGATGAGACCTATTTGCTACACTTGGTGGTGAGGGTCTGATGATGGAGCAGGAAGAAAGGCAGTGACACTCCTTAATGACCAATATGAAACCCCTCCAGTTTGGGCTCATTTGTTTCGTTTTATGAGACCTATTTGCTACCCTTGTTGGTGAGGGTCTGATGATGGAGCTGGGAGGAAGCCAGTGGCACTCCTTAAATACCAGTAGGAAACCTTTTGAGTTTGGGCTCATTTGTTTCGTTCTGATGAGGAGACATATTCGCTTTACTCTGTGGTGAGGGTCTGATCATGGAGCAGGAAGGAAGCCAGTGGCACTCCTTAATGACCAATAGGAAACCCCTCGAGTTTGGGCTCATTTGTTTCGTTTTGATGAGACCTATTTGCTACCCTTGTTGGTGAGGGTCTGATGATGGAGCTGGAAGGAAGCCAGTGGCACTCCTTAAATACCAGTAGGAAACCTTTTGAGTTTGGACTCATTTGTTTCATTCTGATGAGACCTATTCGCTACACTTGGTGGTGAGGGTCTGATCATGGAGCAGGAAGGAAGCCAGTGGCACTCCTTAATGACCAATAGGAAACCCCCCGAGTTTGGGCTCATTTGTTTCGTTCAGTTGAGACCTATTCGCTACCCTTGTTGGTGAGGGTCTGATGATGGAGCTGGGAGGAAGCTAGTGGCACTCCTCAATGACCAATAGGAAACCCCCCGAGTTTGGGCTCATTTGTTTCGTTCAGTTGAGACCTATTCGCTACCCTTGTTGGTGAGGGTCTGATGATGGAGCTGGGAGGAAGCTAGTGGCACTCCTTAAAGACCACTAGGAAACCTTTTGAGTTTGGGCTCAATTGTTTCGTTCTGATGAGACTTATTCGCTACACTTGGGGGTGAGGGTTTGATGATGAAGCAGGGATTAAGCCAGTTGCACTCCTTAATGACCAATAGGAAACACCTCGAGTTCTGGCTCATTTTTTTCATTCTGATGAGACCTATTTGCTACACTTGGTGGTGAGGGTCTGATGATGGAGCAGGAAGGAAGCCAGTGACACTCCTTAATGACCAATAGGAAACCTCTCGAGTTTGGGCTCATTTGTTTCGTTTTGACGAGACCTATTTGCTACCCTTGTTGGTGATGGTCTGATGATGGAGCTGGAAGGAAGCCAGTGGCACTCCTTAAATACCACTAAGAAACCTTTTGAGTTTGTGCTCATTTGTTTTGTTCTGATGAGACGTATTTGCTAGACTTCGTGGTGAGGGTCTGATGATGGAGCAGGAAGGAAGCCAGTGGCACTCCTTCAAGACCACTAGGAAACCTTTTGAGTTTTGGCTCATTTGTTTCATTCTGATGAGGAGACCTATACGCTTTACTCTGTGGTGAGGGTCTGATGATGGAGCAGGAAGGAAGCCAGTGGCAATCCATAATGACCAATAGGAAACACCTCGAGTTCTGGCTCATTTGTTTCGTTCTGATGAGATCTATTCGTTGCACTTGGTGGTGAGGGTCTGATGATGGAGCAGGGAGGAAGCCAGTGGCACTTTTTAATGACCACTAGGAAATCCCTCGAGTTTGGGCTCATTTGTTTCATTCTGATGTGACCATTCGCTACACTTGGTGGTGAGGGTCTGATGATGGAGCAGGAAGGAAGTAGGGGTTCGGCTTGCGCATCCAGTAACTAATAGACTCTACTTGAATTTGTAAGTCTAAATACATACAATCACGCCTTTGAGTTATAATGTTTACGGGGTGGGCAGACACATGAATGGACTGTGAAATCCATTACCATCCATCCATGGCTTGCCATTTATTAAACTAAAAAGTAAAAAATAAATATGTAGTTTAAAAAACTAAAACAACACACTTTTATAGAAACAGACTAAAAAGTACAAAATAAGCGTCTATTCAGTAACTGAAATTAAAAAGCGTAGTGCGCGTTGTCTATATTAAGTACTTGGAATGCATGCTTTGCAAAGGGCGCACCACGCTTTTTAATTTCAGTTACTGAATAGACGCTTATTTTGTACTTTTTAGTCTGTTTCTATAAAAGTGTGTTGTTTTAGTTTTTTAAACTACATATTTATTTTCTTAAAAAAATCATAAGCAAATCGCATTGAAGTATGATATATCCCATTAGCAAAATTTAAGATTTAAAATAATTTTCGTCCCAATAAAAATGTGCAATTTTGTTTCTGGTAGCTCCGAGATAAAAAGAGACGGATTGACTTGATTGTGTAAAGTAAATCAATGCTTGACTACTTAAAATAGAGTCGATATTTTTTTTTTTCCGTAGACCAATGATAGGGCCGGGTCTTATGTAGTGACAATAATGACTCGTGTTTATTTGTGTGCGAGAGGCTACACCGGTTCTAGTACTAAAGTCGTAACATGCTCCTTCTATCTACAAGAGAGAAAAATCTTTCCGTATTCTGTGGTTTACACATAAGCCACGAATTCAGACCAACCGGCTCGGATCGGCCTCGCCCGGCACGGAGCCGTACTGCCGTCACGGAATGCAAACAGATTTAGTGAGTGCAGCCACAGCCTTCTCTATCGTCTTCTACCGATAGAGAAGGCTGTGGCGCAGCTAATAAGAAGTAGTTCTAATTCTTGTTTTAAACCTTTCAATTTCATCTATAGTCTATAGATATAACTAGCTTTCCGCCCGCGGCTTCGCCCGCGTGTACTACACAACATTATCCTGATGGAATGTTATATTTTCCGGGATAAACTATGTCATTCTCCAGCTCCCAATCTACCCCCGTACCAAAAATCACATTGATCCGTTACTCCGTTTGGACGTGAAAGACGGACAAACAAATAATACCTACTTATTGATTTTCCCGTGGGAATATGATATTATAATCCTTGCCAGGGTCTTACTTAAATACCAATTTCTGCCCCCAAAATTAGCCCGCGCTTAAAGTGATTTTTCCTTACAATAAGATTTCCTGCGGTAAAAAGTAAAATATGTCCTTTCCAGGGCCTTAAACTGTCTCTATTCTAAACATCATCGTTCCCATGAACTCAAACTATCGCCTTAAATACCAATTCCAATCTACAGCTTTGCCCGAGCTAAAACTTATTTTACCGTGGGAATGAGCCTTATTCCCGCGGTTACAATTTGCCTCTGTCCTTCCTAGCATCAGGACATGGGTGTCCCGGTGCTCCTATCAGTAGGAGTAATTAGAAGGAGCACCCGGAAGCACTGTCTCAAACTATCTCCATTCCAAATTTCATCAAAATTGGTTCAGCCGTTTTGACGTCAAATGTTACATCGCAAAATTTTGTCTCAAAAAGTAGGTAGATATGCATTCTCTAAGGTCTCATCAGTACTATCATCAATCTATTTTAATGTCCCCGCTGCTGGGGCACAGGCCTTCATTCATATAGATGGATAAGGAGAATGAGCCATGACCTTCCACACGGGCCTATTGAAGTTATGGTGTACTAAATAATCCAAATGCAGGCCGAGCACGCTACCCGTGGTTTAGGCATGAAAAGTACCTAGACAAACAGGAGCTACTATCGTATGAATAATATTCGGACATTCTCCTTCTTTTGAACTACCAAAATGCAAAAAATCAAGTCAATACTTTGCTAAAAAATGTGTAATACTGATTTTCTTGAGTTTTATTCTAATGCATAAAGAATTGTTTGCTTTGCACGAAAATTAGCTATCATGGGACCCATGCTTCATTGAATAAAGTGAACAAAAAAAACTGTATCCCAAGGGAACTGTACTTTATTCGAGTTAAAAAAACCGTATGAAATTTTCCCGGCCAGAGTTCAGTTATCCCCTTTCTACCCTATTAGGTGTTTTTTTATTTTGCCTGCGCAGATCATTTTTAATGATGACCTAGTATTCTTTATACCAATTTCCATACTCCTAACTCCAGAAATGAGGAAGTTTTCATATAAGCCTTAATCCCCCTTTTCTACCCTATTATGGGTTTTTTATAACTTCGCATACGCAGAGGATCATTTTCAATCGTGACCAGTATCCAACATACCAACTTTCATACTTCTAAGTTTAGAAATGAGGAAGTTCCATATAAGCTTAATCCGCCCGTTTTACCCCATTATTGGGGAGTTTTTTAACTTCGCTTACGCAAATAATTTTCAATCGTGATCAGTATTCAACATACCAATTTTCATACTTCTAAGTTCAGAAATAAAGAAGTTCCATATAAACTTTATATCCCCATTTTACCCTATTAAGGGGGAGTTTTTTTAGTTTGCTTACTCAGATCATTTTCAGTCATAACCAGTATCCAACGTACCAATTTTCATGCTTCTAAATCTATTAATGAAGAAGTTTCATATAACCTTAACCCCCCCATTTTACCCCTTTAGGGGGGGAGTTTCCTAAAATCCGTTCTTAGCGGACGTCTCCTAGACATAATCTACCTTCCTGCCAAATTACATTTTCGTTGGTCCAGTAGTTTTCGAGATTTCGTGATGAGTGAGTTATGTCCCCTCAATTTTATATATATAGATAAAATCGTAGACTTTCCGTGTCTGTTGACATTGAAGATATTTGCAAAAAAAAAACACCAGAACATGTTAGAAATAAGCAATAGATCGTAAAAATATCTTTTTATTTTTAATCTGTTTGTCGGTTTGTCTGTTTATTTGTTTGTCGGTTTGTCTGTTTATCTGTTTGTCTGTTTGTTTGTGACGGCATCACGCAAAAACCACTGAACAAATCTTTATAAAATTCTGTACGAAGACAACTGGTTACTCTGGAAAAGGTATAGGTATACTTTTTGAAACTTAAAAATCCCTCATTCCTACGGGAAAATACAAAAACTGATTCTTGCTGAAATTGATGTCGCCACATGATTATGAAAATACGTTAAGTTTTAATCGTTTTCTCATTTAATAATGAATTATGTTATTTTTTTTACCTACTTCAAAATATTATATCAATTAAAACCCATCCAGGCCCATAAAAACATAATAAAAATTTGTGTTTATGTTCGTCATTATAACTACTACGCAATAGATGGCGCAGGTAGTCAGTAAGAACGATACGAACGACTTTTCGCAAAAGTACATTTGAATGATTATATTATTAGGTAGGGTGAAATCCTTCTCTGTTGCCACTTTAAGTTATTTGTCACTTTTTTCGCTTATGGTCATAAGTAGGTACCTATAACCTATAAAAGACAATTTTTTTATCTAAAATTGTCAAGAATGTAGGTATCTTATATTTTTCAAGAATTTAAATTCTTACAACACAAAAAAATGAATAAAAGATATTAACCTAAGAAGATGAAGAAACCTAACATGGGGCGAGCTTACGCAGAACCAGCATATTCACTATAGCTTAAAAAAAATTGGGATTGTAGTTATTCGGGAAAACAGACGCAGGCAGGGCATTCCGTTCCTTGGTGGTGCGCATCACGAAAGAAGAAGAAAGGCGCTTAGTATACGTAATACTCATGGCGGAATGAGCTTATGCAGTTCAGAAGCACACTCTTCGGAGTACGGCCTGTAAAATACCGACAAGCAAGCCACTTTACGTTCGATCGGTTAGACTACGGAGCTTTGTTTTTACTAGCTAATAGACCTAGCTTTCTGGCTCTGCGTTCCACTGAGTCAAGTACAGCTAACTAGTATTTAGCTGAACCATCCCAGAGGTGAGAACAATACTTACTCCATGCGTGACCGGACTTGCGCTTTGTAAAGAGACAAAAGCTGCCCCGGCGTGAAGTACCGCTTAACCTTTTTCAGGATTCCCAGCTTTTTGGCCGCAGCTTGAGTTTTACACTCAAAGTTGCCGCCGAAGTAAAGGTCCAATGTTAACTTCATACCAAGAAGATCTATGTTGTCGGTAACTAATACAGTTGTACCACGGAAAGTAGGAGGTAAGGTAAAATGACACCTTTTTGCGGTAAAAAGACACGCCTGTGTTTTGGTGGCATTAAAATTTACCATATTATCGTCCACCCATTGAGCGTCATGGTTTAACCCTAGGGCATAGCAAAATTAGTATAGCGGCTGTAACCACATGTCATCACATGTCTAACTGTAAGGTCGATTTTATTGAAACTGTTGCCCTTATGATAAGCTCTTATATATTTTTTGATTAGGTAGTCCCTTAACGGGCGTAATGTACAAAGGTAACCACAGGAATGAAGTTTGCGAATTTCGTTCTCAATGGCGACAAATGTATCTTTTTATTCATCATCATCATCATCATTCTGTCAGCCGAACGACGCCCACTGCTGGGCATAGGCCTCCCCCAAGGATCTCCACAACCATCGGTCCTGCGCTGCCCGCATCCAGCGGCTTCCCGCGACCTTGACCAGATCGTCGGTCTACCTTGTAGGGGGCCTGCCCACGGAACGTCGCCCGGTACGCGGTCGCCATTCGAGAACCTTTCCGCCCAAACGGCCATCGGTTTTTCGCGCTATGTGTCCCGCCCACTGCCACTTCAATGATGCAATCCTTCGAGCGATGTCGGTTGTTTTAGTTCTCTTTTTATTATCACACAAAAAAAATCTGCCAGTTAAAGGGAACGAGTTTGTTTGCTCTACCATGGCCTCCCAAAGAACGGACCTTTCACCACTGCTGGCTTTTGCGCTGGATAAAAACTTAACTTTCTGTGACGGTGCTGTCGTCAGCATAGGTACCCAACAATTCGGGGCTTCTTGACAGACGGACAGGTCTATGAGGACTCAACTATGTTCATGCTATCCTTTAACCACTGAACATACCTACCATGTCCAAACACAAGCCTGCGTATTCAATATTCTTTAGACCCTTTTAGTAGAGAATAGGGCTTCAAAAAGAGCGTCGAGATTATCTAGGCAATTTATAGCAACAAACATACATAAACTAAACGAACACAAAAGTCACTACACTGCGCGTACGAAGTCGCGGGCAACAGCTAGTTTACAATATTTCCAATGCCGTCCGGGCCGCGCTGATGCGCGCCGGTTGGTATGAATTTTAGATGGACTTAGATTAGAATAGAATAGAATAGAATATTCTTTATTGTACATTGAACCCACAAATAACATAAATGGACAATACAGCTAGTTGTACAACTAGCGGCCTCATTACTAAAAAGCAATATCTTCCAGGCAAGCAAGTGTTTAACTGGATGAAAAAACAATACAAAAGAAATGGGTAGTTCAAGGTGTTCTCTTTACCAACTCATTATAAAACCAAATAAATATACCTACACATGTAAATAGCATATTATATACATACTAGCTGACCCGGCAAACGTTGTTTTGCCATTTAATAGTGGACCCTGTCACCAACATCTTGTGTGTGTGTTTATACACCAAAAGTTGCCTACACCAGACAACAGATAGCGCTAGTTACACACTACCAATAAAGGGGCCCAAGCTTGGTCTCTATTTCCTACATATAAAAAATTACTCTGTGAAGTAGAGCGAGTGTCAGATAACTCTGCGCGACTGGGGCATTCTTGGCGCTAGTTACAGTACATTTTTTTATTCTAAGCTTATAGAAAAGATTAGTATTCGATTTTGACCGCGCAGACGTCAGTGATTACATACTCTTTGGAAACGGTAATGGAAGAAATGACAGTTTTGTATCGAAGGTACGACAGTTAAACGATTTTTCATAGAAAATTACAATTTTTACTCAATTTTCCGGAATAATAAGTAGCCTATGTTACTCTCCAGCTCCCAAACTATCCCTATACCAAATATCACGTCGATCCGTTGCTCCGTTTTGGCGTGAAAGAAGGACAAACAAACAAACAAACAAACAAATAAACAAACAAACAAACACACTTTCACAATTATAATATTAGTATGGATATGGATATATACTTACATAAAATATATAGATGCTTTAAGTATTATATGGATGATGTCTCAAACAGTTACTATTAACATTAAAGGGACAGATAGTGCTCTTTCACTTGTCGCTTAAAGCTGTCCAAGGTTTGTACATTCTTAATTACCTCATCTTACTCACCTCATCAGTGAATCCATGCATTTGTTTTAAACAAGCTTTGTGCACTGCGTACTGAGGGAACAGCTTGTACAGCCAGTCAGGCTGCAGCCACAGGTGGAATATCCTCTCGCAAGCTAGGTTGAGTATCTTGTTCATGGACAACAGAAATGGAGTGTTGGGATTACTTTGTGCGTTTACTCTTACTCCCATCGCAGTTTCTGTACAAAAAAGAATAATTTCTCTAAATTATATAATAACAAATAATACGATAATTATGATTTCATTTATAGTTTTCGCATTGCATGCAGATCACAATAATGCTTCTAAAAGAGTGTATCTTAAGATGATCATGGATAAGACAAAAACCATGTCCAACGCCAATGTAATACCCGTCCCAGTTAATGTTGGGAACGTTTCACTCGTTGTTGACTATTCATCATCATCATCATCTCAGCCGTACGACGCCCATTGTTGGACATAGGCCTCATCTAAGGATCTTCACAACGATCGATACTGCGCTGCCCGTATCCAGCGGCTTCCCGCAACATTGACCAGACCAGATCGTTGGTCCACCTTGTAGGGAGACTGGCCATGGAACGACGTCCTGTGTGCGCTGTCCATTCGAGAACCATTCCGCCTCAACGGCCATCGGCTCCTGACCATTAAGTAATCATAAACTTATTACCTAACTATCTCTCTATGGATTACCATATCCAACTTCGTCGAACCCAGCTTCGATTGGCAGCATTCAGAAAGCTGCGGCATATATTCGCAAGTCTAAAATACTTCCATGTCTCAAGACAGTCAAATCTTTGTCCAGTGTTTGTTGCCAGTAATTACCTAAGAGAGCGAGACGTGGTCGTCAGCGATGAGTCTCATAAGAAGGCTCAAAGTCACCCAGATCACAATGGAGAGAGCTATGCTTGGTATGTCGCAGCGCGATCCAATCAGAAATTGTTAAATCTACAGAAGAACCAAAATAAATTACGTCGTTGAAAGTATTGCTCAGCGGAAATGACATTGGGCGCGATCTGTGGCGCGATCTGTGGCGCGATACATAAGGCGTAGAACCGATAGCCGTTGGGGTGGAAGGGTTCTGGAATGACAATCGTGTACCAAACGACGTTTCGAGGACAGGCCCCTTACGATCGTGGACCCACAATTTGGTGAGGGTTGCGAGAAGCTGCTAAATGCGGGAAGTGGACTGAGCGTCCGATGGTTACAGCGATCCTTTGGTCCTAAGCTCAGCAGTGGGCGTTATATGGGTGGCGTTACAGCGGAATATTGTAAGGTTGCGTATAAAGTTGTAAAGACTTACGAGAGACGGCATCTAACGTGTAGGTGCTGATGTAGGGCCACACGCTGAACTTGTCGGCGCCGGCGCGCTTGGCCAGCTGGCTGGCAAGGATTTCGCTCTGCTCCGCAAATATATCAACGAAACTCTCCACTATTTTCGGAGTGAACGCTGGTATTAAAACTTTTCTGCGTCTCCTCCAAATGTTATCTGAAATAGTTCATGAAGTGAGAAATATAATACAAAATGTGCAGTGCGATGCAAATTTGATAGCATCTGTGAAACTAAGCGCCCCAGTCTCAACGCAGGACACATATTTAGATGTATGCGGGTGGGAGAGTTGAGGTTGCGGGGTAGGAACGCTACTGTGCGTGCACAGTGGATGAAAGCCGCCTTTAAGTTAAGGAGGCTACTGTGTTGGAGCATCTAAAGCGTATCCATATGCCTTGGGCACAGGATACGATAAAATTCTCTCTTTATTTATCTCAAAACTCGCAAGTGAGCTTGCCGTACCGATCACAAATTATTACCGCAAATCAATATCCGAAGGGTGTTTTCCTAAAGTCTGGAAGAAATCTTTGATTACCCCTATTCACAAAGGTAGTGATAAGCATCTCGTAACTAAGTATAGGCCAATTTCTAAATTATTAGTTTTAGGCAATATCCTCGAAAAAATAGTTAAACAGCTTCAAGCTGATTTGGACTCGTTCCAGAGATATTGTACAGAAATTGGTTGATTCTAAACACTGAAAAGTGTTGTACAGTTACTTTTACGCAAAATGAAATAATTTCATTATGCGTAAATTTTTAATTATTAAATAATTCTTATGAGACCCATAGTAAAAGACCACGTCTCGCTTCCATAAGTCATAACTGGTAACACACACTGGTCAAAGACCTTAGTCTTGAGACACTGAGGAATTTTGGACGCAAATATATTATGCCGGAGCTTCCCAAACGCTGCCCATCCGAGCTGGATTCGACGAGAGATCTCTTTCTCGAAGTTGGACTTACCTAATTGGATTGCCTGTCCTAGGTAGACATAGTGGTCAACAACTACGAGTGTAATGTTCCCAACATTAACTGGAGCGGATGCAACATGGGCATTGGACATGATTTTCGTCTTATCCATGTTCATCTTCAGACCCACTCTTTGGGAAGCATTGCTGAGATCTTCGAGCATGGTGTTCAGGTCTTCCAAGGTCTCAGCCATGAGAACTACATCATCGGAAAACCGCAGGTGTGTTAGGTACTCGCCATTGATGTTAATGCCGAATCCTTTCCAGTCCAGTAGCTTAAAAATATCCTCTAACGCAGCTGTGAACAGTTTCGGAGAAATGACGTCTCCCTGTCTCACACCTCGCTGTAGTTGGATAGGATTAGAGCTCTGGTTCTGTAATCGGACCGACATGGTGGCGTTTTGGTATAAGTACCTCAGCACCTCGATGTACCTGTAGTCTATTTGGCACCACTGGAGAGACTGCAGCACTGCCCAGGTCTCGATCGAATCAAAGGCTTTCTCATAGTCCACGAAAGCCAAGCATCGTGGCAAGTTATACTCTTCGGTCTTCTGTATAACTTGCCGCAGCGTATGAATGTGATCTATGGTACTATAACCTTTTCGGAACCCGGCTTGTTCGGGAGGTTGGAAGTCGTCGAACCTGCGAGCGAGACGATTCGTAATGACTCTCGAAAACAACTTGTAGATATGGCTCAGAAGCGAGATGGGTCGGTAATTCTTCAGGAGAGTCTTATCACCCTTCTTGAAGAACAGCATCACATCGCTTCTGCCCCATGCCTTTGGCGTTTTGCCCTCGAGGACGACAGAGTTGAAGAGCTTCTGGAGGACCTTAAGTATCGGCTTACCGCCCGCTCTCAGAAGTTCTGTTGTGATTCCGTCATCGCCCGCCGCCTTGTTGTTTTTGAGCTGCTTGAGAGCCATTCTAATCTCGTCAGGCTGACGTCCGGGATATCTTCGGTATAGTGTCGGGTAAGCTTGGCTCTAGGTTCTGTAGCCCTACTTTCAACAGGTGTTTGCGTGGAGTACAACTGTCCATAGAAACTCTCAATCTCCCTCAGGATTTCAGGTGTTGATGAAATGATACTACCGTCCTCAGCTTGCAGCCTCGTCAGTTGACTTTGCCCTATAGCCAGATCTCTAGCGAACACTTTGGAGCCTTTGTTCCGCTCAATGGCTTCTTTAATACGGTCGGTATTAAATTTGCGAAGGTCGCTTGTCAAGGACTTGGAGATTTGCCTATTTAGCTGTCGATAACGAAGGGCATCCGCTGAGTTCTGTAGTTTCATTTCGTTTCTCTGATCCATGAGTCGGATAGTGTGGCTGGAGAGTTTCTTTAATTTAGGACGGTGGGTTTTGTAGTGCTTGGACCCTACCGTGCGGACAGCATCCACCACCATGTTGTATAGATCGTTATCGTTATCGTTTGTTGTATAGATATTATGTCTATGTGAATAAATAAATATTTGATTGATTGATTGAATGTGAAAGTTTAGATGTTTGGATGTTGAGATGTTTGGATGTTTGTATGTTTGTTACTCAATCACGCCAAAACGGCTGAAAGGATTTGGCTGAAATTTGGAACACAGATACTTTGTAGCCTGGAGAGGAACATATACTTTTTATCCCAGAAAAATATTACATTCCTGTGGGATAAAGTGTCGTGTAGTCCACGCTGGCGAAGCCGCGGGCGGAAAGCTAGTATTAAATATTAAATTATATTTGAATGACGGAAACATTCATAATTGACCAATGTACTTAAAATGTAATATTTATTATTAATTCTTATTCTTTATTGTTTGTTAATGATTTGTATTTCATGCATGTGATTTTTCTAATTATAAATTTACTTTTTTAATTTTAAATCATATTTCCAACACAATGTAGTATTGTTTTATGGAATAAATAACTAATGAACTTATGATCGGAGTCGGGTAGATTGATTTAGTACTCATGTCGGAAATGTTCATAGAAATATTGATTTACTGATGAATGAATGATTTAATAAGATATTTTTCCGGATAAAGTAACAATATTATTGATGTTTCCAGATTCCATTAAATGTTATTCATGTCAGTAGCGATTATTAATACTCAATTTACTATTTAACAGACATGCAGAGTGCAGACAGACAGAGTTTATTTCGCCTGGGTTTGTCTTAGCGTATTTCCTGGTAAAGTATAGCTCAGTATCTGTTGTATCTCATTAGGTATTTTATGCTGATTTACCACTCATTGCATTTATAAATACTAGCTTCTTGTTACTTACATGGAGCGAAGATGCCACCATTTCCAATGACCGATCTGATGAACCTGTGCAGATCATCTTTTTCAATGCATGTTTTCAACACCATTTCCACTTCTACTGGATCCACGAGGACTGTTGATGTAAACATAGGTTAAATAACTATGAACTAAATAAATAACTAGTTTAAAGAACTAAAAAAAACACACTTTTACAGGAACAGACTTAACTGTAAAAAATAACCGTCTATTCAGTAACTGAAATTTAAAAGCGTGGTGCGCGTTGTCAATATTACTTAAGTATATATACCTACTTGAAATGCATGCTTTGCAAAGGCCGCACCACGCTTTTTAATTTCAGTTACTGAATAGACGGTTATTTTTTACAGTTAAGTCTGTTCCCGTAAAAGTCTGTTTTTTTTAGTTCTTTTAACTAGTTATTTATTTTTTACTTTTTAGTTTAATAAATGGCAAGCCATGGATAGATGGTAATGGATTTCACAGTCCATTCATGTGTCTGCCGACCCCGTAAACATTATAACTCAAAGGCGTGATTTTTGTATTTAGTTTTTCAAATTCAAGTGGAGTCTATTAGTTACCGGATGCGCGAGCCGAACCTTTACTTCCTCCCTGCTCCATCATCAGACCCTCACCACCAATTTTTAACGAAACAAATGAGCCAGAACTCGAGGTGTTTCCAATTGGTCATTAAGGAGTGCCACTGACTTCCTTCCTGCTCCATCATCAGACCCTCACCACCAACTGTAGCGAATAGGTCTCATCAGAACGAAACAAATGAGCCAGAACTCGAGGTGTTTTTTTTATATATATATTAAAAAGGGGCAAACGAGCAGACGAGCCACGTGATGGGAAGTAGTCATCGTCGCCCATGGACATCTACAACACCAGAAGGGTTGCATATGCGTTGCCAGCCTTTGTGTTTCAGGGTCCTATTTACACGCTTTTTGAAGAACTCCATGTCATAGCACAAAGGAAACACCTCTGGAGGAAGCTCATTCCACATCTTACAAGTTCGAGGTAGGAACGAACGTGATGCCCGAACAGTTGTTGATTTCCAGGTGTCAAGAATGTGGGGGTGTTTAGGATGAGTTCTACTCACTTGGCGTGCGGTGCGGTGGCGGAAGTGTGACGGTGGCACCAGTTCAAAAAGCTCCTCAGAACATTCCCCATTGTATCCGTCTATACAGAACACACACAGGGAGCTTATATCTCTGCGGTGACTTAGTGGTTCTAAACCGTCCGTGAGTCTCGGATCGTCGACAATACGAACCGCACGACGCTGAATGGAGTCAAGTGGAAGGAGCTGGTATTCAGGAGCTCCCGCCCATAAGTGCGAGCAGTACTCAAGGTGGGGTCGAACCTGAGCTTTATATAATAAAAGCAGGTGACGCGGAGTAAAGAATTTCTTCGCCCTATTGAGCACTCCTAGCTTTTTCGAAGCCAACTTTGCTTTGTTTTCCAAATGACCCCGAAATTGGACTTCGTTCGTGATGTCAACGCCAAGTATTCCGATACTTTTAGAAGTGGTAAGGGGAATGTCCTGGAATGTAGGCGCTAAGACGAATGGAGTTTTCTTTGCGGAGAAAGCGCATACTTGCGTCTTTGTGGGGTTAAAGTGGACAAGATTTTGTCTACCCCACTCCGAGACTCGCTCCAAAGAAGCCTCTATTTCCGACACTAATTGTTCCCTGCACAGTTTAACCTGTTCGGAAGGTATATTTGCGCGACCTGAGTAACGTGCATCACATGTGCTGTCATCTGCATAACAATGCATGTTACTAGTAAGTAACATATCATTGATATGCAGAATGAACAGGGTAGGCGTTAACACCGACCCTTGAGGGACGCCAGCATTGATGGGCATGGTGTCTGAGCATTTTCCATCCACAACGACTTTTATGCTCCGCCCAGTCAGAAAGTTGGCGACCCACGTGCATAACCCTTCCGGAAGCCCGTATGTTGGTAACTTCGCCAAAAGTGCCTTATGCCAGACCCGGTCAAAGGCCTTTGTGATGTCTAGGCTCACGGCAAGTGCTTCACCCTTACTCTCAATGGCGGCTGCCCATTGGTGAGTGAGATACACAAGAAGATCACCAGCATCGCGGGCACGGCGAAAACCATACTGGCGGTCACTAATGAGCTGGTTATCCTCAAGGTAATTAAGGAGCTGGGTGTTTACTACTCGCTCCATCAACTTGGAGAGCAGGGAGGTTATTGCAATTGGCCGATAGTTCGATGGGTCTGTGCGGTCACCCTTTTTGGGGACTGGGTGAACAAAGGCGACCTTCCACGAAGACGGGACTTTGCCTGAGCTATAGGAGAGTGCAAATAAGTGCGTGAGAACCGAGGTCAACTCAGGAGCGCAAGTCTTAAGCACAATAGCGGGGATACCGTCTGGACCACTGGACTTCTTGACGTCGAGGGAGGATAGAGCACGCCGCACCGCATTTTGTGTGAAGCGGATCTCGGGCATGGAGTGTTCACACCGCGGGATGACAGGTGGTGCGTTACCCCCGTCGTCAAGTGTCGAATTCGACGCAAAGAGAGAGCAAAGGAGATCGGCTTTTTCTTTTGCGGAATGTGCCACTGAGTCGTCAGGATTTCGCAATGATGGTAATGAGACTCGGCAGAAATTCCCCTGCGCAGCCTTGGCGAGGGACCAGAAAGCACGACTTCCAGAGGGATGGCTAACCAGTTTCTCGCCAATTCTGCGAGTA
Source organism: Crambus lathoniellus (assembly GCA_949710035.1). Classification (NCBI taxonomy): domain Eukaryota; kingdom Metazoa; phylum Arthropoda; class Insecta; order Lepidoptera; family Crambidae; genus Crambus; species Crambus lathoniellus. The sequence goes on along the minus strand of OX453299.1, from coordinate 11,819,396 downwards.
TGTGCAAATTTTGCTGCAGCTACTACCTTCTTGCAGGACCTGGAGGCAGCATTATAGCTCTTCTTCAATTTGGTGGTTTTGGGATCCTTAACCTTTCTTGCAGCGTCCCAGGCCTGGTAGGCCTCACACTTAGCTCGAATGGCTTCAGTACAAGACCCACCAAACCAAGGCTGAGATCGTCCGCCGACACGCACTGTCGAACTGTTTCCTATTGGTCATTAAGGAGTGCCACTGGCTTCCTTCCTGCTCCATCATCAGACACTCACCATTAAGTGTAGCGAATAGGTCTCATCGGAACAAAACTAATGAGCCTAAACTAGAGGGGTTTCCTAGCAGCCATTGATTTTTTTCACCTCTTGACTCCATCATCAGATCAGCTCGATGGTAGCAAATTATTGTATTGTCACCGGATTCATATAGACTTGCAAAGTTTTAAATCAATACAACAATTAGAAGTAGGTTAAAATTAAATTCCAAGATTTTCTTACATTGTGACTTAGTTACAAGTGAAGCTAATAAATATGTAGTTTAAAAAACTATAAAAACACATTTTTATAGGAACAGACTAAAAGTACAAAATAACCGTCTATTCAGTAACTGAAATTAAAAAGCGTGGTGCGCGTTGTCAATATTAAGTACTTGAATCTTCGATCAACAATAACAAAGACTTGAATGCATGCTTTGCAAAGGGCGCACCACGCTTTTTAATTTCAATTACTGAATAGACGGTTATTTTGTACTTTTAGTCTGTTCCTATAAAAGTGTGTTTTTATAGTTTTTTAAACTACATATTTATTTTTTACTTTTTAGTTTAACATTAGCAAGCTATGGATAGGGATGGTAATCGATTTCACAGTCCATTCATGTGTCTGCTCAACCCGTAAACATTATAACTCAAAGGCGTGATTGTATGTATTTAGTTTTACAAATTCACGTGGAGTCTATTAGTTACCAGATGCGCGAGCCGAACCCTTACTTCCTCCCTGCTCCATCATCGACCCTCACCACCAAGTGTAGCGAATAGGTCTCATCAGAACGAAACAAATGAGCCCATCTCGAGGGGTTTCCTAGTGGTCATTAAGGAGTGCCACTGGCTTCCTCCCTGCTCCATCATCAGACCCACACCACCAAGTGTAGCGAATAGGTCTCATCAGAACGAAACAAATGAGCCCAAACTCGAGGGGTTTCATAGTGGTTATTAAGGAGTGCCACTGGCTTCCTCCCAACTCCATCATCCAACCCTCACCACCAAGTGAAGCGAATAGGTCTCATCAGAACGAAACAAATGAGCCCGAACTCGAGGGGTTTCCTAGTGGTAATTAAGGAGTGCCACTGACTTCCTCCCAGCTCCATCATCCGACCCTCACCACCAAGTGTAGCGAATAGGTCTCATCAGAACGAAACAAATGAGCTCATCTCGAGGGGTTTCCTAGTGGTCATTAAGGAGTGCCACTGACCTCCTCCTTGCTCCATCATCAGACCCACACCACCAAGTGTAGCGAATAGGCCACACCAGAACGAAACAAATGAGCCAGAACTCGAAGGGTTTCCCATTGGCCATTAAGGAGTGCCACTGGCTTCCTCTCAGCTTCATCATCAGACCCTCGCCATCAAGTGTAGCGAATAGGTCTCGTCTGAACGAAACAAATGAGCCCAATCTCGAGGAGTTTTCTTGACGTCATTAAGGAGTTTCACTGGGTCCTCCCAGCTCCATCATCAGACCCTCACCACCAAGTGTAGCGAATAGGTCGCATCAGAACGAAACAAATGAGCCAGAACTCGAAGTGTTTCCTACTGGTCATTAAGGAGTGCCACTGGCTTCCTCCCTGCTCCATCATCAGACCCTCACCGTTAAGTGTAGCGAATAGGTCTCATCAGAACAAAACAAATGAGCCTAAACTCGAGGGGTTTCCTAGCAGCCATTGAAGAGTTCTATTGCCCACCTCTTGACTTCATCATCAGATCAGCTCGATGGTAGCAAATTATTGTATTGTCATTGGATTCATATAGACTTGCAAAGTTTCAAATCAATACGACAATTAGAAGTAGGTTAAAATTGAATTCCAAGATTTTCTTACATTGTGACTTAGTTACAAGTGAAGCTAATAAAAGTGTGGTAATAAAAGTGTGGTAAATAACAGGAACAAATAATACAGACTTTGTTCATAAAGAAAGTTTAGATGTTTGGATGCTTAGATGTTTGTTACTCAATCACGCCAAAACGGCTGAACGGATTTGGCTGAAATTTAGGACATAGATATATTGTAGCCTGGAGAGGAACATAGGCTACTTTTTATCCCGGAAAAGTATCACATTCCCGCGGGATAACGTCTTGTAGTCCACGCGGGCGAAGCCGCGGGCGGAAAGCTAGTTTAAAATAAAACCAAGCTGCTCTTGACATTATTCAATAAGTGAATAGATAGATACATTATTTTAGAATAATTTTATAAAAAATTTGAATTTGTCAAGTCTTGATTTTCTTAAAAAACTTTTATTTAAAACTAGCTTCCCGCTCGCGGCTTTGCCCGCTTTGGCTAGACGACGACGTTTTCCCATGATGAGATAAACTCGAAATAAAAAATACTCACTGAAATACAATAAGTGACTCAGCCAACCCCCCATGATACCACCTTTTTTCATGGAAATGTAGCTGTAATATTTCAACTTGGACATGATATCTGAAACAAAAAAAAATCTGATACAAAAAAAAATTGTTAAAGCAGCGTTACGGTCCCCGTCGCAAGTTCCCGTCCGCGGGGACCGTATTACGCAGTGACGCTATTTCTATTTTAGCCGTGCGCCGTGTACGTACAGTCTCATCGGTGGAGAACCTAATATATTAGGTAGTACGTAGCAAAAGGACGACGACGACAACGACTTGAAAATAAAAAACGACAGCCAGTAAGCCCGTTTATAAAACCTAGGCGGAGATCACGAGTGCCAACATCGTGTGACGAAGTTTCGGCACTTATACAATTAAGTACATTATAATAAAAAAAAGGCCGAAAAAGAACTGCAAAGATCGATTTTGCTGCGAGTTTTTACGCGACAAAAGCGCCCATTTCGTGCTGAAGAGGTTCTTGACACATGGACAGATCTAAGAGGGCTCAACTATGTTCATGCAGCGTATTAAAACAACCATACCATGTTCATATTCAATATTCTTTGTAAATAAATTTGGTAATGGGATAAAACAAAAAAAAATAACAACATAAAAAAAATAAAAAATTACTTATCTGTTTTTTTATTTTTATTTTGAATGTACTTGCAAACCTAGAATAAGTTAACTAAAAAAAATGAGTCTATGGTACTTGAATAAATGAATCGTATTATTATTTAAAAATAAAATCAAAACGTAAGTATGCTGAAAAATGGAAAATGAAATATTTTAGAAAAAAAATACCCGTCTCATAGCTAGCTCCGATGGGATGCTGATCATAGCTGTGAGACGGGTCGATTTTTTCTAAAATACTTCATTTTCCATTTTTCAATAATAACAATTACATTGTGAATGCCATAAAGTAAAAATTTAAATAAAAACGTATGTTTGCTTTTCTTTTTATTATTAAGATAATAATTAATTGAAACTGGTATATTCTAAAAGGACGTAAGTACAATATCAGGAATAATATAAGCGATACTCTCTTACTGTAAGTACATGACCGACCATACTCTAACACAAGGTGTAACTGTGTACCCAAGTACTTTTTAAAATCTTCGTTTATGTAATTAAAACAAATACATTTCAGTATATACTACTTATTTAAGTGATACTTAGCTTACCCTATTTTTTATTGAAAATAATCTATACATATCTAAACATATAATAACAGGCAACCCATTTCGTAATTTTCCGAAAATCAAACCCAGGGGGTAAAATAGGGGATGAATATGTGTATGAAAGTCCGTCAGTTTTGAAGTAAGGATCTTCAAATTTTGTATTAAGGCTGGCAATTGAAAATCAATATTTACCTGTGTCAGCGTTTTTGACCATTCCACCCCCGAAGGGGTGAAAAGGGGGGTGAAATTTGGTATCTGGAAAGTCCTTCATTAAATTTATTATTTAGGCTTATGGTCGGAAAGTAAAACAAATAAGCAAAGACATATTTCGTACTTTTTCGAAAATCAACCCCTTAGAGGTTAAATGGGATAAATAAACCTAAAAATCGATATGGATGTCGTTATTGAGGCTTTATGGGATGACGATTGCAAAAATGGCATTTATTTTGATGTTTAACACGCTGAACATGATTCAACCCCTGAAAGGTTGAAATAGGGGTGGAATTTTGAATGAAAAATCAGGGGGTAAAATAGACATTTGAACTTGAAACTTTGTAGTTTTTAGTACTTTGTAGTTTTCCGAAAATCAAACCCAGGGTGTAAATAGGATATAGAAACTTATATCATCTTATGTACCCTAAAAGTTCTTGGTACCTAACAAGTTCTTGGTACCTAAGCTACTCAGAACTAAGTTTTTGATTGTGAAACAGACACTTATTATTTACTAGCTTCCGCCCGCGACTTCATCCGCGTGGACATTCGAGAAAATACTTAGGGGACCAATAACCAGGGTAAAAGTATTCTATGTTTTAATTTCATACAAATCCGATCAGCCGTTTTTACGTGATTAGGCGGGTCCTCCCAGCAGCCTTGCGCGAGGCAGAACGTTTGCCACGTGCGGCGGGCCTCGCACGAGGCTGCTCACTTGGTCCACGCGGACGAAGTCGCGGGCGGAAGCTAGTCGGTTTATAAACAAAGAAGTTATGCCTAAAGATACGCAAAAACTCGTGCAGTGGTTACCTAACAAATATTATATTATTTTATTTTACCACGTTTTTATTAGGTTGCTTTCGTTTTGGTGCGCAAATTTTACAAACGATTTTATACTAGCTTCCCGACGAGCTAGAGAGTGAAACCGTGCTACCCTATCGTGTTTGGGCGTTAGAATTGCCTTGACACGTACTCTGACGGGAAACGAGGTTCAGGGTCTGATTATGAAGCTGGAAGGACATGTCATAGGAACTCAATATTGAAACCATGCAACCCCATCGAGTTTGGGCTCTTTTGAATCGTCTTGACGAGTACTCTATTTGAAAATATTTCTAGTCTGAAAATATTTTATTTAATGATTACCTTGAAAACTACTAAACCAATTTTGAAATTCCCAAAAATACGACCAACTTGGAAATTAACCGGATGTCATAATATTTGAATCATTTCTATCGGTCGAGTACCTAATCGGTGGAATAGAATAGAATATCGTTTATTGCCAATACATTGCATATCAAAGTCAAAACAGTAAATCCATAAAGGATATAATATGCAACAATAAAACAAAGAGACTTATACCTAACTAGCTTTCCGCCCGCGGCTTCGCCCGCGTGTACTACACGACATTATCTTCATGGATTGTAATATTTTCCGGGATAACCTATGTCATTCTCTCCCAATCTACCCCCGTACCAAAAGTCACATTGATCCGTTACTCCGTTTGGACGTGAAAGACGAACAAACAAATAATACCTACTTATTGATTTTTTCGTGGGAATATGATACTATCCTGTGGTAAAAAGTAAAAGTAGCCTATTATAATCCTTGCCAGGATCTCAAATTATTTACTTAATTACCAATTTCTGCCCCCAAATTTTAGCCTGCGCTTAAAAGTGATTTTTCCATACAATGAGATTGCCCGCGGTAAAAAGTAAATTATATCCTTTCCAGGGCCTTAAACTGTATCTTTTCTAAATATCATCCTTCCCATGAACTCAAACTATCGCCTTAAATACCAATTCCATTCTACAGCTTTACCCGAGTTGAAACTTATTTTACCATGGGAATGAGCCTTATTCCCGCGGTTACAATTTGCCTATTTCCTTCCTAGCATCAGGACATGGGTCCCGGTGCTCCTATCAGGTAGGAGTAATTAGTAGGACCACCCGGAAGCACTGTCTCAAACTATCTCCATTCCAAATTTCATCAAAATTGGTTCAGCCGTTTTGACGTGAGCATATACAATTTCGCATTTATAATAATAGTGAGGATAGTAGAAATAGGAATATGAATGGCCCGCCGCGACTACGTCCGCGACTACATCGCAAAATTTTGTGTCAAAAATTAGGTAGATAGGCATTCTCTAAGGTCTCATCAATCTATTTTAATGTCCCCGCTGCTGGGGCACATGCCTGCATATAGATGGGCCATATAGACCTTCCACACGGGCCCATTGAAGTTACTAACTAATCCAAATGCAGCCAGAAACATCGGCTTATCGTGTCTTCCGAAGCACGATATATTTTTTAATCCCATGATAGACCATTGCAAAAGTCACATAACCTCATCGATCGTAGTCCGAGCACGCTACCCGTGGTTTAGGCATAAGAAGATAACGATACCTAGACAAACAGGAGCTACTATCGTATGAATAATATTCGGTCATTCTCATACTCTTGAACTACCAAAATGCAAAAAATCAAGTCAAAACTTTGCAAAACAATGTGTAATACTGATTTTCTTGAGTTTTATTCCAATGCATAAAGAATTTTTTGCTTTGCACGAAAATGAGCTGTCATGGGACCCATGCTTCATTATCTAAAGTGAACAAAAAAACTGTATCCTACGGGAACTGTACTTTTCCCGAGTTAAAAAAACCGTATGAAATTTTCCCGGCCAGAGTTCAATTATCCCGATCGATTTAGCCGTTTAGTTGTGATTGAGCCATAAACATCCAAACTCCGTATCTTTAATAGGTACCCCACCACCCACCCTATATAAACATCAGCCCCCCCTTTCTATCCTTTTAGGGGTTTTTTTTATTTTGCCTACGCAGATCATTTTTAATCATGACCTAGTATCCTTCATACCAATTTCCGTACCTACTCCTAAGTCCAGAAATGAGGAAGTTTTTATATAAGCCTTAATCCCCCTTTCTACCCTATTAAGGTTTTTTTTTAACTTCGCATACGCAGATCATTTTCAATCGTGACCAGTATCCAACATACCAATTTTCATACTTCCAAGTTCAGAAATGAAGAAGTTCCATATAAACTTTATCTCACCATTTTACCCTATTAAGGGGGAGTTTTTTTTACTTTGCTTACTCAGATCATTTTCGGTGGTAACCAATATCCAACGTACCAATTTTCATGCTTCTAAATCCATAAATGAGGAAATTCCATATAACCTTAACCCCCCCCATTTTACCCCTTTAGGGGGGGAGTTTCCTAAAATCCGTTCTTAGCGGACGTCTCCTAGGCATAATCTACCTTTCTGCCAAATTACATCTTCGTTGGTCCAGTAGTTTTCGAGATTTCGTGATGAGTGAGTTATGTTATGTCCCCTCGATTTTATATATAGGTATAGATTAAAATTTAAAGAATCCAAAATTAAATAACTAAAACTAGTAGTGTAGTGTAAAATTAATTTATATATTATTTTTATCGAAATATTTAGCTTAATAATAGGGGTTTATTATTAGATTATAATAGGGTTTTTTTTTTAAAACCAAGCCTTTAATTTAAATTTAACAAGGAAGTAACTTTAAGCATTTAATGTCTGTAGGCAGAGGATTGAATATTTTGATACCGGAATTAAAAGCACATTTGTAGCACACTTGGTTGTTAGTCCTGGGCACACTCATATCATATTTATATTTATCACGGAGATTTGGACGACAAGACACTTTAGTTTTGAAGTATTCACTATTTTTGTTTAATGAATATTGAGATTTCTAATATATAAATACAACATAAAGTAAGGTACCTAACCCTTTTCCTTAAAAATATTTCTTACCGTTTCTATGGAATATAAATTATAAATAATATGTAAATATCTCTTGTTTGTAAAATAAAAGTTGACTGTACATCTACAGAGTTTCCCCAGAATATGATACTTACCATACGTTAGGAGCGGATAAGATTGGCCAAAATATGCAGCCCTAGCCACAGCTATGTAAGTTGTTTCGGAAAGTATTGAAAGGGCATAGCAGCAACTAGATATTTTTTTGTATTAAATTTAGATACCTATATGAGACTTCCAATGAGTCACACTAATGATTTTTGTTATCAGCATATCTAAAAAATATGTAACTCGAGAAAAAAGAATCTGTTTTTATTTTTTTCCTATCTTCAAAAATGACTGAGATATTAAACGTTAAATTACGGCCTCCGAGGAAAATTTGGGTGAACCAATGGCATTAACGTGTGACGTCACGTCGCACTTCCGTATACCTACATAGAATCCTTTGGCTATATAGTTGCGCTCTCACGGTTTCGTAATAAATTTATTTATTTTTCTTATAGTCGAACAATGAAATGTTTAAGAATTGTGTATTGAGCCCATGTGAAAAAACACCTTCAAATAATGATATATTTTCGTGAAAAATAAATTAAATCAACTTTCGTAATGGCGGGCGGGATTCTGTCAATACATATAGCAACCGTCAAAACAAAATGTACTTACAACCTTAACTGACTTGGTAGTTAAATATGCACCCTAAAAACTGACAGCCATTTCGATAATTTTATACTGCTAGTGGCGCCTCCACCACTGGGTCAGGTAAGTTTGTGGGATAAATGTCTTTCGGTATCGACAGTAGGTGACAGTGTTAGAGTGCGCCTGCGCGCGGTCGAAATTGAATACTAAATCATTTACCATAACCTTAGAACGAAGAAAATGTACTGTAACTAGCGTCAAAAACGCACGAGTTGTGCGAAGATTGCGCACAGACGAACTCTATGTAGGTACAGTTAGACAGAAATCACCCGCAAGAGCCGCAAACGGAGATGTCAGTGCGACATGACGTCACCGCAATAGCGCGCAAGGAAAGCAAATTTTCAAAAGATGGTGAAACTTTACAACGCTGTATCTTTGGAAATCCTGGCCAGATTTCGATGAAACAAAAACTATTAGTACTTGCACGAGTACGCGCATTAAATGCAGTAATTTTTATAGTCATATTTTGATGTGTTGGTGTGACTCATTTAAGTGGGCATCAATATTAACTCCAAGAAAGTTTATTTCGTCAAAATCATAATTTTTTATATTAATCTTCTTCAATGTCTAATTTGTATGGATTTGATTTATAGTTCCTAAATTGAATAATTTTTGTTTTTGATAAGTTTACATTAAAATTAATTGAATTTAGCCACTGTTTAGTTTCGTCATCACCATACATGACACACAAGTTTTCTGTTACATTAGGTAACCGATTTACGTATAATGGCCACGAAGGCCATTGGCAGCGATGGTCTTAGTCTAGACATGATTCTTCCAGTGTTGGAAGACATTGTGCCAGTCATCACACACATTGTTAATTTCTCACTTCTACTTAGAGATGTTGGATTAGTAATTTTGGGTAGAGGTATAACATGTGCTTTCTTCCAGGATGTAGGAAAAACATTGTGTAGAAGTGAGAAATTAACAATGTGTGTGATGACTGGCACAATGTCTTCCAACACTGGAAGAATCATGTCTAGACTAAGACCATCGCTGCCAATGGCCTTCGTGATACTCTTTCCTATCGTCCAATACTCTGCTATGTCCTTACCAATCCGGTTTCCGCCCCTCCCACAGCACAGTTGGTGCATTGTTGAACGTTACTAAGGACATTCGAGGTGCTATGGAGAATACCAGACTCACTGCAATGGTCTTGTTGGATTTCAGCAATGCATTCAACTGTGTTGATTTCGATCTTCTCCTTGGTACACTTCGCTCTTTTAACATTTCTATGCCTGTCATCGAATGGTTTCAATCATATCTTCACAATCGCTTCCAGTGCGTAGTTTATAATAATTCTTCTTCCGATTGGTCTCTTATATCAGCTGGTGTACCTCAAGGCGGTGTTTTCTCTCCTCTACTCTTTTCTATCTTTATTAACAGTATCTCCAATGTTATCTCTTCTTCTTTTCACCTTTATGCTGATGACCTTCAGATTTACAGGCACTTTTCTCTTGCTGAGGTTACGGAAGCAATTAACTCTTTAAACAGGGACCTAACCTCAATTCAAAACTGGGCCACTTCATTTGGTCTTATGGTGAACCCAAGTAAAAGCCAAGCCATTATTATAAGTAGCAGTCGACTTAGGATCAAACTTGATTTAAAATCCGTTCCACCACTTGCTTATAATGATGTTATTATTCCATATACTGATAAAGTTAAAAACCTTGGTCTCATCATCGACAGTACTTTGTCTTGGTCTCCGCATATTTGTGAAGTCAGTAAACGGATGCACTTTAGTTCTCACTCTCTCAGGCGACTTCAATACTTCCTTCCTTTTTGAACTAAAATTATGCTGGCGCAATCTCTCCTTCTCCCTCTTCTCGACTACGCCGACGTTTGCTTCTTGGATGCCACAGAGGAACAGTTGAACAAATTGGAACGACTTCAAAATCTGGCGATACGTTTTATTTTCGGACTGCGTAAATATGACCACGTTTCGACGTTCCGTAATCAACTGGAATGGCTCCCCATAAGACTCAGTCATGATATGCACATCCTTTCCACCTTATTCCGTATCCTTAACAACCCTAACTCGCCCAAGTACCTCCTCTCCCGTTTCCAGATGCTTCCTCCTCCCTCTCGCTCTAGGCGGCCTTGTATCACCAAGATGCTTGTGCTACCTAGATGCAACACAAACTTTCTCCTTAACTCCTTTTCCTTCAGAGCTGCACAGCTCTGGAACCAACTCCCGTCGAGCATTCAGGACAGTCCGAGTATTTACTCTTTTAAGTGGAAACTTAAAAAGCACCTACTTACGCAGTTGTCTCATACATAAATCATCATATTATAATTATATTTATGACATATTTTATTGTATATTTAATATGTAATTATTGTAATATGTTTATTTATGTATATTATTTATATTATATATGTATGTTATATATTCATATATATAATAATATATAAGTACCAATATATATTTAGATTCAGAGTATTTTGTCTCTTGCACTTTGCACCTTCTGTTTATTTAACTCAATCTCACACATGTCTTGGGTTGGCTGGAAGAGATCTCTTTAGAGATAAGTCCACCTTTGCGCACATATTTTATAAAATTATTTTCTGTTACGTATTTATCGTGCATGCGAAAATGGAGAACGGTCCTTTTCTAACCAGGATCTCGACGGGTTCTAGGTCAGGGCGACCCTATAAAAATAGAGCGAGGTATCTTCCAGGGTGACGGTCTGAGTCCATTGTGGTTCTGTCTGGCCTTGAACCATCTGAGTACACTTCTCGAGAGTTCAGGATTAGGCTACCGTTTACGGAGAAATGGTCAAGTAATATCACACCTGCTATACATGGATGACCTGAAACTATTTGCCCATAGCAGTTCTCCTTCGACAGCGTTACTGAAGGTTACTGAAGCTTTCAGTAATGCCATTAAAATGGAATTTGGTGTGGACAAATGTGCAGTCATGCATGTAAAGCGTGGTCAGATAATGGAATCCACGGGTATACAACTCTCGGATTCTATTAATCTTAGATCTCTCTCCGTTAACGAAACCTATAAATATTTAGGTATGTCACAGGCATTAGGCATCAACGATGCTGACATGAAACAGTCGTTGCGTGAGCGTTTCTTGGGGCGCCTCTCAAAAGTCCATAAAAGTCTTTTGTCTGGCGGAAACAAGGTTCGCGCATACAATGGATGGATCATACCGCTACTGATGTATTCCTTTGGCATACTTAAATGGACCCAAACTGAACTGGATGCCCTGGATAGAAAAGTTCGTACATTGCTAACAGCACACCGCATGCATCACCCACGTTCATCGACCATGAGACTGTATATCCCGCGGAAGTGCGGTGGTCGTGGCTTCTTAAATGCTAAGACATTGCATAACCGCGAGATATGCAATCTTAGGGAGTATTTTCTCCAAGTCGATATTGGGTCTCATAGAGATGTAGTTGCTATTGACAATGGACTGACTCCTCTATTTTTAGCAAAAGAAAACTGGCGCAAACCTGTAGTACTTAGTACTTCCGACCGCAGCACTGTGTGGCAAAGCAAGGAGTTACATGGCAGATTCTACCGGGCTCTCCATGGGCCCGACGTAGATTTATTAGCCTCAGTATCCTGGCTCCGTTTCGGTAATCTTTTTGGTGAAACCGAAGGTTTTGTCTGTGCAATTATGGATGAGGTTGTGATGACGAATAACTACCGAAAGTATATCCTAAGGGATGGCACAGTGGATATTTGCCGAGCGTGCCATCGTCCGGGTGAATCCCTTAGGCATATAATCTCCGGTTGTTCTCGTCTCGCAAACGGCGAGTATTTGCATAGACATAACCAAGTGGCCAGGATAATACACCAACAACTTGCTTTAAAACATAGTCTTGTGGCATCCGAGGTGCCGTACTACAGGTATGCACCAGAACAGGTCCTTGAAAATAGCCATGCCACATTGTATTGGGATCGATCTATCATTACAGACAGGACTATTGTAACTAATAAGCCTGATATTGTATTGATAGATCGACACGAACGCCGCGCAATAATTGTTGATGTCACTGTTCCTCATGACGACAACCTTGTGAAAGCTGAAAAAGATAAAGAAAACAAATATCTTGATTTAGCTCACGAGATTGTTGACATGTGGGACATTGATTCAGCAATTATTGTTCCGATAGTATTATCTGCCCATGGTCTGATAGCCAAGAGCCTCGATAAACACCTTAAGAGGCTTGCGTTAGGTGGATGGATCGGGAGTCAGATGCAGAAGGCAGTACTTCTGAAAACGGCCCGTATAGTGAGAAGGTTCCTGTCTCTGGATCCTTAACCATCGGTAGCCCGGACCCTAATCTTGCTACCGTTGGGGAACTGCATTTTTGTATTTTTAAATGTTATATTTTTTAGTGTTATACATTGTAAAAATTTAATGTTTAGAAATATAATGTTGTAGGTATTTAAAATGTAATAAAGGGAATAATAATAATAAAAAAGGGGGCCAAGTATGCTTCCCTGAGGTAGACCTGATACAACTTGTTTTTGGCTGAGACTGGGTTTCTTCAAAACTTTTAAGGTTTTTGTCTAAATGACCAATTACCGTAACTTGTTCTCAATCTAATCAGTAGCTTTTAAAAAGATTATTGGCTATTTGACTGTTGTTGAAATGTAGATATTTAATTATGACATTTAGAAATATATCATTATTAAATAGAAAATGTGAAAAAAGAAATTCAATCTGTATTATAACAAGCGAATTATGAACTACTTAATTGTGACTCTACTATCTCTTTCTAAAACGAAATTTTCTATGGCGAGAGTATGGCTCTATGGAAATGTTACGTCACGTTTCTATAGCGCTCTCCTTGTCTAATTAGTAAGTTAGATGCTCTATATCGCTGTAAATATGCAAGATATTTGAAAATAAATACCTATGTTGTGTTGCTATTAATTAAATGAACATTTTAAGTCAATAAAAAAAATTCAGTCAAATACCCAATTCACGAACTCCTAAGTTGTCCAACATACACAATAGACAATCATACATAACGCAATCAAATGCCTTGGACATATCAAAGAAAAGTCCAGCGCAAGGAGTTTTATTATTTAAGGAACCCCATAAAGCTGTAAGGATTTTATAGATAGCGAGTGTGGTATTTTTCTTTATTTGGAAGCCGAACTGATTATTGTGAAGCAAATTATATTTATTAAGAAAATCTAACAATCTTTTGTATAAAACTTTTTAAAATATTTTTGAGTTTGAAAACAATGCTGGGTCTGTAGTCACTAATTTGCTCTTACTGTCTTCTTTAAAAAAGTCTTTTTATTTTAAATTTTTTCAAGTCATCTCGGGAAACACACCTCTTGGTATCAATAAGTTCAAAATATAAAGAAGGGGATCGCTTATGTACTCGAGAGATGTTTTAAAGACTTGCATAGGAACTTCGTCTAAGCCACAGCTTTTTTGTTTTTTAAACCCGCAACGATGTTTTTAAACTCGTGGTAAACATGAGTTTAATAACATTGTGTAAAAACAAGTTTAAAAGCATACTGGCTGCAACTATCTACTCACTATGTACCTAAATTTGGAGGTGGAAGGAATATATTTTATCTACACTCATGTTATAATATTCGAATTATGAACTCATGCCTGCACGTATACTGATACACTTTATGCCATAGTCAACATTAAAAAATAAAGCTTCTGTATCCGGGTGTTTCATAATGACCATTATGCAACACCCGGATACAGCTGTCACTCATTATAAAACACTTATATTTCTTAAATTTACAGTCTTCATGGCAACCGTAGGATTTACCGGCCCTGACTTCCAACTCTTTCAAGCTCTTCTTTAGCCGGCAACAATCAGAAACGTTTTTAAAATTAGAATTTTGAATTTAGAAGGAATAGACCGTATAGACTCCTATGAGTGGGGTTTGGCACCAATTCACACTTAATAATTAATATTGATTTGCTTTATTTTTGAAATATATAATAAATGTAATGAGTGTAGATAAAGTAGTGTATGAGACTGCACATAACTCGGTATTAAAACACTCGTGGAATACTATTAAAAAACTCGCCAAGGCTCGTTTTTTAAACTCCCACTCGTGTTTTAATACCCCTCATTATGCGACAGTCACATAAACTACTATTATCTACACTCATGTTATAATTTTCGAATTATGAACTAATGCCTGAACGTATACTGATACACTTTATGCCAGAGTCAACTTTAAAAAATAAAGCTGCTATATCCGGGTGTTTCATAATGACCATTATGCAACACCCGGATACAGCTGTCACTCATTATAAAACACTTATATTTCTTAAATTTACAGTCTCCATGGCAACCGTAGGATTTACCGGCGCTGACTTTCAACTTTTTCAAGCTCTTCTTTAGCCGGCAACAATCAGAAACGTTTTTAAAATTAGAATTTTGAATTTAGAAGGAACGTATAGACTCCTATGAGTGGGGTTTGGCACCTATTCACATTTTATTATTAACTAGCTTCTGCCCGCGACTTCGTCCGCGTGGACATTCGAGAAAATACTTAGGGGACCAATAACCAGGATAAAAAGTATTCTATGTTTTAATTGCATAAAAATCCGATCAGCCGTTTTTACGTGATTAGGCGGGTCCTCCGTCACCAAGCGAGCAGCCTCGCGCGAGGCAGAACCTTGCCACGTGCGGCTGGCCTATACGGTCTATTCCTTCTAAATTCAAAATTCTAATTTTAAAAACGTTTCTGATTGTTGCCGGCATAAGAAGAGCTTGAAAGAGTTGGAAGTCAGGGCCGGTAAATCCTACGGTTGCCATGGAGACTGTAAATTTAAGAAATATAAGTGTTTTATAATGAGTGACAGCTGTATCCGGGTGTTGCATAATGGTCATTATGAAACACCCGGATACAGAAGCTTTATTTTTAAAGTTGACTATGGCATAAAGTGTATCAGTATACGTGCAGGCATGAGTTCATATAACATGAGTGTAGATAAACTACTATTATATGCCTTGTTACAATCCTACTAATATTATAAATGTGAAAGTTTAGATGTTTGGATGTTTGGATGTTTAGATGTGTGGATGTTTGTTACTCAATCACGCCAAAACGGCTGAATGGATTTGGCTGAAATTTGGGACACAGATACTTTGTAGCCTGGAGAGGAACAAAGGCTACTTTGTATCCCGGAAAAACATCACATTCGCGCGGGATAACGTCATGTAGTCCACGCGGGCGAAGCCGCGGGCGGAAAGCTAGTTATTTATATGTGACAAAATGATCATTGAACAGATTATTAAATCTTTCTTGCATTGTAGTTTGATTTTTTAGTAGAACACATTTTGCTTTATTTTTGTATGTACTATGCTTAGATATGTTAAATTTTTGTTTCGCTAAACGTATTACATATTTTTAAGTTCTACAGTATTTTTTATAGTGAGGTAACAAAGACATAACATGTGTTGACATACACAAAAAGAACATACATACAGACGAACATAGAACCTCCTCATTTTTGAAGTCGGTTTAAAATAAATTAAGTTAGTTTTAAGTCAATTCATAGGATTAAAATGCGCGACTTTTTCTAACTATTATTGGAACCTACTGATCTCTTTGAAGTCGGTGCCAAGCCGAAAATAACATGAACAAATTAAAACACACAAGGTTAAACAAGCGGGGTAGTGTGAAATGTAACTAATCGAAAACCCATTTGGCTAAGTTAAATTTAGTCTTTTTTAATTTTTAAGTGTTTTCATGAAGTGAGTTTTGATTTTTGATTGAAAGTTTTTTGAAGTAGGCTGTCATTAGGCGGTTCATTTTTGTAACTAGCGGATCCTCATGGTTTTACCCGCGTGCTACCCGTTCTAGAGAGAATATCGGGATACAATATAGCCTATGGCACTCGGGATGAAAGTAGCTTTCTAATGGTCAAATAATTTTCTAAATCGGTACAGTAGTTTCGGAGCCTAATTATAAACAAGAGTAACGGGACTCAACGCGACATTTATTTTGAAGTACGTTGTTTATAATTATAATGGAACGCGAAAGTTTAAAATCTTATATTTCGGAGCCTATTCGATGCAAACAAACAAACAAACAATCAAATCTTTACCTTATAATATTAGTTTTTTTAATAAAAAGTTTGTTAGATGACACAGTTTCATTTTTAATAGTTTAAACAATGAAGGCATTGTGACTTTGTATCTAATAAACTCACGTGCATTAGTGGTTGGTAGCACTTGAAAACGGCAATGAGAGATTTTCTGCCAGCAAATTAAAAAAAAAGTTTATTTATTAGCTCGATAGATGGCGCTGACCAGACATGTATGTCATCTGATCTGACCTACACTTGTATTTCAAAGTTGTGCAAGAAGGTGCAAGGCCAAAAAAAAGTTGACGTTGACGGAAGAAAAGAAATGTCAAATAATTCTATTATTCTTGTTTTGCGTTGCAATACCATACCGACCATACCGCGAGTTGTAGATAAGCCATTTCAGTCCTGTAAATGTTTTTTTCCTTCTGCAAGTGTTTTTTTTTTAATGTACCGTCTTAACGTAGACTCCTTGCCAGCAAATAAAAAAAAGCAGACCCATGTCTGATGAACGCCATCTGTTGAGTTTTTTGGAACTAACTTTTTTCTTTTTTAATCTTGTCAGAAAATCCCTCATTAGATGGATTGTTTTTGAATAACTAAAATTCACTGGAAAGTCGGTACGGAAAGTAATTAAAAATAATACAACTATTTTCAAGTAGCCTATTTTCTCTTATTCTTGAATCATTTATTACAGTTTTTAAAGGTAGAGCGAGAGAATTAACCAAAATAAATACCTTTGTAGGATTTAATAACATTGCATGCGATTTCTTAAGGCGCTACTCGGAAAAAAATGGACTGTTTGATATAAAACTATAGGACGGTTAGAGTTGTTATAAATCTGGTAATAAAGTATATATTTCTTCATACCTTTATCTAGAATCGTATAGTTTAAAAAACACGATTTTATGATTTTGGCTCGACACGTTTTCTTTTCGAAAATACCGCTAAAAATACGAAATATCAAGATTATTCTTAAATGGAGTTACATATACTATTGAAAATTGGTTTAATTAGTGGACACTAATAATATTTAGGATCGTATAGAAGCATTTTTTTAAATCGCTATAATTTTTTAATACGAAGTGATTTTGTGTTTTTTTTGCGTAATCGGCAAAATCGGTCTCGCTCCTGCGCGCGTCGTTTTCTCATTGCTATCTCGCTTTAGCATAATTTTTCCGAGTATCGCCTTAAAATCGCATTGAATTTCATCTACTTAACTAGGAGTCTCTATCTGCTTGAAACGAGCACAAATTATATTTAGGGAATATAAATATCACAAATTTTACATTATAAAACAATGAGAACTCACCCTCTGTGTCGCCCACCAAAGTGTGTGCATGCCCGATTAAAGGTAATTCACCTTCGCAAGTAGGAATCTTAGAAGCTAACTTGTACATATTTCTTCTTCTATATCGAAACGCCACTATCCAAAGCGCTAACGTTATACAACACAGCAAGAGAATCATTATAGATTTGTTGAATAAAAATTGTCCCAAATCCAAACTTTACAACTGGCACAACGCACTCGGAGAAGTGTTCAAACAAAAGTCCGCATAAAAAAGATCTGCAAATTATTTGCAATATAGTCAACTTATAACCATGTTTGCGTGACCGCGGTGAATGCGCGAATTAAGCAGGCCAAACAATCCAAGCGTTATTTATATTATTTCCTATTGACGATGTGCGGTTCATATTCTGGCAGTAGGTACCTAAGTACATAACAGCTACTAAGACGGATAGTGTGCGAAAGATCTATTATTTTTAAATTAAATAATAAGCAAAGCATAGACGACTTGACTTCCGCCACTTCAATACTTTGGCTTTATTGCATTTAAGGATTGAGAATATCTTTTATCTATAATTCTATAAAGAAAAATTATTATTTGATTTCTTGTTTGTTTGTTCGTAATGGTTAACCTCAAAAACTACTGGACCCATATTTAAAAAATATCTCTTCAGTAGAAATATAAATGATTATTTAGTGACAAAGGCTCTATTCTATCCCGATATTCCTATGGGAATGGACAGTCAAATGGATAATACTATCGTAGTTAAAATAAACTTATCTGCTTAAATTTAACATGACGCTGTTCTAACTCAAGACTTTTAGCTGGTTCTCCATTTATTCTTATATTTCTTTTACCCGAGACTGCGGCGAAGCCCAAAAGGAGGGTAAGGTTATGTATTTAATTTGAATGTAGTTATAATTACATGTCAAACTTGTGCTCGTGCATGAATGCCACGTTGCACCCAGACATAATTTATTTGACGACCGATTTGGCGCGGGGGTAGGCTACCTGCCTTCTGCACCAGAGGTATCGGGTTTAATTCCCGAACAAGACAAATATTTGTGTGCATGAACATATCTATTTGTCTTGGTCTGGGTGTTTTCTATGTATATGAACACGTTTACTGCGGGAGGGGGCTCAAAATGCCCCATGCGTGTCCGTAACCCTGTGCGGCAGCGAAAATAGTGTACTTTCATTCGGTGCGGGGAGCGTATCTCGGCTAATCGTTGAAGTAGGACAGAGAAAAATATTGTTTTATGTATACCTCTTAAATTATGATACTATGGCATACTTAATTTACGTGAGGGGCACATTAGACCCTTCCCGCACTGAATGACTTTTTTTCCTTTCAGTACGGGAAGGGGTCCAAAAGACCTTGGACCGAGCTTCATGGTTTCAAATATGGTTTCAAACCATCAAATAGAGCCACTGACCGCAGTGATTAGAGCGAATGTAATAAAAATAAAGTATGTCAAAGGGATGGTTTGACACATTGATTGTCTGGCCCTGGCTGGAAAGAGGTCCCTTATAATAGACTAGCTATGCTAGCAAGTATGTAAAAATATCCAAGGTTTAAATATAAATTCAGTTAAAGTGCATCTACGGTCTTAAAGTTATCTCCAGTAGATCATAGAAAAGAAGAGGAGCCGTACAAGTGGTGGTAGAGCGCTCCAAGATCCTGGAAACACAAAGAAAAAAGAAGAAAGATTTTGTCGTACGAAAACGTACTAGAATACATTGACAGGCGTTATGTATAACGTGTGACGTCACAGAATAAAAACAACATAACACATGAAAAATCTATCTGCTTATAGGATAAACGAATGGGAGTATTTATATTTTAATTAATAATAATTATTGTGTTGTCTGCAATTTTATGTTTAGGAGATTACCTCGAGCTGCCAAGCGAGTTAAAGATATTTTTGTGAAAAGTGCCATTTTTATCCGACTTCTAAATCAAAAAGGAGGAGGTTCTCTATTCGTCTGTGTGTATGTTTTTTTTTTTTTTTGTGTATGTCCACCGATTACTCGAAGACGGCTGAACCGATTGAAATGGTTTAAACGTTATTACATCAGGTTGGTTTCCAAGTTAGTCCCATTTTTTGAAATTTTGAAATCGGTTCAGTAGTTTTCAGGAAATCTTGAAAATACTGTCGTTTTCGTTACCACTTTATGTGAATTTAATACGTATCTTTAGGCATAACTCCTTTGTTTATAAACCGATTTAGATGATTCTTGTTTTGTTAAAAAGAGGATACCTCAAGGTATTTTAACCGACTTCGAAAAAGGAGGTTTTCAGTTTGATCACATACCTATTTACCAGAAAACACGTAAATTGCCTGCACGATGCACTAAAAAGAGTGAAATAAAAATTATTTTTATAAAAAAATTAAACCGCCTTCAAAAAAACCACATCAAAAAAGTAAGAAATAATTCCTCACCAAATAAATAACGTAAGTACTTTGAAGTCGGGCGGGTTTTAACAAAAACAACAAAAAAATTTACATGTTTCACGCCCGACTTCAAAGTACTTACGTTATTTATTTGGTGAGGAATTATTTCTTACTTTTTTGATGTGGTTTTTTTGAAGGCGGTTTAATTTTTTTATAAAAATAATTTTTAAATATTTTTATCGACTTTAGAAAAATAATTTCCATTATTTTCGGCGGACATTTTGTGAAAATAATTTTCACAGTTTCATCAAGTATTTTATTTTTCACTGTCGGAACAATGGAAGGATTATCCACGTGTTTTTCTGGAACTCCACGGGGGTCGGTTGATGATTTTTTAGGAAAAAGACAAACAGGACGACAAGCCCAAGATTGCTGCAGACGAGGCGGTTCAGCAGGGAAAAATACCCTTTTCTAGTGGTTTATTCACCAACTCGACACGAGAGACTGGGCACACGTGTGTCCAGTTGGTGAAACTCAAAATTAGTATCACTTATTATTTCGTCATCCGGACACGCCAAGATTTTGACGCGTGTCCAGATAGTGAAACTTTAATTAAATCACTTTTATGTTTTCTCCAACTGGACACACGTTCGCATTTTATCTGAATTCATGACAAAGTACAGTCAAGGAAACAAATGTTTTGTGTCATCATGATCGGCCACTAAACTGTAAAATTTCCACTACTATACCCGTTTCCGTGTTAATATCGGGATAAAATATAGCCCATGTCACTCGAGAAGAAAGTAACTTCCTTATGGTCAAAGAATTTTCTAAATCGGTCCAGTAGTTCCTGAGATTAGCGCCTTCAACCAAATATCTTTATTTTGTCTTATAATAATACTATAGCCTTCCTTGATGAAAGGACTATGCGACACAAAAGGAATTTTCAATTCACACTTTTCTTTTCCCATACAAACCAGCTATCAAACATTTGACGTAAATTGTAACTTTCACATCAAAACGGACCAACGGATCGACGGGATTTTTGCTATGGGGATAGTTTGGGAGCTGAAGAGTCAAAATATTTTATGTTCCCGCGGGATAGCGTCGTGTATTCCACGCGAGCAAAGCCGCGGGCGGAAGACTAGTATTAGTATAGCTTCTATGTTATAACTAAACTACTCTATTTCCAAAGTGTCAAATATTGTTGTGTTGATGATTTAATTTTTTTTATTAAGTATTTAGATTTATAAACAAGAGTAACGGGACTCAACGCGACATTTATTATGATGTACATATTATTATGTACTTACAGCTTGACGTTTCGGCTGTGTTGCTACAGCCGTTGGTCACAAGCAGACTGGCGGTGCGCGGCGACGTCTGTTCGGGCGGGCTTGGAGATCTTACGTTACTCTTGTTTATAATTATAATGGAACGCGAAAGTTTAAAATCTTATAAGTATTTAGATTATTTGAATATATTCAAGCTATTGTAAAAGAAGTACTATAGGTAATCAAAATAAGTAATTTTAGCTAAGTATACTTGTCTTCATTTTTTATTGTAGCATAATTATTTGTTTTAGTTCAAAATTATGAACTAATAAGATTCTTCCTCCTCGTTCAACAATGCAACGGACGAAACGATTATTCACATGACTGTACCCTTTTTTGCAAAAAAAACTGGGTGTGTCCAGTTGGCGAAAACATAAAAGTGATTTAATTAAAGTTTCACTATCTGGACACGGGTCAAAATCTTGGTGTGTCCAGATGACGAAATAATAAATGATACTAATTTTGAGTTTCACCATCTGGACACACGTGTGTCCAGCCTGGGGATTCTTTCAAGACATGAGACGGCGGCATTCGGACCAAATATAGCCGTGACCAATGGGGGGGGGGGGGGGGAGGGGGATTAAGTGCAAGTGTGTGTCTGCCTTTGAGTATTCAAAACGTGTCTGTAATAGGGGTCTTGTTTATTTTGGTGAATAAAAGAAGTTGAATACTAATAATTTATTTAGGTTCTTAAATAACTTAGGTTCTTATAAAATAGTGTAAATGTAAATTAAGTTTTTTTCGTTATTTGGACTACTTTTCGACTGTTGAAGGTAGAAAGCTTGATTCTGGGTTCTGGACAGCGAACGGAACTTAGGAAGACAACTTAGAAAAAATATTTTTGAGTGTTCTGTTACCAAATTGTGTGTTTATAATCTGTTATTGTTGATCGGAGTTTATAATACCAATTCATAAATGTCAATTGCTAGATGTAGTCCCAAAAAAAACCAGCTCCATAATATTACAAACTAGTCAGATATTTGTATTGACGCTCAAAAACCAGGCCTGCTGAGAATGACCGACTTATTTATAGATTTTAAGACGATCGATGCTGTCATCTTTAGTTATAAATTATATACAATCTTATACCTGTAGTTAAGATTTATTGTTTGGATGGGTTTGCTTAAATGCTAATAAATAATTATTCTTTTAAAATTTATTTTGTTGCTGTCATTACAGTTTGTTCTTTCTAAGTGCATTTCCAATATACCAGAAGAGAGCGTTACTCTTATCTGATAACGCTCTCCACTCCACCAACACAGTCCTAAATAAGACTACAGTTCAATACCTGCTAAAACCTTGAACTTATAAACTAGTATTATGTTCGTATAAAAGACATCAACACACGATTTTAATAAACTAAAAACGAGTTTTCAATAAATTATTAATCAATGGCCTTCTAAATGAAAAACCCAATTCGACCCCCCTCCCCCCCGCGAATAATCCGGTAATCAATAATTATCTTTCAATTAATATTTTTTGGCTAAAATACTTGTTAGCGTAGTTTTTTTTTGGGTATTCTGACCTTAGATATGCGAAACCTCCGTGGTTGTTTGCTGGCAGCTATATGTTATGTATGCAGCGTCATTTTTGAATTTCAAATGTGGTTTTTCCTTTTTGCATTGTCAACGCGATATTTTTTGAGTTCGTCATCATTGTTTGTTTTGATTGCGGCTTATGAAGATATTATTATATTACTAGCTGTGCCCGCGACTTCGTCCGCGTGGAATAGTGACTTTCGGCAGCATTTTTAATAGCAAGCAAGGCTAATAAGCTATTTTGTTTTTTTTATTTATTTATCCTACTTTCTTATCCTACTAATATTATGAATGTGAAAGTTTAGATGTTTGGATGTTTGGATGTTTAGATGTTTGGAAGTTTGTTACTCAATCACGCCGAAACGGCTGAACGGATTGGGCTGAAATTTGGGACACTGCTACTTTGTAGCCTGGAGAGGAACATAGGCTACTTTTTATCCCGAAAAAATGTCACATTCCCGCGGGATAACGTCGTGTTTTCCACGCGGGTGAAGCCGCGGGCGGAAAGCTAGTAATATTATAAATGTGAAAGTTTAGATGTTTGGATGTTTGGATGTTTGGATGTTTGGATGTTTAGATGTTTGGAAGTTTGTTACTCAATCACGCCAAAACGGCTGAACGGATATGGCTGAAATTTAGGACACACATATATTGTAGCCTGGAGAGGAACATAGGCTACTTTTTATCCCGGAAAAATGTCACATTCCCGCGGGATATGGTCGTGAAGTCCACGCGGGCGAAGCCGCGGGCGGAAAGCTAGTTTAATATATATTAGTACAGCGCTATGAATGCTATGATACATATTAGCACATTAAAAAATTACATAACATAGCCTTCCGACCGCGGTTTCGTCCGCGTGTACTACACTACGTTATCCCGAGGTAAAGTGATATTTTTAGTCTATGTCACTTTCTAGCTCGTAAACTACCTACATACTAAAAATCACGTCGATCCGTTGCTCCGTTTTGACGTGAAAGACGGACATACAAACAAATACACTTTCATATTAATAATATTCGAGATAGTATGTCAAAAGAAAATACTTATTACGCTGAACAACTTCTCTTATGATGCTATATTTGTATCTCTTATAGTTTAGCTGGGCTGCTAGGGTTCCACACCAGGTGAACCAGACCTTCAAACTTTGTATGACAGTAGAAAATGCTCATCACGTTTAATAATTTTCCTTAAGCCGGTATTTTTATATCTCTCATAGTTTGGCTAGAGTGCTATGCTTCCACATCAGATATTACGATCTGCAAAATAAATTATAGCCTATATGTTGGCGAGGACCAATAGCTGTATAACAAGAAAAGTTTCATTAAAATCCGTTCAGTAGTTTTTGTGTGAAACGCGGACAACAGACAGACAGACAGACAGACAGACAGACAGACAAAAAATTCAAAAACTATATTTTTGGTATCTGTTTCGTTTAAGAAGACCCCTGGTGGTATTTTTTTCTATTTCTTTTCAATGTACAGAATTGGATCGTTTACAGTTTTATTATAAGTATAGATATTAGTAAAGACTGTATGTTAAAAGAAAATACTTATCACGCTGAACAACTTCTCTTAAGATGCTATATTTGTATGTCTCATAGTTTAGCTGGGCTGCTAGGGTTCCACATCAGGTGTGCCAGACCTTCGATATTTTTGCGTCAATAGAAAATGTTCATTACGTGAAACAACTTTTCTTAAAACGCCATGTTTGTATCTCATATAGTTTATCCTGGCTGCTTGGGTTCCACATCAGGTGAACCAGACCTTCAAACTTTGTACGTCAATAGAAAGTGCCCATCACGTTTAACAATTTTCCTTAAGACGGTATTTTTATATCTCTCATAGTTTGGCTGGACTGCTATGGTTCCACATCAGATATTACGATCTTTAAAATAAATTATAGCCTATATGTTGGCGAGGACCAATAGCTGTACTTATAACAAAAAAAGTTTCATCAAAATCCGTTCAGTAGTTTTTGTGTGAAACGCGGACAACAGACAAACAGACAGACAGACAAAAAATTCAAAAACTATATTTTTGGTATCTGTTTCGTTTAAGAAGACCCCTGGTGGTATTTTTTTCTATTTCTTTTCAATGTACAGAATTGGATCGTTTACAGTTTTATTATAAGTATAGATTGGAAGTGATGGTGTAATTTTGAGTGCTGAGTGCTGTTTACGAGGCGGCTGTGGGATACAGCCGCTATCAAAGCTACAATATAATATATTATAATTCTAATAATTCTAATATTATAAAATATATTATATTTATTTGAAAGCCAGGCTAACTGGGTAAGTTGAGGGAATTTTTCGATGCAAAGGGGTGGGTTTTAAATTTGCTTATTACTTTCGTGTGGATGAAGTATTGATTGGGTGCGTTTGGTTTTAGCAAAACCGTACGGGCTAGCAACAAACGTTCGCCGTTGCCTGCCGCCGTCCGCGGTTTCCCGCTGTACCCAACCTGTGGACCTTCCCGTCCGGCATACGGAGAGCTGGGGACTGACGGTCAACTCGCCGGACCGGTGCTCCTGCACGTCCATAGGACGCACAGTGGGTCCAGTCAAACCAGTCGTCGGTGCCCAGGCTACCCGTGCTTCTAGCCGGACCGACTTCGGAGCGGTCGCAGAAGCGGTACGTGGGACTACACGGCGGTCATAATCCCGGTTGCGATTCCTTTTTTTAGAAACCAATTTTTATTTAAGTTCCATTTTAAGAACCACCAACTGTTTATTGTTTTGCCGGCTATTTAAATTGTGTATTTCTATTAATTTTGATTTCACTGGTGATTCCAATCGATCACCAGTGAAATCTCTAAATTCTAAAAACCCCTCTGTCGGGCTTCCAAGGTTTATTTGCATTTTTACAAACCGTCGGCTCTCATCCCAATTCACCCATGCCCACCAACATCACCCGTCCACGCCGCAAGCTATAAACCTGCAATAACCTTTTTCTTTTGAATAAATAGATTTTAATTAGTTTTTAATTAATTTTTAATTCAATTCCATTTATTTATTTTTTCCCTTTAATTACTTCCACGTGCGTCTATTCTTTCGTTTATTAATTTATTTTTTTTACTTATTCTCAACAAATAAATTTATCGTGTAAAATGAAGTGAAGTTCTTTTATCTTCTGTTTATTTCACTACACAAGGTATTCGTTACAAATTAACTAAATGCATTTTACTATACTAGTATAGGTTAAGCTCTGATCAGTAGTGTCTCTTACGATATTGTTCGTGTAAATTTCTAGTGCCGTCTGCAACAGTAATATCGTTTTGCGATATTATTCGTGTAAGTTTATATTTTAGACTACAAACAGTAATATCGTGTTGCGATATTATTCTTGCAAATAGTTTTGTTTATTGTACATTTGTAGAAGCCAATTACTATAATATTCGCCTGTCATGAAATAAATGATATTCTAATAAATGAAACAACATTGGTTAGTTTATGAAATGATTGTTATGATTAACATTAAAAAAAATGAACATAATGAATGAGATTATATTGAAGTTGAAAATTATTTTCTATTCCTATTCCTTCGTTAGGATTACTAATTGCTCAATTATGTTTACAACTAAACAAGAAGTGAGACAGAGCTGCGTCTTGTCCCCTGCAATGTTTAACATAATATGGAGAGCAAATCATACGGAGGACCATTGAAGATTGGGAGAAGGGTTTCCCTGTAGGCGGAAAGAGATTTCAAATTTTCGATATGCTGACGACACCGTACTATCTATGGATGATAGGAATGAGCTATTTCAAAGACTCGAGGTGGAGAGTGGCAATGTTGGTCTCGCAGTGAACAGGAAAATAACTAAAGTGATGATAGAGGATCGAGCCGGAACGTTATCAAATGTCACCTGCAACATTCCTGGCGTTAGCATCGTCGACCACTACATTTATCTGGGCCCCCAAATCTGCAACGACTGCAGCTGTGTA
This sequence comes from Crambus lathoniellus, assembly GCA_949710035.1. Taxonomy (NCBI): domain Eukaryota; kingdom Metazoa; phylum Arthropoda; class Insecta; order Lepidoptera; family Crambidae; genus Crambus; species Crambus lathoniellus. Next base: position 11,792,365 of record OX453299.1, on the reverse strand, counting down.
CCGGAGATAAAAAGGCGTACAGGATGGCAAAGATGCTATGACCCGTTTAATATTATATGGAGTTGAAACATGGACAATTCTGGCCCGCGAAAGGTAAAGGATGTGATGCTGAAGGCGAATGCTAAGAATACCTTGGATAGCGTAACGCTCTAATGCATCAAGCCTAACCTAACCCAGCTCTAAATTAAAACTCACCTATCGACCATATTCCAGCAATGCATTCTTTCATATTTCGGTCACACGGTACGCAAAGGTAGCGACAGCCTAAAACAACTAATTGTAGTCGGGAGCATCGAAGGCAAGGCAAGAGATCGCGCGATCGCTCACCTACAAGATAGACCGAGCCAGTAAAAGACTCGTCAGCCTCCATAAAGCGTTTGACCGTGTTCAGCACGAGGTACTCTTGAAAGAATTACAACGTATAGGTCTAGACGGCAAAGATATCCGCATCGTAAGAAATCTGTACTGGAACCAAACGGCAACTGTGAGAGTAGATGGAGAAGAAACGAATCCTATTGATATACAAAGAGGCGTCAGACAAGGCTGCATACTGTCCCCCCTATTGTTCAACGTATACTCTGAAGCTATCATGAAGGAAGCACTCCGAGATTCAACTGCCGGAGTAATCGTCAACGGCCAAGTAGTGAACAACTTGCGCTACGCGGATGACACAGTCCTCATTGCCGGCAGTGAAGAAGATTTGCAAGAAATAGTGGACAGGGTTGCGTTGTGCAGTAGGAATGTGGGGCTAAATATGAATGTCAAAAAGACCAAAGTTATGGCAATATTGAAGGAGCCCAAACATCTTTCAATCCTTGTCGATAATCAACCTCTCGAGAGAGTCAACAAATATAAATACCTTGGCTCGTGGCTGACTGAGTCGTGGGAAAGTGAGACGGAAATCCGAACACGTATTGAAATAGCCCGAACAGCGTTCGAGAGGATGAGGAAAGTATTGTGCAGTTGAGAACTCTCCATCAAGCTGCGCACAAGGATTCTCCAATGCTACGTCTGGCCACTTGTACTCTACGGTTGTGAAGCGTGGACCTTGAAGGAAGACCTCCGAAAGAAATTGGAAGCGTTTGAGATGTGGACATACCGCAGAATGCTACGCATAAGTTGGACAGACCATATTACCAACGTCGAGGTCCTTAGGCGAATGAATAAAAACGTGGAGCTGGTTCGGACCATTAAAATAAGAAAAGTCGCATATCTTGGTCACATCTTGAGAAATCCGCAATATCGTCTTCTCCAGACCATCATGATGGGGAAGATTGCCGGAAAGCGCAGAGTGGGAGGACGCAAAATGTCATGGCTACGTAACATCCGCCAGTGGACCGGCGTTAAGACGGTTGAACAGTTGTTCAGACTCGCCATGGACAAAGCCAAATTTAAGGAGCTGACGGCCAACCTTCAATAATGAAGCGGCACTTTAAGAAGAAGAAGAATACACACGGTCGTAAGAGAGGTGCTGGACCGGAACCGGTGAACCCTGATGCTGACCACGATCCTTAGACATGAGGGATCGACCCCAGAAAGAGAGATGGCATTAACCAACTCGCTAAATGCCAACTCGAGTTGGGTAAGAAAAAGGGAGAAAACCAACGATCGGTCTCCAAAGCTGAGCAACCAGCGTTGCGGAGACAGGATACAGAGTGCGATGATGACGGCTTCAAGAAGGTGGAAAAGAAGAAGAAGGCCTCTCGTCGCAACCTGTGCGGCACCGCCCCGACTGGACACAATCACCTGCTGCGGCCGGCTATCCTGACGACGCTGGTGTACGTGTCCCGCCTACATTATTCCACGAAAGCTGATGACATTGTGGAGTACTTGAGGATTAAATCCAAATTTACTCTGAGGGTCGAGCGGTTGGAGTCTCGCCACAACGTGAATTTCAATTCTTTTGTGGTGAGGGTGCCGACCGAACATCTGTCGACCTTCATGAAAGAAGACTTTTGGCCAAAGGGTGTCCTGTTCCGCCGGTTTCGTGGTCGGCTACCGGACACTGCGCTGCGCAACACGACGCCGCCTGCTATTCGTGTTAATAAGTAGTTAATAATAAGAATAATATAATATGTATGTTAGTCTGTAAGGTATTTATTATATGGGCCTAATATTGTAACACCTGATATTGTAGATGCCTGAAATCAACGAATTTTATTTATTTATTTATTTTATTTACTTGTGTAATGCGAATCGACTTTGGGAAATAAACTAATATGGTTTCTTATCCTGTCTTCTGTATCTAGCTTCATCTAATGTGGTCTATTCTGATGTTTTCCTCATTTATCAATGAAACTATCATCTCTTTAAATTTTTTCTAATGGTGTGTAACCATTTGTTCAAGGATAGAAAGCGTATTTAAGAAAAAACATTTTGCATACGTGGGTTTCTTCATTGTTGAGGGGAAAATAATATTGTAGTGTTTGAGATCGGTTTTCTTTTCCTATTAAGTGTTACTTTTTTAATATTACTGGATGTCACATGACGTAAAATGTATTACCATTGAAGTTCACGAATGACAAGTTTATAAAAATCACTGTGTAGAGGTAATCTGTCTTCTGCGATGAACTTTAACCAGCAACTTTTTTAACAGGCACAATTAGGTAAATTATATGAATAGACCAATTAGATTTGATTGAATCAATTCGGTGTTGGTTTTCGTACGAACTATCTTCTGAGGATGCCACGGGTTGGGGCGAAACACGTGTAGAGTAGTCTAATCGGTGAAGGTGCAAGGTGTATTGCTGTCTTGCTAAATGTAGGTATTGTGTACTGGTATTTTCGTGCATGTGCATTTTATTGCGGGCGTGCGGTGCATCTTGCATGTTTTTGTGTTTTTTGTGTTGTTTTTTTGTGGAAGTAAGCTAATATCGTTTTTCACAATGGTTAGGGACTTCAAAAACCTGTATTACTTATTACATAATTACGGTAATAAATTGTTTAACCGAACAATATCGTAAAAGTGTTTATTGTCAAATGCTTTTGGTATTTTTTTTCATAAAGATCTAAAACAATATTTTTCGTTCAAAATACTTTTTAAGGCATTATAATAGAACAAAGACGCAATTTTTCACATCTTTGTAAATATCAATAGAAAAATTCTGAAAAAAATAACATGATTCATTTTAATTTCTAGATAGGTACCTAAAAACACATAACATGAAAAACCCCGTAATAGCTCATTACCGAAATATTCGCGGGAGGGGGGGGGGGGAGGTCGATTGTGTAATATTTCATTGTCTCGACATTTTTCTTACTTTTTTGCAAGTCCGTAACAAGAAGCAATACCTGTTGATGTTTTTTTTCATCAGTAGGTATTTGCTTCTTGCTAAGGATTACTATTTCATGTGGCATTATTTTTTCATTTTTGTTAGCGAGAGGTTACTAAATGTACTTATTATTGTTGTAGTTGTAACATGGTAACAAGTATAGTTAGTATAACAATAGATATCTTACAGACTAACATGCATAATATTATAATAATATTGTTTAAATAAACTATTTATTTGCACGTATCGTCGGCCGGAGCAGGGCGGCGACGACGTGTTGCGAAATGCAGTGTTCGGTAGCCGACCTTGAAACCGGCGGAACAGGGACACCCTTCGGTCAAAATCTTTTTGCATGAAGGTCGGCACCCTCACCACATAGTTCACATTGTGGAATTTTTAACTAAACAAGAATTCAAATAGGTTTATCATAGAACTTCTTGGACGAAGATCATTATTATTATGATCTTATTCCCATGGCGATTAGTCATTTGAAAACTGCAAGCTGTGCCGTACTTTTAAATTAATAATAAAAAGTAATCTATATATATAAGACAATTAGTCGGAGTTACAAGGAACCGGCAGAAAATAAAACTTATTGTGTTGCTCTGAAAATACAAAGAGTTTATTTAGCTTGACTTTTTTACAACTTAAGCCATCAAATTATAATTACATAAGAAATAATTATTAGGTAACTCACCTGAAAATACAAAGAAACGACATTTAAAGTTTCTAATTACATTTGTCGATTCCTTTACACAAATCAAATAAAATATTTTCACAGAAACTATATTGCTAGCAATCTGACATTTTAGAAAAAACCGTCTACTCATTTAGAATGACATTTCGACAGCGACACCAACAAAGAGAGTATTACTTTACTAAAAAGAGTAAAACCTCTTTACATCTCCCCTCCTAGGGCAGAAAATTTCCTCTGAAATTTTCGCTAGATAACTTACATTATCGTCATTACATATTGGGAGTTACATCTTGAATCTTTTTCTGGAATTGGAACAGGAATGAGTTTTGTAATATGAAAGAGATTTGACTCCAATTTCCTGTGACCTGTATTAATCTTGTATATTGAATTTGATTTTTTTTCTTCAATTCTAAAAGGACCAATTCTCAGCTCGTCTCACTTTTTTCTATTTAATTTGTGTCCATTTTCAACATATACCATATCACCTGCTTTAAAATTATAATGTGTTCTATTTTTATCACTTATCATTTTATTATAATCATGCGATTTAACTGATTTTTCAAATGCTATTTTCCTGTTTTTAATCCAGTCATCTGCCTCTTTTTTTTGCTTTAGTTCGTTTGGTACGAATGAAACATCAGTACCATCCAGCAGGTATCTTGGTGCAAAGCCAGTGATTGTATGTTCAGTGTCATTATATCTATCTACACAGTCATGGGCAATAGTTGTCCATGCTGTTTTACATGGTCTCTCATTTATTTTGCATCTAATTTTATTTACAAGCGTTTGGTTTAATCTTTCATTGAGACCATTTGAAAATGGCGAATTTACTGCAGTGAAAACAAGCGTGATAGATTTTTCATTTAAAAAATCTTTAAATTCTTTTGAGTTTATTCCAGGATACTGGTCGCTTAGGACCATGCCAATTTCATCACAATTTGTTACTTTATTTATTAGTTTTATAAAGTCCTTTGCATTCTGTGTCTTTGAAGTTACTATAAATGCATACCGAGTGAAATGATCCACTAAAACGTGTAAATATTTTTTTGTTGATCGAGACCCTCCAAATCCTCCAATCGTGTCTATTGAGACAATTTCAAATGGTTCTGTGGCGGGGCCTAAGTGTGACATCAAACCATACTTAGCTTGTCCTCTTGTCTTATTCTTAATACATATTTCGCATTTTTTGCAATGATCACTAATGTTTCTAGTTAAATTCTTTGCTGTATAAAATCTTCCTATTTTATTTTGCATTTGCTTTATACCTATGTGACACATATTTTCATGTATTTGTTTTATAAGTCTTAAACTGAATTCTTCTGTAAGTATGATTTTTTCTTGTTTTTTTACCCTCTTATAATATATATTGTGTCTGTGTATTAAATTGTTTTTGTATTTTTGTATATCCTCATTTTCCTCTTGATCTGTTACTATGCTATCAAATGTTATAAGGTTAACTATTTTTAATTGTTCATCTACATCTTTATTTGGTTCCAATACTGGATTTCTGCTCAAACAATCTGCTTCTAAATTTTCTCTTCCTGGAGCATATTTTATTTTAAAATCATATTGTGATAGATAGTATACTAAATCTCCCAATTCTTCATCTGTTCTTGATTTAATATTTAAATTCTCTAACGGTTTATGGTCCGAATATACTGTGAAAGTTTTACCTATTAGCCAGTATTGCCAATATCTTATTGCTTCTTTTATAGCTAAGCATTCTAAATAAATAGCTTTTTTCCTCTTTTGGACTTCATTTAATTTTCTTGAGAAATATGCTACTGTCTTTTCTTTCCCATTTGGTTGCATCTGCTTTAACACTGCTCCAATACCTTCTAATGATGCATCTGCGTATATATTTATCGGTAAATTATGATCAAAAATTTCTAAGATTGGTTTTTCACACAGTAGGTTTTTTATCTTCTCAAACGAATTTTGACAGTCCACTGACCAAATGAATTTTTGATTCTTTCGAAGTAAGTTGTGAAGTGGTTCTAAAATAATTGAGCTGTTCGGTATATATTCACGGTAGAAATTAATTTTTCCTAGAAGTTGCCTGATATTTTTCTGACTTTTTGGTATTGGGAAATCCCTTATTGAAATTAAATTATCTCTCAGTGGTCGAACTGTATTATCTTCTATTATATGGCCGAGATATTTTATGGAATTTGAAGCAAATCGACATTTCGTGAACTTAAGTCTAAAACCTTCTTTTTCGATTGCCTCTAAGAGCTGTGATAAGTGGTTTATATGTTCGGTGACTTCGAAAATATCAGAATGTCATCGATGAAATTAATTGTAAAATCAGTTAAATTGTACTTCCTGAGTATATTACTCAATATCCTTTGAAATATAGCTGAAGAAGTCTTCAAACCAAACGGTAAGCATGTCCATTGGTAATGACCTTCCTGTGTTACAAACGCAGTTTTCTTTCTATCTTCAATTCGGAGGGGGATAGACCAAAAAGCAGAATTTACATCTAATGATGAAAAATACTTACAGTTTCTTGTTTTTGTCACTAGATCCTCAATTCTTGGAAATGGTTGAGCCTGTGGTACAACTATTTTATTTAAATCTCTGAAATCAATGCACAATCTGGTTTTTCTATTGTCTTCTTTTTTAAAAGCTAAAGTTACCGGAGCTGCAAACGGGCTGTATGATTCTTCTATAAGGTTTCTTTCGAGTAATTTACCTACTTGTTCTTCTATTTCTATTTTATCCTCTAAAGAACATCTGTAAGGTCTTTTAGAACAGTACTTGTCGACAAGTAAATCAATTCGTGCTTCATAGTCTCTTACTGTTCCTATATCATATTTATCCTTTGCAAAGCTTGATTTATATTTCTCAAGTAACTTATTTATTTCAAATTTCTGCTGATTATTTAAATTACTTAGATCCATCTTAAACTCTTCTTCTTTTACGTGTTCATTAAAATTTATAAAATTCCTTATTATTTTATTTTCAGCTTCGTATGATTCTCCTTCATGATGTAAGTTCTTATTTGAAGATAAGTCTACTATTTTCTGTGTGATTTCCAAATTTTCGTTCTGAATCAGATTAAAATCTTTTATCATATCCAGTCCAATTAAGAAATCATATTTAAATTCCTTTCCATCTACAATATAAACATCAACTTTTTTTTCTAAATCAAATATTTTTACTTTTATTGTTGTCAAACCTTTTGTTTTTTTAACACCATTAATTGTTATTAAATTTGCATTGTTGTTAACACATTTTCTTTCTTTCTTTAGTCTTAATAATTTAGAATTGACCAAAGAAACATTAGAGCCTGAATCGTATATACCAATTATGTCAAATTTTTCTTCCAATGTTAGTTTGACTTTAATTAATGGTGTTATTATTCGTTTTTTTGTTCATTATCATTTAATTCAACATCTAATAGGGTATTATTTACCTTTTTATAGTTTCTCTTGTTGTCATAATCATCAGTTTGCTTAAACCAGCATTTCTCTTCAGAGTGAAAACGGTTACCTTTATTTAATTTTTCACAAATACTGCAAGGTTTAATTTTATAAATTTTTTCTTTAGTATCCAAGGTGTTTCTTTTAAATTTATTATAATTCACTTTATTTATTGTATGCTCATGTTTACCAATTTCATTGTAAAGGCTTGCAGTGGATGTTATTGATCCCTTATCCAACTTGTACATTATGTAATCTGGTAGACCCATCACAATGAGATTTATCATTGTTTGCGTATCAATTTTTTTATTTACCTCCAGTAACAGCCTTTCCTTTTTCGTGGCATATTCCAGTAACGAACCTCCTTGGAATTTAAACATAAATGCATATTTAACTTGTGACCAACCTTTATTTCCGTATGTCTCACAAAAATTATCTTTCCATGTTTCCCATTCGGAATTTACTGTAAATTTTATTAACATACTAGTATACCAATCTAAGCACTGCTTTTCTAATAAATATTTTAAAATTTCAATTTTTTCTGCATCCCGTATTATCTCAAATCGTATACACTCATTCTCAAATTCATAAATCCATTGATCTACATTTGATGTTTTTCCTGAAAATTTCTCAATTAAAAATCTCTCAGCCGTTTTTCCTAGATTTTTATTCGCAGTTTCTGTACTATAATTATTATCATTAGGTTTAGTTTCAATTTCAGTTACTTCGTTTAGGTATAGGTCACTAAATTGTACATTATCACCTTGATCTAGGTATATTTTTTTTAATTCCGGAGTTAATGGAATCCATATTTTTCGTGTCTGATGTCTTTTTTTCAAAGAATTCTTGATTTTCGTAAAAACATCTAAACTTGTTATTCCAGTGTGGTTATTTGCAGATTTTAGATTATCCGGTATTTCAAATACACGTCCATCGGGTGTTTCAATCGAGGTTATGCAGATAACATTTGTTTTTTCATCAGTTGCCGCTAATACCGCAAATGTAAATCTTAATTTTTCCATTTTGCTTGACTAAAAATGTCGTTTTATAAGACAATTAGTCGGAGTTACAAGGAACCGGCAGAAAATAAAACTTATTGTGTTGCTCTGAAAATACAAAGAGTTTATTTAGCTTGACTTTTTTACAACTTAAGCCATCAAATTATAATTACATAAGAAATAATTATTAGGTAACTCACCTGAAAATACAAAGAAACGACATTTAAAGTTTCTAATTACATTTGTCGATTCCTTTACACAAATCAAATAAAATATTTTCACAGAAACTATATTGCTAGCAATCTGACATTTTAGAAAAAACCGTCTACTCATTTAGAATGACATTTCGACAGCGACACCAACAAAGAGAGTATTACTTTACTAAAAAGAGTAAAACCTCTTTACATATATATAAAATTCAGAGTCCTGACTGACTGACTGACTGACTGACTGACTGAGATATCAACGCACAGCCCAAACTGCTGAACCTAGAGACTTCAAATTTTGCACATAGATACGTTATACTGTGTAGGCATACACTAAGAAAGGATTTTTGGAAATTCCACCCCTAAGGGGGTAAAATAGGGGATGAATGTTTATATGAAAGTCCGTCAGTATTGAAGTTAGAATCTTCAAATTTTGTATTTAGGCTGGCAATTGAAAATTAATATTAACCTGTGTCAGCGTTTTTGACAATTCCACCACCGAAGGGGTGAAAAGGGGGATGAAATGTTGTATCTGGAAAGTCCTTCATCAAATTTATTATTTAGGCTTAGGGTCGGAAAGTAAAACAAATAAGCAAACACATATTTCATATTTTCTCGAAAATCAACCCCTTAGAGGTTAAATGGGATAAATAAACCTAAAAATCGATATGAATGTTGTTATTGAGGTTTTATGGGATGACGATTGCAAAAATGGCATTTATTTTGATGTTTAAGACGCTGAACATGATTCAACCCCTGAAAGGTTGAAATAGGGGTGAAATTTTGAATGAAAAATCAGGGGGTAAAATAGATATTTCAACTTGAAACTTTGTAGGCTTACTTCTTAAAACAAATAGGCAACCCATTTCGTAATTATCCGAAAATCAAACCCAGGGGGTAAAATAGGGGATAAATATGTGTATGAAAGTCCGTCAGTTTTGAAGTAAGGATCTTCAAATTTTGTATTTAGGCTGGCAATTGAAAATTAATACTAACCTGTGTCAGCGTTTCTGACCATTCCACCCCCGAAGGGGTGAAAAGGGGGGTGAAATTTGGTATCTGGAAAGTCCTTCATTAAATTTATAATTAAGGCTTATGGTCGGAAAGTAAAACAAATAAGAAAATACATATTTCGTATTTTTTCGAAAATCAACCCCTTAGAGGTTAAATGGGATAAATAAACCTAAAAATCGATATGGATGTCGTTATTGAGGCTTTATGGGATGACGATTGCAAAAATGGCATTTATTTTGATGTTTAACACGCTGAACATGATTCAACCCCTGAAAGGTTGAAGTAGGGGTGAAATTTTGAATGAAAAATCAGGGGGTAAAATAGACATTTCAACTTGAAACTTTGTAGGCTTACTTCTTAATACAAATAGGCAACACATTTCGTAAATTTCCGAAAATCAAACCCAGGGGGTAAATAGAAACCTAAATCATCTTATGTACCCTAAAAGTTCTTGGTACCTAATAAGTTCTTGGTACCTAAGCTACTCAGAACTAACTTTTTGATTGTGAAACAGACACTTATTATTTATTAGCTTCCGCCCGCGACTTCGTCCGTGTGGACATTCGAAAAATACTTAGGGGACCAATAACCAGGATAAAAGTATTCTATGTTTTAATTTCATAAAAATCCGATCAGCTGTTTTTACGTGATTAGGCGGGCCCCCCCTTACCAAGTGAGCAGCCTCGTGCGAGGCCCGCCGTACGTGGCAAACGTTCTGCCTCGCGCAAGGCTGCTGGGAGGACCCGCCTAATCACGTAAAAACGGCTGATCGGATTTGTATGAAATTAAAACATAGAATACTTTCACCCTGGTTATTGGTCGCCTATGTATTGGTCGCTTAGGAATGTCCACGCGGACGAAGTCGCGGGCGGAAGCTAGTAAATAATATATCAGATCATCTTTTACTACACGTACCTGTACGCTCGGATTAGGTACACAGACGTCCTAAACAATTATATATCGTCATATTACTCGGATTAGGCACACATGTGTACCAACCACTCGAAAAATGCTACTACAGTGTAATTAATACAGATTTAAATTTCGGATTCCGCCACCACAAGTTCGAGACTGACGGGTCGTGTCAAGTTGCATTAAATATCCGATCGTACAGTCCTAAACAAAATATCGACATATTACTCGGATACATAGATAGGTACATGTGCCTCCACAGCCAACCACTCGAAAAATGACGTTACAATGTAATTAATAAAGTTTAAATTTCGATTTCCGCCACCACACATTCGAGACTGACGGGTGTCAAGTTGTTGATGGACTTGACCACAGCCACAGCCGTCTCTATCGTCTTCTGCCGCGTACACACCGCGCCAACGAACGCCAACGAATGGGTTTCGATGCCCTTCGTTGGTCCTGTTTGGACGGTTTGGCGAAGGCCAACGATCGTTCGTTGGCGTGTGCCGGCGATCCGGAGCGTGGCGGTAACATCAAAGGAATTGAGCCATTAGCACAGCGGTGACACTCCGTGTCCGTGAGAGTTCGAGCGCCGGTGACATTTAGCCGACGCTAGGGTTGATACAGAAATGGAATATAGACATATGGCAAAAAAGATTACACGTGGGATGTTATATAATTTAAACTTGTGTAAGTTTAAATTATATAACATCAAAGTTTTTCAATCAACTTTTATTTATTAAATATCTTTACAAATGGGAAATAATAACATTTCCGACAAAATAAAATAATAAATAATAAAATAATAAATAAAGCAGCCGAGCAGCGTTATATTTTGTTTGCGAAAAATTAACTAAACTAGCGACAATTTACGAATGACTAATTTCGAGGCGAAAATACTTTATTGGAATATGTTCAGGAATACGTATATCTCGGTAAACAAGTATCATTGTGGTGAAACCGAAGGTTTTGACTGTGCAGTTATGGATAAGGTTGCGATGACGAAAAACTACAGAAAGTATATCCTAAGGGATGGCACAGTGGATATTTGCCGAGCGTGCACATCGTCTGGGTGAATCCCTTAGACATATAATCTCCGGTTGTTCTCGTCTCGCAAACGGCGAGTATTTGCATAGACATAACCAAGTGGCCAGGATAATACACCAACAACTTGCTCTGAAACATAATCTTGTGGCATCCGAGGTGCCGTACTACAAGTATGCACCAGAACAGGTTCTTGAAAATAGCCATGCCACATTGTATTGGGATCGATCTATCATTACAGACAGGCAGGACTATTGTAGCTAATAAGCCCGATATTGTATTGATTGTTCCCCATGACATGACAAGTTGACGACAACCTTGTGAAAGCTGAAAAAGATAAAGAAAACAAATATCTTGATTTAGCTCACGAGATTGTTGACATGTGGGACATTGATTCAGCAATTGTTGTTCCGATAGTCATATATTCCCATGGTCTGATAGCCAAGAGCTTCGATAAACACCTTAAGAGGCCTGCGTTAGGTGGATGGATTGGGAGTCAGATGCAGAAGGCAATACTTACTTCTGGACACGGCTCGTGTGAGAAGGTTCCTGTCTCTGGACCCTTAACGATCGGTAGCCGGGACCCTGATCTTGCTACCGTTGGAGAACTGCATTTTTGTATTTTTAAATGTTATATTTTTTAGTGTTATAAATTGTAAAAATTTTATGTTTAGAAATATAATTTCGTAATTATTTTATATGTAATAAAGGGAATAATAATAATAATAATATTTGTACGTAAAATAAGCTACTAACAGTGGGACACAGATAATCAGAGTGTCCGAATAAAATTCTTAATCGTCCAAAGAAAATACTAAGTTAGCGACAAAAATACTGAGTGAGTGAATCAATTATCGCCCAAATAAAAATTAGTCCTCTCAATAATTATTTATTATCGACAGAATTTTAACAACTTTCGAATTTTTTGGTTTCCTAGTAGTTCCTATTTGAATGTATGAAGATTGCGCCAGCCCTCGGCCAAGGCATTCACCGACTGCCTGTTCCCCGCCCCGCGCGCCTCTCACGGCCCCCGCTCACATCCAGACACCCACACATAGCCGCAAGCGATTTTACGTGCACACATGCTTAAGTGTCGTTTCTTTTCGCGTAAGTGTATATATTCTTTGCCATTAGATCGAACTCGGTGTGGACGGCGGCCGAAGGCCAACGAACGAACGCTCAGTTGAAGCATAGTTTCTACCAAAAGCGAGAACGTTGAGTTTAATCTGTGCGTAATCTCTAGCGAAACACCAATCACAGCGCGTGAGCGTGACGTCAAATGTGAGGTGATTATTTAATAAATGTGAATCATTTTTCTGTTCTTCTAGATTTCTAATTGTTTTTCTAGCTATTGCTTGCTTTCGTTTCGTTTCTAGCACTGTAAAAGTTTGTGATAATAGCCAAACAAACCGTTTCAAGAGTCATCGAAAGTGCCCATTGAATAATACCTACCATGGAACCAGGCACAGCCTTCTCTATTGTAAACCGCTTCACGAGCCGATAATCGCAATGTCCGGCCCCAGGCAGGAGTAGACATAATAATGGTCGGCAATTTATTTGCCTCTAATTCAGATTACTGTGCTGCTGAATTTAGGAATGTGAAGAAAACATCCGTGTAAGTTTGTCAACCACTACATTATTTATAATCAAATACCTACAAGTTTAAAATCTGCGAAAATAACATAAACTCAAAAGTGTAACTCATCATATTTTTAACTACGTATTATTTTTGTTATGTTCAACATAAAATATTAACGTGCCCTGTCTTTTCAGGTCGGCAAGATAATCTTACGGTGATGCTGCCGTTGGATATACTTTGGCGCGATTTGAATGAATTGATTTGAAGGTGTGTACAGAACACAAAGTCCGCTCGAAATCGTATGCAGCAATAGTGGATGAAAAAGAAGGAAAAGTCATCAGCGTCCAAACATGCTGTTGCTCTCCAGATGTGAATACACAGGCGCAGTGAAAAACTATCCAGTACTGACACAGTGCTACTGGAAGAAATCCAAATTAGCTCATGTTGGAAATAATTTGAAATATATCACGGCTGAAATGATGATGATGATGAAGGAAATATCAGCCGTTATAAGACCATGTTCTTAGCAGACTGCTTCCAAAACATGCTGACACAATTTCTACAAGCTGCGGCAAACTAAAATCATAAAATGTATCCAACTGTGAATTACTTAAAATACAGCTAAGATTATGAGAAAAGTGAAAAGTGCAAATGTTATTGTGTAATGAAACTTTAGTTTTATTTTTTTCCAAAAGTGAATAATTGGAAACAAAAATTTACCCTATATAGTATGAAAGTACAAAATAAAACAAAATGTAATAAAATAATTTTTTTTATTCAATTCAATGTAAGCCCTGAATAAGACATAAAAACACTAATAAAAATTTTGTGTTTATGTTAGAAACACTTTTGTCTTGATAGTTTCGTATGTTCTTCTTTGAAAGGAGATGTTGATATGGTAGACTAGACCGATTACCATTTCAATAAGTACAGTAGCGAGTTATATGCAAATAAACAATCAATCCATCTATTGATGATTCTTTTGATTGCTGCGATTTTATGTGTGCGCCCAATATTGATTTTTACAAGCGTCATCAAACATATCATTCAATTTATAATATTATAGCAGGCTGAGTAAAATATAAATTGGTATTTATAATGAGTGCATAATTTATTTAAATTCAATATTTCATAGTATACTTAAATATTGATTATACCCAAGTAATTTATTTAATTACTACTAATTATAAATGCGAAAGTACCTCTGTCTGTCAGTCTGCTTCGCTTTCATGCCTAAACTACTAAACTGATTTTGATGAAATTTGGTACCTACAAAGATAGAGTTGACCTTATTTTTATTAATAATAAATTTTTATTCCGGAAAAGCTTGTACTCTGTAATCCATGCGGGCGAAGCCATGGGCGGAAGGCTAGTATTAAAATTAAAATAAAGCCAAGCTCACCAAAAGCTCACTGACCTCTATTATTATTATTACACACTGGACAGGCTGTCTCCATACAAATGAAAGCTAATTTTGTGTGGCAATTTGAAGCGCCACTACGAGTGTCCCGAGAACTAATTTTGACATAATCATTACCACAACTGACTGAACATCACTCGTTTTAGTTACATAGACACTCGTACCTATATGCCTACAGCGCCAAAATAGCGATACTCAAATAGGCACTTTTATGATAGCCAGTCCAGTCCAGACTCCAGCATGACTTCAGTGTGTAAATAATAATTTAATAATAGAGGTCAGTTGCCAACGTTGCCAAGCTGGATAGTGTTGCCAGCGAGGTCTTGTCAAAAGATACACCTAAACCCTGAAATGTAAAAAAAGTAACCTTCTGGCAACACTGAGCACTGGAGCCGGAATCGAGTGCCAACGATCGTTTGCTCAACGTTTGTTGTTTGTGCTATAGCCAACGAACGTGCGGCAGCCAACGCTGAATATCCTTCGTTGGCGTTCGTTGGCGCGGTGTGTACGCGGCATTCTACAAGCCATGCCTCTGAGTACTGAATCCTATGGAGATGGCATATTGTTCTATATGAACTATCGGTTATACAAATATGAGCTAAATCGACATTGTACTCATAAACCTGTAGCCATCTTGTTCTATCTTACCTCCAATACTTCATGTAAAAAGAGACAGCAATATATTTATTCGACCTATTTTTTGGCAACATTGAAACGTGACGTCATCGTAATGCATGATTGAAGCCGGTCGCCATTTAGGTTTCTCGGTATGTGAGCTGTCAACGCGAGTTGTATTTGCAGTGTTTTGTGATAAAAGTCTTTTAATTTGAGACTTCCATGTGAATAAAAGGCATTAATAAGTGAGAGAAAGCAACAAGGAACATGTCTAATTGCAGTGTTGTAGTTTGTGGCATCAAAAAATGTGAAAATCGTCCAAACATTACATTACACCCCGGTACGTACTATTTATTTTGCAAAAACACCAAAACAATACAATAAATGCCTTGTGTTTTGGTTTTCCTGTGAATAGTTTACTTAGAATTCATACCAAATGTAGCTTACTACTTATTTTGGTGAGTTTTGTTGGTGTATTTCAAGAAAATATAAATCTGTTTGTTTTGCGCTAGAGTTGCCCTTATAGCATTTTTCTTATCGAATTATCGATGTTTTCAAATTTCAAGTGTAAATTGAGTGTATTAATTTTAAACTGTTTTTATTGTTTTAGGTTGCCTAAAAATAACAAAAAAAGAAAAATATGGCTGGATACAATGCGAAAGGAAAATTTAAAGACTCGTACGAAAACTATTTTTATGTGCTCTTTTCATTTTGAAGAACAGTTTCAAACGTCAACGACAGTTTAAGTTTTGAAACGTTAATTAGGCCACTGGCAAAATCGAAATTATAGTGCGACAACGTTTTCTGTTCCGGTTGCCAAAAACTGGATACTTATATATAACGTGTTTTTTTAATGTCATTTTGCTGTAAAGTTGTTGTCCAATTTACATTCATTCTAGCACATTAAAAGTAAGTATATTTTTTTACCACTAGATGTCGCTTCGCTATATTCTAAATATATAAAAAAAAATATGCTTGCTAGTAAAGATCTCTATTCAAACTGTTTATTATTTTTTACTTAATAATGCTTGTTTTTTTTTTGAGACATTTCTTTTTTTCTATGGTAGGTAGGTACCTAGTAGGCATTCTCCTTTGTGATTTATATTGTAATGTGTGTTATGTAAAAAAAAACAATCCTTGTTGTATAAACATAATAGGTTTTTACAATATGGAGCTTTTTGTTTTATTTCATTACCTTTTTTTACTTAAACTGGTTCTCGCGACCTTTGATCTGGAATTCTATGGAGGTCTCGCATGTTTATAGACACGTGACTCGGAAAACATAAAAAAATCGATCATAAAATTGCAGTTTCTAAGTAAAGGCGAGTAAAGCCGACAAGTGGGGCGCCCTCAATCAAATTTATTGCTCGCTAAGTATTAATCTATCTACAATCGTACAGATTGAAGCTAAGGTCGTGTAGTTTATTTAAAAACTATAACCTCAGTAAAATATAGTAGGTTGGTCTTTTATCTACTACTACTGCAACATGAACTATATTTTACTAAGGTTAGTTTGTAAATAAACTACAGGACCTTATTTTTCTATCTACAATCGTACAGATTGAAGCTAAGGTCGTGTAGTTTATTTAAAAACTATAACCTCAGTAAAATATAGTAGGTTGGTCTTTTATCTACTACTACTGCAACATGAACTATATTTTACTAAGGTTAGTTTGTAAATAAACTACAGGACCTTATTTTTAATCTGTATCTGCGTTTGAATTTTTGATACATTATGTACCTGACAAGCAATAAATTTAATAATAACATGCGGATCCATGCGGTTTTACCCGCATGGTACTCGTTCCCATGGGAATATCACGATAAAATATAGCTTATGTCACTCGGAAAGAATGTAGCTTTCTAATGGTCAAAGAAATTTCTAAATTAGTCCAGTAGTTTTGGAACCTATTAAATTCAAACAACAACCAATCAAATCTTTCCTGTTTACGATATTACTATAGATGAGGAAGCACTAAGCGGCTCTTCTCGCCTTGAAGCCCCAAGTACATGATGGCCACTCATGTTCGTCGACCATTATGGGCCATCATGTACAGGGGCGGTTTGCGTTGCTCGCAGGCGGCAATCACACGCAAACTCCCACACCGGGGGCTTTAAGCCCCCAGTACAGGATGGCCGATCATGTTGGCCGGCCATGATGGGCCATCGTGTACAGGGGCGGTTTGCGTGTGATTGCCGTCTGCGAGACTGCGACTGTGACTGCCGTCTGTACTGGGGGCTTTAAGACCCCAGTACAGGTTGGCCGACCATGGTCGGCGACCATGACCAATACATCGTACATTGACACTTTTGAAAGAACCTTTTTAAACTTGTTCGTTCAAAAGTGTCAATGTACGATGTATTGGGACGGCGAACCTGTACTGGGGGCTTTACAGTTGTTGCGTCTCACGCACGCGGTCGGGCCGATGATTGTGTGCGTACATGCACAAACACATACACATTGTGTCATTGTCATAAAGAACTTAATTATGTGCAAATGTAGGTATAATTTAAGCACATTAAGTTTTATTATTCTAAAAAACTAGGTATATAAGTATACACTATAATTCCGTTTTAAATTATCGAGGTGATTACGAAACTGCTTTTATAAAATATAGGGTGATATAGGTAGGTAGGTATTCACAAAAATATTTGTATCTATAACTTCATCAATAAATATATCGATGTACAAATAGGGCAGCACTACGGAAAGGCGCCATTTTGGTTTCTCGGTATGTGTGCTTGTGTGTGTGTGTGTATGCTTCAATTTTTCGTAGGTATGCCATCTCCATAGGATTCAGTACTCAGAGAGCCATGCGCATAAAGTTGGCAACGTAGTTTTAAGCATGTTTTAAGTGAACCGATTTGACATCGTTTGCACCGTTTGACAGGTAAACAGAGAGTAAACCTCGAGTACTGAATCCTATGGAGATGGCATATCTTCTATACATCTATACAAATAAATAAAATTGGAGTGTCTGTTTGTAACATTAAATAACCGCATTTACTACGTGCATATGATTAAATATACGGTACATATACCAAAATGACATGTTTTACAATTTTTGTCTGTCTGTCTGTTTGTTCCGGCTAATCTCTGAAATGGCTGGACCGATTAATACGACAATTAGAAGAAGTTTAAAATTGAATTTCAAGATTTTCTTACATTGTGACTTAGTTACACTAACACCTCACTTTTTCGTAGGTATGCCACCTCCATAGGATTTAGTACTCTGAGGAGTAAACCGGTTCACAGCAATGTTGCCGTTCCGTATCATAGCATGGCTTGTAGAAGACGATAGAGATGGCTGTGACTTGACACATCTCCGAGCGTACAGGCATAGAGGACAAAAAAATACTACGTATAATAGACTCTACACACGTTCCGATCCGACCGTGTGTAGCGTCGTCGTCCGACCATAATTATTATTATTCGTGTTTGATGCGGTCGGCCGGATTTGGTTCGCACGAACTTCACTTCCTACCAAATCGGAACGTGTGTAGGCTTCCGACCGGACCAACTTGGCAGTGTTGATAATTTTGGAGGTTTTCCCCTAGATTTCGGGAGAAAATATGTAAAAGCGGAAATATTTAAAGCAGGTAAATTACTTTTAAGGGATTTTCAGAGGATTCAATTTAATGCTCGTTCATGAGTTTTACGTAGGACTGAACGAACGAAAGGTTTAAATATGGCCATTTATGAAAAGATTCTATTTATCTATTTGTTTTTTTAGAATATTTTGTTTAAAAACTAGCAATTTGTCGTAAAACTAAATATATATAAAAAGGGCATAACACATTATCAATAAGTGCTGCTTTTAGTAAATATTTAGCATGTTTACTATTTTAATGAAAATAACAGAAAATTAAGAAATAATGAAATTGTTTTTAAAAACCGATAATATTTTTCTTTTTAATTTATTAATTGCAAACAAATTGATGTTTTCAGTATTTATAAATAATAATAATATTTGACTAGCAGTGGCTGGCAACACTGCAACAACGGCTAGAGGTCGGCCAGACCAAATCGGAACGTGTGTAGCGCCGACCGATTTGGTGCGGCAGATTTGGTTTGAACGTGTGTAGGCGCGGATCAGATCTGCAGTGAAGTTCGCCCGCACCAAATCGGCGGTCGGATAGGAGCGTGTGTAGCGGCTATTACGGTGCGCATTGATTACACTACTACAAGCATGCTGCGCATGTGTGCGTTTCCACTGGCTGCTTGTCACTGGCGTGTCACGTACACGGCGTGACTGGAAAAAACCAGTTTATGACAGCTCAGCCAGTGGAATAGCTCAGGGTCAACGCGAAGCACGTATAAGCAGTTTTCAGGCTATGCTTTTGCGATTATCAAGAAGAAATATAACAACGCATATAATGTTAATCATTTGCCACTATATTATAAACTAGCGGCCGCCCGCGGTTTCACCCGCGTGGTACCAGTTCCCGTGGTGAACGGTGAAAGAATTTTCTAAATCGGTCCAGTACTTTTTGAGTTTATTCGTTACATACGAAAATACAAATCTTTCCTCTTTATAATATATATTAGTATAGATCTCAAATGCGTAATTTTCTAAACAATGAAGCAATCTGTTATTTCATACCATACATTACTGTTTCCTTAATTTCAGGTCTATGTAATAAAACTATTTTAGTAGGTAACGATCTTTATGGAAATTATGATTGTCATAGAACTGTCAACTGAAAACTGCTCATTGTTTGAAAAATAATAGAAAAATAAAAATAAATCATATTTTAACTATCCCAAGGACAACAATACGTAAGTAATTATTTGATTACAGGTAAGTAAATGTAGATGTAGTTAACCTTTTTACTCGCGGCGACGGCGTTCGTACCCCCCACCGTTTGATCGCAAAAGTGTCATGGCGGAATTTTGAAAAAAGTACTTCTTCGTTCTTTATTATTATGACGATTTAAAAGTTGAAACTTGGTAGAATTCACCATTAATATATAAGACTATAAGATATAATTTTACAAAGTTTATAGCATAAAAAATGGGACTACAGTCCCAAGGATCACTTTGAAACCAACATTTTTGGGTACTGTAGTACCCAGAGATCAATCGACGGGTAAAAAAAAATTGTATATTTATTAGACAATGGGAATTGTATCTAACTTTTATAAATAAATTATTTACATGACAAAATCATTACTTTCTTTCAAAATATACACGATTTTTGCAAAATCACGAGTGAAATCTAACCTTTTACATCACCTGACGTTAAATGTCACAAATGTCATTTTCTCAACCTTTTTTTTTCCAACGAATTGATGGTTTATGGTTCAAATTGAAGGGCATATATTCGGCTCTCTTTCTTGCATACAAGCTTTACATTAACAAGAAAGGGATAAAGTACAAAACTTTAGAGTATTTAAAAAAACTGTATGTTAGGCAATGATGTTATGCCATTGATGTTAGGTTCAGAATTTATCACACAATTAAAAGATATAATATGTTATTAAAAAATTAAAATTAAAAAAAAGAAACTTACTAGAGTAAGTAATTTGTAAATAAATAATTCATACGCCATACTAATATTATAAATGTGAAGGTTTGTTTGTTTGTTTGTCTATCATTCACGTCAAAACGGAGCAACTGATCGACGTTATTTTTGGTATTGGGATAGTTTGGAAGCTGGAGAGTAGTATAGGCTCCTTTTTATTACGGAAAAATTATAAAATAAAAATAGTAATTTTGTAAATTTAGTAATTTTTTCGTGATTTCTTAAATGTTGTTGTTGTCAATGTGTAAATAGTAATTTTGTATGGAATATGGTTTCGACTGTCGTACGATACATGACTCGTACTTCTATATACGTACCTATAAAACTGCTTTGTGATTATTTATTTTCATTTTTCTAATATTGGTGGTATTGGTGATAAGAAGTAGGTACTATATTAAAGTAGGTATACTATAATTTAAATGGCAAAACAACGTTTGCCGGGTCAGCTGGTACCTAATTAAACATCTAACAAACAATTGTTTTGTTTAATTCCTATTATCTTTATTTTATTTTTTCGTGATTTCTTAATGTTGTTGTCAAAGTGTAATAATTTTGTATATGTCGGATGTAAGGTCAGGATTAGGCCAAACCATCTAGCATCATGTGGGCAGACGTAGGAAATCGGGCAATGAGAAGGAGATGTAATTTTCCAGTTTTTATTACAATCGGTACACTATTACAACAATCTTTACTTTGCAACAAATGACAACGTTAACACTAACTTTACAATGCTTTACAACAAACTTTAAATACTAAGCGAAACGTGGGACAGTCCCGGGACGATTACGACTTGCTTGACTTGACTCGGAGACGACTCGAACCAGAATGAGGCTCCGCCGGCTCAGCCCGCCACTCGTAACGTCACGATTCTGTCGAAGCGCGGGAAAACGCAGTTGCACCCGTCATGCAGATAGGTGGCGCTCGCGCTTGCGTTTCGTTCAGTGTCCGTACTCATGACCGGATACGACACGGCCATCCTGCGTGACACACGTCCTCGTGTGTATCAATCTGGAAGAATAAATACAGCACAGTATTCGCTCGGCCAATCCTGTATCCTAAGCAACATTGTGCTACTTCAGATATAAAGAACAATGGTCTTTTCATTGTTCAATTTACAGCTCCAATATCAAAAAGTAACCAAATTATTTCAAATTCAAATAATTTAGTTTACAACAAAACCTTTTTCTAGGTGCCAAATACAGCTAGACAACTGATACAAATTAACCAAAGAGCTCTGAGACCAATACCATTGAGAACCACATACACCAAGAACAAAACACTTTAATCAATTTTAGTTAGCACTAGGTATCTCATTCGCGGTCCTCAGCTATCGCAATAGCTACACACTTCCCCACGGGGAACCCGAGCCATACCAGACTCTATGATCTTTGCTACAAGGCAAGATCCGACTGTACCACCCAGGACTACCGCACTCCGCGCGCCACGGACTGCACCCAGTGCAGATGCCGATTTCTAACGGCTACGGCTACGGCATCCTGGTACAGTCTCCGAACTATGATCTTCGCTACATGGCAAGATCCGACTATACCACCCAGGACTACCGCACTCCGCGCGCCACGGACTACACATAGTGCAGATACCGATTTCTTACGGCTACGGCTACGGCATCCTGGTATAGTCTCCGACCACACGAATCGAGCTCCTAGGCCTCAAAAACACTCGTAAATGCATCTACTATTACTACTACAACTCAATCTCAATTGGTATTTGGCCCTCAGGCATCCTTCTAACACGATCATGTGCGCATTTGTAACCATGACCATTTGAAGGCCCAGTCTTTACAAAGCTACTTTAAATGATAATACTTTTTCAGAATGTAATTTTTTCAACCACCTTATTCAAAAACTCAACTAAATCTAAGTTATTGAACATTTTCACTAGGCGTTTTAGACTGATAGCTAGGAACAAGGACAACATAACCATTTCTACAGACTACAAGTGCTTCCGCTTAATCACCCTCTTTCTCTTTCTCTCTTTCTCTCTCTCTCTCTCTCTTTCTCTCGTTCTCTCTCGCTCTCTCGTTCTCTCTCTCACTCTCTTTATTATCACTCTCTCTTTCACTCGCTCTTTATCATCACTGTATACACACACACAGCTTCAGCACTTCTTTGCTACTCATATAGTAGAATACAAACCAAACAATTGGTCCTCTGGCCAATTTACAATCAAGTTCCCATCTGTCAGTCCAAGACGAAATTCCAAAAATCGCAACTAAATCTGATTCAGATCTATCATTAACGCTAGAGAAGTACTAGGCTTGAACTAGTAAAATACCAACAAGTCCACAAGAGACTGAATCGAATGAAAAACAGCATTTTCTGTGCTGTTTGCACAAATGGTGACAAACTGAAAACTGCTCACCAAATTGTGTTTCTTTTAGTGAAGCTTTGTGTGATGCCGATGGATATCCTCCGTCTCGCGTTGAGAAGTCAACCCTCGCACGTCACATACAGCGTCCAGACTTGCGTCAGAACAGCAGTGCAGTGCAGTGAAGCTCGATACACTTCTTGAAATAAATCTGAAATTATAAAAATTCACCTGGAGATCTCATATCTAAAGCACGTCTATGCCTGACATTTGTCAGTAGCACACATAAGGGACTGCGCCAACCATCTATGCCAACAACAATAAGTCACTGTCAATTCACATCGTCATGTATCGTCAACTTGGATGGGTCTCGATACCAGCGAGCGAGTTTAAATGCATAGCCCAGCTAGACAATCACAACTATAGTTCAAGTACAAGTCGCTAATGTCCTACACTTCCCAAAACAAAACAAATAAGTTGCAGACAGCTTCAATCCGAGTGATTTTTCTGAAAAATTTACTGTATAAAGAACACAGTGTGTGACTAATTGGTTAAAATCAGTTGGTGAAGTAAAATAATGTGCCTGACGTTATAAGCAATGAATTGGTTACGAGTTGAGACGATTATTTCGCAAATCTTATATCTCAGAAGCTATAGAAGATGTAACATTTTATTTGGTGTTAAAACTTTGATAATAATGTGTCCTTTACAATGAGATATTTAGCGATTTTGTAAGTAAAATTACTTTCGAGATAATCAAGTTATACGTCAACCAACTGTTACAACAAACTATGCGGCATTTCTAATAAAATTTGTTATTTTTTTTGAGTTTTATTTCTTGGTCAAATTTGGTATAGTCACAGTATTGAGATATCTTACCACTGTAGTATAGTTTTGAGTGGTAAATAGGTCTGCTCTAGACCCTACCCTAAGGTGACACCAGATAAGATAAGATAAGACACCAGCCTTTGTCCTATGACCTAAGTATGGACTAAAGCAAACAATAGAAAGTAAAAACTATAAGTTATTCAACACCAAGACCTTTATCAAAACTTGTGCTAAAGTAAACACCAAAAAGTAAAAACTTAATAAACCAACAACAATTTTATCACAACTGGTTTCGAAATACTTTTAGTGTAGAAAATTAGAAAGAAAGAAGAAAGAAAATTTATTTTTATTGACACAAGCACATGAGAAAATACAATTTTAGAACTTAACTTAAAAAAATAATAAACAGATCTCACGGCTGCGTCAAACTAGGAAACCAATTCAGCATGATGTCAGGTTTGTGAGACCTGACGCTGATTTTCAATTGGCACCTTATTATTATTATATTTTTTTTTTTGACAGCTGAACGTCCGGAGTAGTATTAGGACACACTTTTATTTAAGTAATCATAAATAAATAAACATAACTTCCAAATACTATTTATTTATATACTTATATAAAAATAAAAATAAAAATAAAAAATAAATAAATAAAATATACTTAAATTAAATAAAATACTTAAGTAGAATAAGTAAAATCAGTAAAATAAATAAAAACAATATTATTTATTTTCAAACACAGCTCTCAAAAACAGTTCTCTCATAAAGGAAACAAAAAAAACATATATCTTATTATGAAACAAAAAAAAACAAACAAAAAAAAATGAATTCATAGGGACCAACCACAAAACCAAATTAGCCTAAATAAAAGAAAAGCTGAAGTTGTACGGTTCTACATCGCGCTGCGCATCAAGAAGATAACGTTTCATGTGTTTTTTAAAAGTGAAAATTGAAGTAATCTGTTTCATGGGCGGCGGGATATTATTCCATATTTTAGAGGCTGCATAACGGAAGGCGCCTCTAAACGATGCCGAACTATGCGCAGGCGTAGCCAACTGCTTCGAGCACTGCCTTCTTTCACACTGCCTCCCAAACCTGCCAAGCTTATCATATAAGTATGGCGGCTCCTGATACTTTACCACCCCGAAAAGTAAGCATGCCAGGTGCAGCTTTTGCCTCGACTTCATTCTTAGGATGAGATGATCATTTAAGAATGGCGTGACGTGAGCTCTAGCAGGTATGGAGAAACAAAATCGAGCGCAAGCGTTCTGCACCCGTTGAATGAGCCGCTTCATTCTACCCAGCAAACTCGGGCCATAGACAGCATCTGCGTAATTCAGCTTGGATAGGACCAGCGACTCAGTCAATTGCACACGCAACTCCTCTGACAAGTATGGTCGTATTCTGTATAAGACCTTGAGACGATAAAAGCTATTATTCACCGATTCCGCAATATGCTCTTCATACCTCAAGTTTCCGTCAAAAAGTAGACCTAGATTACGAGCTGTCATCACACGTGCTATTTTTTCTCCATTCAGAGTCACATTCAAATCCTCTGGTAGTTGGCTCAATTGTTTTTTTGTACCAAACAGCATGTATTTTGTTTTCAGCGAATTAAGCAACAAACAATTCTTATTGGACCAATCAGCTATTCTATCCAAGTCTTCATTCAGATCCCTAATTGCAGCACGGTAATCACTTGGTTTAAAGGATATGTAAACTTGGGTGTCATCGGCATAAATGTGATATTTGCATTTTTGTATACATTGGACAATGTCAGCACTGTAAAGATTAAATAGAATTGGTCCCAGTATGGAGCCTTGAGGTACACCTCGAGTAAGCGGTCTAGAAGCAGAAATACAGTTAGATCCGTTCGCCAAGTGTATGTTCACTGATTGACGTCGGTTGCTGAGGTAACTATGAAACCACAATAGTGTACGGCGATCAAAACCATAAGCGGACATCTTAGAAAGAAGCAGATCCAAATTTATTGCATCAAAGGCGCGGGAGTAATCGAGTAGTACTAACAATGTGCACATACCCCTTTCCTGAGCAGACAAAATGTTATCTGTCACATCAATTAGAGCCGTAGTGGTGCTCCGCTTCTTTCTAAAACCCGACTGTAATGGGGGGAGAATATTATTTTTTTCTAAAAAGTCCGTCAGCTGGTCGCAAACTATTCTTTCCAAAACTTTAGATAGGCACGGCAATATGCTTATAGGGCGGAGATCCTTTAAGCTTACCGGATTATTTATTTTCGGAATAGGCCGCACCACAGCAGTCTTCCAAAGATCAGGAAATGTCGATGTTAGTAATGAGCGATGAATAATGCCACAAACACATTCCAAAGATTGTGGTATGGTCATAATCAACATTCTTAACGATAGCCCATCACAGCCAGCAGCATTCGATTTAAGCTTGAGTATTGTGCGCAAGACCTCATCGTCACTGACCGGAACAAGAGTAAACGTATTTGCACATAACCTATGGAACTCGAAAAAGGTTAGGCAAGAGATGGTGGTATTAGGTGAACCCGGAACATTAATGAAATGATCATTTATTTTATCTGGATCATTTAAATGAGACGGAAGTTCAATATCTTGTTTTTTCGGTAAAATTGTATTTTTCAAGTTTTTCCACAATAGTTTAGGATTATTTATTTTATTATTAATATTATATTTAAAATAAGCAACTTTTTCATTAAATAAAGATGATTTTACTTGCGATTTCAACTGCTTATAATATTCCTTCTTAGATTCTCTCTGCGGTGAAGACTTACTCTTTCTACATTGTGCCAAGGCCTCGTCACGTAAGCCCATCATAAACCTGACATTATCTGTTATCCATGGCGGGGACGGTTCTTTTATCACACAGCTTTTGGAAGGTGCATGAGTGTCAAATACCAATAAAATATAATCACTAAATGCAACAACCATCTCATCCACAGTGGACAACTCAGACAATAGTTTCCAACTCAACCTTTCCAAATCACAATTAAAATCATTCAAACATATATCTTTAAATGGCCTGTACTGCAGTATGTAAGGCTGACTTTTCTCTTTTTTTATATTAAATTCGCTTATTACTACCGCATGACCGTATAAGTTACTACCCACCGATTCAACAGCAAGCCGCTTCGATTTAAGATCAGAACATACAAGATCGATCAAGGTTGCGCCAGTTTTTGTAAAATGGGTTGGGGATGTAACTAATTGATTTAGACCCAGGAATAATAAAGTGTCACTTAATTTCTTTGCTTTAATGTCCCATGTAAGTAGATTCACATTAAAGTCTCCCATCAAAATACAATGGTCGATATCGCCAAGGGAAGTAACTGAGCAAGTAACAGCGTCCAAAAATATTTCCACATCCAACCACTGTGGTCTATAGGCCGTGCCGATAGCAATTTTTTTCCCATTTACTGTTAGTATAAGCCACATTTGCTCGACCTTGTCAAATTTCGGATCTGCGGGCACACTCCAATTACGCGCACTAATACCACGTTTAAGGTAAAAGCCAACACCCCCTCCACGTCCCGAGCACACGTTGCGCGGGCGCGGAGTGTGGCGCAGCCGATATCCAGGCACATCGGGAGCGCGCCCATCCTCACCAGGTCGCAGCCACGTCTCATTCACAGCCATTATGTCGATATTATACCTATTAAAGACATCTATAAAATCGTCATGATTTGTACCTAGAGAGCCAGCATTATGAAAAGCTAATAGTAAATTCTTCGATTTAGTCATTGTTACCATGTAAACTGCTCGTAAGTCGTCGCAAGTTGAAGCCAGCATTAATGCATTTGTTTATAATTAATGTATGTTTAAAATTTATACTTATTTTAATATTATATTGCATTCTTTCTTTCAATTTCCAAGACAACATAATAAGGGTTAAAAACCTAATATCCATAATCAGTCGGCAGCAAATTTCTGCTTCAAAAAGGTAAGACAAGTTGCTGTTATAAACACTCATGCATAAAAGATATTTGTAAAATTGATTGTATGAAATTATTATTATTAATCCCACAAGAAAGTTAGTTGTTTTGTAAAGCAAATTACTGTTGATATTTAACAACATTGTAGATTGGGTCAAAAAAAAAACATAGTTTGTGACTATATAAATTAATTTAAAAAATAAGTTTACGAAATTGATCACATAAAATTCTGTAAAAATAAAACAATAAAAATAAATATAATTGAATTGTACATATTGAATTGGCTTAAAAAATAAAATTTGTATACAGGTATAATAGATAAGTGTAAATAATATTTTTGCGAATTTGTTTGAGAAAAACTGTAAATATAACAAATATATAAGTAAATAAAAGATCTCTGTAGAATTGATTGTATAAAACTGTTAATGTCAAAATGGCAACGAAATAATTTGTATTGTAGAGTAAATTACTGTAGACAATTAACAACATAAAACATTGGGAAAAAGCAACATAGTTTGTAAGTATATAAATTAATTTTAACAATAACTTTGCCCAATTTATCTCATAAAATTCTGTAAGAATAATACCGTAAACACAATAATTTAAAAATAAATAATTGTAAAGGGGATAATTGTAATCATTTAATATATTGAATTGACTGAAAAAATTAAATGTATATGTATAAAAATTAATGTAAATAATATTTTTGCGAGCTTGTTTGTGAAAAGTTGTAAATATATAACTATTAGCAAAATAAATTAAAAATGAATTGCATAGGAAATTATTGTACATAGTTAATAACATGTTAAATGGAATAAAAAAATATAATACACTATGGCATTTAAAAAATACATATAAAAATGAAAGTCTAATCCAAATATCTAAAGCTTTTTGTTGTTTCTTGTTATCTTTGACCGAGACACAACTTAGGTGTCTTCGCGAAAGCCTCGCGACAGTATTCATTGAACAATATTATCAACTACCCCCCAAAGTTACACTAAATAAAACTTCGCAAACTCATCGGAATTATCAACCACTGGTTTACTAGGGGTACGAAACTAGACTCGTGAAGCTCATCAACTAGCATCTACGAATTAAATAATCAGTCCTTTAATCGAGTCAACACTTTCTAAGAAAATGACTAGAAACGAACTCACCGGATAATGTTGTCATGTTTCTTCTACACATAGCTACTAAAACTATAGCCACTGCACCGCCGGTGCCGGCGCCGCCCGCGGGTGTTTCGTCTGCCGCCCGCGCCCTGCTCCGAGATGACTCGCGTCGCCCTGCCACGTGCCGCACCGCCTTGCCGTGTGCCGCACCGCCTTGCCGTGTGCCGCAACGCCCTGCCGTGTGCCGCACCGCCCTGCCGCGTGCCGCACCACCCTGCCGCATGCCGCACCGCACTGCCGTGCCGCCTTGTGCCGCCGCCCTGTCGCGCCACAGCTTCAACTTTGCTTCTCGTGCGCCGTCGCCGCGTCGGCGCCTTCCACTGTCCTAGCCCACCGCTGCGTAGCATGACCTTGCCACGAAATTCACATCTTCCTTGTAGTCACATAGGTTATCTGCGACAGCCGCGATGACGCCGATCCTTTCAGCGCTTTGCTGATCATCGTTATATGCCGTCTTGCCATTCCCGTCTATACCTAGATAAGATAAGATAAGATAAAAATATTCTTTATTCACTTAGACATAATAAATATGTACTTATGAATCGTCAATATTTTCCTACCACCCATTCAAGACTTTTTTAACTGACAAGAAGAATGACATAATCTGGCAGTCGTAGTCGACGTTCTTGCATAGGAATCGGGCTCACCGGGGTTGGATTCCGGTAAAACCACAGCGTTGCATGTGTTCAGAGTATTCGGGGCTCGAATACACTTTTTGCTGATTTTATATCTCGAAGTACCCGTCATTGAGTTTTCATTTCACTTCAAATCTCAATTGCACGACTCGATCTCGCTTCTGATGTCGGATGTAAGGTCAGGATTAGGCCAAACCATCTAGCATCATGTGGGCAGACGTAGGAAATCGGGCAATGAGAAGGAGATGTAATTTTCCAGTTTTTATTACAATCGGTACACTATTACAACAATCTTTACTTTGCAACAAATGACAACGTTAACACTAACTTTACAATGCTTTACAACAAACTTTAAATACTAAGCGAAACGTGGGACAGTCCCGGGACGATTACGACTTGCTTGACTTGACTCGGAGACGACTCGAACCAGAATGAGGCTCCGCCGGCTCAGCCCGCCACTCGTAACGTCACGATTCTGTCGAAGCGCGGGAAAACGCAGTTGCACCCGTCATGCAGATAGGTGGCGCTCGCGCTTGCGTTTCGTTCAGTGTCTGTACTCATGACCGGATACGACATATATATTATGGGTGTAATTTACCTAAAAATAAATGATAATTATGCTTATCTATTATATGTTTATTTTAACTTTTTGTGACAACCCTACTAAAATTTTGCACGCTGTATGACAGTCGTCTCTCTGATAGTCCTCTGTGGTACAGGTGACAAACAGTCAGAAATAGAACCCGTTCACGAGAATGACGCATGAACCAGTCATCGATCGCTTCGCTCAACCATATTTTGGGGAACGTAACGACCCGCCTCGATACCACCGCAGAATTAATAAACTACCAAGCCTAAATTATTATGCAATTAGTGGCGATATATTACAATATTATGTAAAAATGTTATCTTTAATGTATACCAGATATTTAAAAAAAACCTGTCTGCCATTAAACATCGATCTATTGATTTTTTATTTAAAAAAAAATAATACCTAAAGCTAAGCAGCAGACACACAACTGTAGACTTGGTGGAAGGTTAAATAGGTGAAGAAAGCTTGTAACGATGCCGTTTCGTTCCAGTCTCATGGACGGTTAGAACCTCTATGATGGCTGGAAACTCCACAGTTAACTTATTAGCCATCAATAGTATTCTGTACCTGTTCTTTCAAAATTAAAAAATAAATAAAATGATCCAGTCCTACTAAAACCATCGTGCTGTGCAACCAGAGCTTGCGTAAGCATTACCAGTTTATCAGATTTATGTAAATACTAGCTTCCGCCCGCGACTTCCTCCGCGTGGACATTCGAGAAAATACTTAGGGGACCAATAACCTGGGTAGAAGTATTCTATGTTTTAATTTCATACAAATCCGACCAGCCGTTTTTACGTGATTAGTCGGGTCCTCCCAGCAGCCTTGCGCGAGGCAGAACGTTTGCCACGTGCGGCGGGCCTCGCACGAGGCTGCTCACTTGATAAGATAAGATATGATAAGATAATGATTTATTTCATAAAACATGGTACAAAAGTTTGTTGATGTCAATTTGTGATAGTTGAGCTCATATTCGACCGTCAAAACGGCATAGAAAAGTTTACTTAACATACAACAATTATTTCATTATTTCTTATAATTTCAAAATAAAATACATTGACAATTTTATACCAAAATCAAATACAATGTCAGTTAAACCAAATCAAATAAAATGTCAATTGGTGAGGGAGGACCCGCCTAATCACGGCTGATCGGATTTTTATGAAATTAAAACATAGAATACTTTTATCATGGTTATTGGTCCCCTAAGTATTTTCTAGAATGTCCACACGGACGAAGTCGCGGGCGGAAGCTAGTAAATAATAAGTGTCTGTTTCACAATCAAAAAGTAAGTTCTGAGTAGCTTAGGTACCAAGAACTTGTTAGGTACCAAGAACTTTTAGGGTACATAAGATGATTTAGGTTTTTATTTACCCCCTGGGTTTGGTTTTCGGAAAATTACGAAATGGGTTGCCTATTTATTTTAAGAAGTAATCCTACAAAGTTTCAAGTTGAAATGTCTATTTTACCCCCTTAGGGGTGGAATTTCCAAAAATCCTTTCTTAGTGGATGCCTACACTGTATAACGTATCTATGTGCAAAATTTGAAGTCTCTAGGTTCAGCAGTTTGGGATGTGCGTTGATATCTCAGTCAGTCAGTCAGTCAGTCAGGACTTTGAATTTTATATATTTAGATTTCATGATGGTGATTATATAATCCATAGCCCAATTAATAGCCCACCGGATTAGCAAACTGAAGTGGCAGTGGGCCGACCATATAAGCCGCAGGACCGATAACCGCTGGGGTAAGCGAGTTCTAGAGTGGAGACCGCAAATCGGCAAACGTAGTGTAGGACGTCCTCAGACTAGGTGGAGCGACGATCTTTGCAGGGTGGCTGGCAAGAGCTGGATGAGAGCAGCCACTAATCGTGCTCGATGGCGTACTCTTGGAAAGGCCTATGTTCAGCAGTGGACGTTAATAGGCTGATGATGATGATGATGATGATGATGATGATTATATAAATTTAAATATAAATTGTTTTAATGTAACAGGAACCCGTGTATCGGGGTAAGCTAAGCATATCATACCTATTTATTTAAATATTACTGTTAGATAATTTTAAACACACTTGCTCATACAGTGAGCCTTATTACATCGATCTTAGGGCCATAAACCGAACTATAACATACGCGTGCATAATAATATTACAGTACTAGTTGCTTAATATAATTATCCCTACAAAGTTAAGTAAGTACTTAACTGCAAATTATATGCGAGTATACAGAGACTTTTCAATTTAACCAGGTAACACAGTATCCCTACAAAGTTAAGTTAGTACCTAACTGCAAGTTATATGCGAGTCAACAGAGCATTTTCGATTTCACCGGGTAATAGATTCAGTTCTTTTTTTGTAACAACAAAGAGGTTTTATACGTCTGAAAATCCATTTACGTTTTTAGAATAAATAAATGTGTCCCTAATTAAGACAAAAATCATTATTAAGTATATTAATACTAAATTATTTATAATTCACAATAATTTGCTATTAAACCTTTGCATTTTATCACTATTTAATTAGTTTGAAGTAGGCTGTATGGCTGTATGTAATCAATCACCTGACATTTGGCGCGTGCAAAAAAAACTTCTTCTTCTTTTTCCCTTAGCTAATATTAGGATATTGTATGCAATAAATGTTTGTTTTTCCTCGCAAGTGTGTTGAAAAGGTGCGTATGAAACTCGTGAGCAACTTACTAGACACTCGGCTGATTTACACCCTCGCCTGCGGCTCGGGCTGAAATCGTTTTTTAAATTCACAATATTAAATAACGAAATACAAGACACAAGCAAACAACGAATGCCAAAAAAAATACAAAAATAAACTTCTTTCTTTTCATTCTACTCAGAAAATATTTGAATTAAAGATGAATCTTTTACCCGCAGCCTCGTGTATAATGAGCAACCTAGCTCACTTGTATTATAATGTACTATTAAATACCTAGGACATTTATATTAGGGCTTAAAGTATCAAATTGCCGTTTTGTATGGAGATTTTTGTAATAATTTTTTTCCATACTAACGTTTTTGGAATTTATTCAATGACTAGTATTATGTAACCTTACAAAATTTTACACACGTATTTATGAACATTTTAACTACTAAATGACACATTCGTTAAGAGAAAATTTTTTTTTTCACTTAATTACAACTAATAAAGTACGAAATTCTGGAAACAAAAATAGTCGTAACTTTCGGGATAAGTTTTTTCTATGTAAATAATCAAATATCGTGGTTATTAAATTATCAAAAGTTGCTCGGTACGGTCTTAATGTAACGCAATATTAAAGAAATTATATATTTCTTATACTTATCATAAAAGTTGTTAAGCTAAATGTACAAAAGAAAAAAACGGCAATTTCATTCTTTAACCCCTATTATTAATTTATTGTCATTTTCTTATAGTTCCTACCTATACTTTTCTTTTACCAGACAATCAAACAAGTCTCTGGATTGCTGATCTTTTATTCAATGTTCTACATTCTACCACTAAATCGACTACACATAATTTTCTGACGAATTCCGGCGCTCCGGCTCCTGTACTGCTGCCCTGCGACGGAGGTTTCGCCACAATGACCCCCTCCCTCCTGAAGCTAAGATTGCCTCTCTGAAACAAATTCTGGATCTGCGCCTGCTTTAACAAGCTCTAGACTAGCTGCGCTGCTGAATATACACCGATTGTTTTATAAAAAAAAACGAACATTTAAGTGTACTAACAAAGAATAATATGAGCAGTTTTTTAAGTAATTAGGTAGGTACAAATTATGTTTTATAACTTTTCAGTACATATACTTATTTCAAATATTTTTTATATAAATTAATAATCAATGAATTCATTTTTGCGTTCATTAGTTTTGTGTGAAACAAAAACGAATCGATAAAAACTATAATAATACAATGAAAGAGGTTGCATTGCAAACTCCATCTTCATACGCTGCGACCAAAAAGAGGTTGCATTGGAGTCTTCATACTACCACGTAATATTATAGTATTCTTTGCTACCACATACTACGCTGTGACCCAAAAGCATCCCAAAAGAGGTACGTGCAGGCGGTACGAGTGATCTTCTCTTCAATCTTAACAAACATTTGGGAAGTTTTAACATAGCGTTTACTTACTTTGTAATAAAAAAAAATATCTATAAAAATCAAAAGGTACATACATATTATTCATAAGAATTGTTGCTTCTAAGATAGACTATTTCTATGTTACATGTTGAGCAATATTTTACGTTAGTCCATTCGACGTAAGGCAAAATACATATACCTACTTACCTAATATTTTTATTTTGTTTTATTTTATTTTATTTAAAAGGCACAGTAACAAATTACAATTCAAAGCTTTCATAAATTTTCCTTATAGCCAGATAATGAATTAAAACTGTATTTCTAAAAAAATGTGCACAGCATTTACAAATGCATCATATAGAATGACAAATACTTATCTGTTTCTATATATACAGAATTGGTATAATTTTATTTTATTTATTTTATTTTATCCACAACGGGGTAGCACTTAGCCTTCATCACACCTGATGTTAAGTGGTGATAAGGCTGAAGGTGAAAGCGCACTACTCCCGGAATCCTCAACCAATGAGGAACTGGCTATCATATCTCTAACTGCCGAACACAATAATGCTGAAAACATCATTGTTATGGCGTCAGACTTAGATAAGATGGTGGTAGCTAGCCAGGCGGACTAAGAACAAGTCTTACCACCAACCAAACCGAATACAATATGTACCCCCACTGGGAATCGAACCCGGGACCTCTTGGTCTGAAATCGGTGGTGTGAACCACTAGACCACAGAGGCGGTTACCACTAGACCACAGAGGCGGTTATACAACATTAATAACAACATTTAATTAAATTTATAATAAAAGGAAATAACATTTTAGTACATTGTGTGCAACTTTGAAAAGATAGTAAAAAAAGAACACTATTGACTATTGACATATAAGGCCACTTACCATCAGACAGGTCATATTTATGCGTTTATCATTTTTTCTTTTAAAATATATATTTTTTAATGACTGAAAATTAAAGTTAAGCAATTTTCGTTAGGGCCGGTCAACGCATGGATTGTGAGACGGGTAAATTTTTTCTAAATACTTTATTTTCCATTTTTCTACAACGCATGGATAATTATTATAATATACATTTTACCTCGAGCCCCTGCTTGCTCTGGAAGACACGTCATGCCGCTGGTCCCGGCTGAACTTGCTAGCACCCACCAACCCGCACTGGGCCTGCGTCACAGAATATTATAATAGTACTAACCTGCGTAGTGGATTGGTTAAGGAAAAGAAGAGGAATTTCGCACGAAGGCGAAGTCGAATTTCAGTGTTTCGCACTAGCGTGATTTCAACTTATAGTGAATCGAAATAAAGATATTTCGCACAATCGTTATTCGCAAATCCGTTTGTCGAACTCAAGTAGTGCACTCGGTGTGGTGACCAGGAGTCTACCAGGTTTATAGACCATCTTAGTCAGTCGGCTGATCTAGCTCTGGCCCGATATCCGTCAGCGCAGTTAGTCATTCTGGGGGACTTCAATGGCCATCATAAAGAATGGTTGTTCCCGTACCAGAAGACCGACCATGCTAGGCGAGAAGCGCGTAGATTAGCATTTACGCACGACCTCTCTCAGCTAGTAAACTGCGCTACGCGGGTGCCAGATATAGACACACACACTCTGAACTGCCTAGACCTTCTGCTGACAACTGACCCAGACAGGCATTCTATATCGGTATCAGCCCCTTTAGGGACATCCGATCAGGGCCCTAGTGGTATGAGACTGGTGTGGCGATACAAGTTGGTAGATTGGGATGAGATGCGGCATTTCTTTGCATCTTTTCCTTGGCGGCAATGCTGCATTTCTTCAGAGGATCCGTCAAAATGCGCTGACGCTGTTACCGAGATCAATACTTCGGGGTATGGAATATTTCATACCATACTTTGATGTTCCGTCGGGCGGTTAAGCTCGCCCCTGGTTCAATGCAGACTGTCGCAGCAGAAAGAGTCAGCATTTCCAGCCTGGGCTGATGCTCGAGAGCGCAAATCACCGGACACTCAAACCCTGAAGAAAGCCTATAACCGAGCCGCCAAGTCTAGTAAACGAATGTTGCGCAGGGCACGTTTTGACGATATCGGCCGAATTGGAGCCAAACTTACTTCCCACCCATCTGGAAGTAGAGAGTTCTGGTCTCTAGCCAAAGCCGCCGAATTAAATTTCTGTCGTCCTTCTTTTCCACCTCTGCTGAAACCAGACGGATCACTTGCTCATGCTGCGACTGAGAAAGCATTCTTGTTTGTCTCTCTCTTTGCAGAAAATTCGCATCTAGATATCGGTAGCAAAATTCCACCTATGATACCTCGTGCTGACTCCTTTAAGGGAGATATACAGATACGCAATAAAGAGGTTCTCAAGGCTCTCCGTACTCTAGATGTAAACAAAGCTAGTGGTCCCGATGATACCATCGGGATACCCCAGCAATTGTTATGCGCAACTGTGCACCTGAACTCTCTCCTGTTTTAACTCGCCTGTACCGCCTCTCACTTGAGACTGGACTAGTACCCCAATCGTGGAAGCTTGCAAATATGCAACCTGTGCCCAAAAAGGGGCAGCCGTGCCGACCCTTCCAACTATAGGCCAATTTCAGTCACGTCCATACTCTGCAAGACTATGGAACGTGTACTGAACAATCGTCTATTGGCATATCTCGAAGACAACGACCTCCTCAGTGACCGCCAGTTTGGTTTTCGCCGCGGTCGGTCGACTGGAGATCTTCTTGTGTATGCCACCCATCTCTGGAATGAAGCGATCGAAAAACATGGCGAATCCCTTGCCGTATCGCTCGACATCTCCAAAGCCTTTGATATGGTCTGGCATGGCAGCCTCATAAGCAAGCTTCCCTCATACGGTATCGCTGATAGCCTTTGCACTTGGATGGCTGACTTCCTCCGGAATCGCCTAATCCGAGTTGTGGTGGATGGTCAATCATCCGACCTAAAAGACATTAATGCAGGTGTTCCGCAAGGATCTGTCTTGTCTGCAACACTGTTTCTTCTGCATATTAATGACCTGCTGGTGAACACTACTATCGGGTATGCAGATGACACCACCATAACTAACAGATATATTCCAACTACAAAGGCTACCAATGTTGAAATCCAGTCTTGTCGAAAGTCCCTTGTTGCGCAAATGAATCTGGCACTTCAGGCAGTCTCCGATTGGGGCGAGGCCAATCTTGTCAGTTTCAATGCCACTAAAACGCAGGCTTGTTTATTCACCGCAAAACGGAGTCCTTTCCAAGTGACTCCGACTTCCCAGGGTGTATCCTTGCCGATAACCGAAAATCTGCAACTTCTTGGCGTGAACTTATCATCCAACCTGAATTTTGGAGAGTACATCGATTCCATTTGTAAGTGTGCTGCTAAGAAATTGGGCGTCCTCTCTAGGGCTAAGCGGTACTTCACGCCGGACCAACTGCTTTTGTTATACAAAGCGCAGATTCGTCCGTGCCTGGAGTACTGTTGTCACCTATAGGATGGTTCTGCTAAGTATTAGCTAGAACTTCTGGAATCGATCGAAAACCGTGCCAGGAAGCTCATTGGAAACTCAGCGTTGGCTACGGCGGAACTTCAGAGCCTCAGTCACCGTCGCAAAGTTGCGTGTCTATCGGTTTTTTATAGAATACACTTTGGGGAGTGTGCGAGAGAACTGCACGACCTTGTTCCTGCAGCCCCTTTCCACCATCGGGGAACCAGACGCAGCCTAGCTTATCACCCTTATGTTGTTGACACTCCACCTGTCCGCACTGAACGCTTCGCAGATTCGTTTCTTATGCGAACCGCTAAGGAATGGAATGCGTTGCCTGCCTATGTGTTCCCCGATAGCTACAACCTTGGTATCTTCAAGGCCAGTGTGAACAGGCATCTCCTGGACAGTCAGCCTCAAAATGATCTAAGCGTTCAAACCTACCAAAAAAAAAGTATCTGAAGATTTGACAAAAATCACTCTTAGCACAAATACTTTAAGGTGTACTATCATTTGTTGTCATTTGTTCTCAAACAAAAAATGAAAATGCATCTTTATGTCTTGAGGTAGGTAAGGTTGATTTTTGTCAAATCTCTAGATACTTTTGGTAGGTTTGAACGCTTAGATCATTTTGACGCTGACTAGCCAAGCATGCAACATCTTCGGCCACATCCTGTTAACAAACAAGATGGTGGTCAAACGCCTGCCCAGTTTTATATATATAAAAAAAACATCACTTTCCGAATATGAGAGATGAAAAAGATTGTGGCACTGTAAATGTGCATTTCAGTATTATTGTAGGTTAGATTGGCGATCAATTAAATACAAACCATATTTCATTAACAGTCTTTATTTTTCGTTTTATCCAATCAATTACAATAGAAATAACATTTCCTAAAATAAATAATTACCTACATACTTATTCAAATATCTTCATTACACTAAACTAATAGTAAACACTAAACAAATAGTCATTATAATAACATACCTAGACCAAATTATTTTAATTTTTAGTTTTTTGCATTCACAATGCAATTTTTATTACTGAAAAATGGAAAATGAAGTATTTAGAAAAAATCGACCCGTGAAAAATTATGAGGCGGGTCGATTTTTTCTAAATACTTCATTTTCCATTTTTCAATATCTAGACCACTTTAGATTAAACAATTTATATATTTTGTAACTGGGAAGATACAATGGGGCTGGTCACAGCCATCTCTATCGTCTTCTACAAGCCATACGCATAAAGTTGCCAACGCAACGTAGTTTTAAGTGAACCGATTTGACATCGTTTGCACCGTTTGACAGGTAAACAGCGAGTAAACCTCGAGTACTGAATCCTATGGAGATGGCATATTATCTTCTATACATCTATACAAATAAATAAAATTGGAGTGTCTGTTTGTAACATTAAATAACCGCTTTTTACTACGTGCATATGATTAATTATACGGTACATATACCAAAATGACATGTTTTACAATTTTTGTCTGTCTGTCTGTTTGTTCCGGCTAATCTCTGAAACGGCTGGACCGATTAATACGACAATTAGAAGAAGTATAAAATTGAATTGCAAGATTTTCTTACATTGTGACTTAGTTACACCTCACTTTTTCGTAGGTATGCCACCTCCATAGGATTTAGTACTCAGAGGAGTAAACCGGTTCACAGCAATGTTGCCGTTCCGTATCATAGCATGGCTTGTAGAAGACGATAGAGACTGCTGTGGGCTGGTATATCCATCTGAATAAAAGCCCTAAACTAAATAAAGAATAAAAAATATAATGTTAAGACGACAATGCGACAAAAATGTTAGGGGATGAAAGTTTGAAACATTGAACGTGGCACTAGCGTCCATACTGACATCTGGACATCCACGTACAACTTTTTAAATCCCTTTCTTTTAAATGTTAAATTTTTTAAATGCTTGACAAATCTTTTCCAAAAGTATGAAATGTGTTTATAAAAGGACTGTTCTTCATATCTCTGTACTTACATTATTGTATTAGTGTAATATGAATCTAATAGAGACAGTTTAAGTCCAGAATAATGCTTGACTCGTGACATGTTGAGAGTAGAGCACTACCTCTACGAGGCGTGCAAAAGGTAAAAATTATTAAATCTTTTTAGGTAAATGATGTTGGTAAGCGCAAAACACAACAAAAAATATTGATGAAACTTTACGTACATAAGCCGTGACTCGGACTAGGTTATAGAATGCATTTTGAATCTTGAATCTTGAATCTTGAATCTTGAATCTTGAAAACATAAATAAACAGGTATTTTAACTAACATAGTTACACGTCAATATCACACAACAAGTTGTTTTTTTTTAATCACGTCTTCGTGATATAAATCTATTCTTTTGAAAAACTTCTGATCGAAATTCACCATAATATTAAATGCATCGCTGGGAACGCGCCTGGCCAAATGCTCCCATTGTTTCTTTTGTATAACTTTTTCAAACAAAACTAAATTAGGTATATCGACCGAGGGCGTACCGGAATGCGACCTTATCGGCAGCACCCGATTCTCACTTGGGTATTTACAATGCTTGCTATTGGGTGCACTTTTTTGGATTTAACTCTACCAAAGTTATTCGGTATCACGCAAATTCTTAAAGCAAACCCTTCCTTTGTCTTGATCAATGTGTTGATCGTGTTCTTACTTGACTATTTTCTGATAACACTAAAGTAGTAGGAATTTTCAAGTAGTG
Source organism: Crambus lathoniellus (assembly GCA_949710035.1). Taxonomy (NCBI): domain Eukaryota; kingdom Metazoa; phylum Arthropoda; class Insecta; order Lepidoptera; family Crambidae; genus Crambus; species Crambus lathoniellus. The sequence continues at coordinate 11,751,917 of OX453299.1, read as the reverse complement.
AAAGATAAACCTAATTATATAACTATAACCACTATGTAACTGTAACATCATTATTTGTTTGTGGTTTTCTGAGCTGTAAGCCAATTTCGTATCCGTCTACGTCTTTCATCATAACATCTAACTTAACCCTAATTTGTGGAATATCACTCTTCTCTGGATCGGGGACTACATGTAATTTTCTCAGGATAGCTGTCAGGGCTGTTTTAACCGACATCAACCCATACTGGTAACCTGCAAAAAGGATTATTTTACTTTAATAATTATTACTCGTACAATGGCTCTAAAATTATTTTTTTATTTCAGCTCTTATTTTATTATTTCAGTGGTCTGAAAGTTGAGTTATACACTCTGTTTTCAGTTCTGTTTACTCTATTGCTCAATTACTCATGTCTTATGTTACAAGGCAGGCATCAAAAGACTCGTATTCCTAGAATAATAAATGTGTTGAGTTGAGGTAAGACTTTTCAAGATAACGCGCTGCGCAGACGTGTATCTTGTGTGAGGCACAAGGCACAAAAGCTACGTTTGTATGAAATCAGTTAAATTAACTAAACCCAAAAAGTGTGTACACACAAAACACGTATGCGCAGGGAGGACTTATTTCATATATACAACGTGTTAATGCAATCAGCGAAAAGCCCATAGACTCCAACAAATTTAGTGTATATTCAATTTAATTCCATTTAAAAATGTTTTTTTGAATAAACTTCCATTATATTCGTGCTCATAGGTCTCCGTGACTTTATGACAGATTTTAAGCTCTACTATGACGTAAGAGTGCACGTGTCGCGCGTGTATTTAATAATAGATTTTTGTAAAAATTTCATTTTTATGACAACCTTTTTTGCTGACTGTACTTTAATATTGTATTGTCATCTAAACCAAACCTGTTTACAAAATTTCAGCTCCATCGGACTCTGGGAAGTGGGTCAAATTAAGCTTGCAAGATTTGTCCCCCACTAACTAACAAACTAACTAAGGTTGTAATAAAAAGGCAGTAGACACAAACATTTTTAGAAGCAGCAAATAATGAAAATGTGTGAAATCGATTCTACTCTCGATTCTAAACAATAATACTTTCTCAGTTTCGCTAAAAGTATTAACATGTTGTAAGTATATATTTGGTAGCTGACAGTGGTATCCCACACAAGACCGTACATAAAGTGTCTTGCAAAGAGCAACTAAGTGAAAAGGAATTTTTTTATTTCCATCACTATATTTTCCTACTCTTGTACTTTTCGAGTATCTACAATATCGTTGCTACAATATAGCGATGCTATTTTAACCGTCTATTCTTCATACTAGAAAATAGTCATGTTGCATCCGCTCTAGTTAATGTTGGGAACATTACACTCGAAATTGTTGACCACTATGTCTACCTAGGACAGACAATCCATTTAGGTAAGTCCAACTTCGAGAAAGAGATCTCTCCTCGAATCCAGCTCGGATGGGCAGCGTTTGGGAAGCTCCGGCATATATTTGCGTACAAAATTCCTCAATGTCTCAAGACTAAGGTCTTTGACCAGTGTGTGTTGCCAGTTATGACTTATGGAAGCGAGACGTGGTCTTTTACTATGGGTCTCATAAGAAGGCTCAAGGTTACCCAGCGAGCAATGGAGAGAGCGATGCTTGGTATTTCCCTGCTCGATCGAATCAGAAATGATGAGATCCGCAGGGGAACTAAAACGACCGACATCGCTCGAAGGATTGCTCAGTTGAAGACTGAAGTGGCAGTGGGCGGGACACATAGCGCGGAGAACCGATGGCCGTTGGGGCGGAAAGGTTCTCGAATGGCGACCGCGAACCGGACGACGTTCCGTGGGCAGGCCCCCTACAAGGTGGACCGACGATCTGGTCAAGGTCGCGGGAAGCCGCTGGATGCGGGCAGCGCAGGACCGATCGTTGAGGAGATCCTTGGGGGAGGCCTATGCCCAGCAGTGGGCGTCGTACGGCTGAAATGATGATTCTTCATATTTACTGATACTTTATAATGGAAAGCTTCTTTAGACTTGAGAATTATTAATAGTAGATTGTTTAGCAAGGGATGTATGGCACCCATAACAGTCGAGTGTTTTGGCGCACGAACGAAGTGAGGGCGCCGATAGTTCGAGACTGTTATGGGTCCATACGCCCGAAGTAAACACTCTACTTTTCATTTTGAATATGAGGAAAGTAAAAATAAACAGAAATAATCTAAAAAATATTTTTCCCATGGCCGCGGAATTTTCGAAAGACTATAACTTTTTTGTTCATTTTCTCTGTTTTAAGGAAGGCAAGGAAAACTAAGTCCATACAGTTTTGTTTGGTGTTTGACCCGTACTCTATACAATTCCATGAAATTAATAGCCTGATTTTTTAAGTTACAAATAACTTATTTGGTTTAATCTGTTTCTAAAAACGATTCTTAAAAAAACAATGTTTAAGATATTAAAATAATAATTCTACGACATTAATTATTTTATATAATAGCAAAACATGGCTGTATAGGTTTCTGTGACTTTGCCTGTATTACATACCTTTGGTAAATAAATGTCCAAAGAGGTAAGACTCTACACACGTTCCTATCCGACCTCCGATCCGATTTGGTCTTCTCCCAGACCAAATCGGAACGTGTGTAGCGCAGATTTGTTCTGGGAGCAGACCAAATCGGCTGTCGGATCGGAACGTGTGTAGATGCTATTACAGATTTTGACATGACCCCTCCTATTCCTTTTTTAAATTTCATAACGGCCCTAGGGCCGCCACATACCACTTTCAACCCGCATTTTAGGCAAGTTAGGAGTTACTTTCAGATTATGAGATATGAAAAATTATTTGTTATCGAGAAGTATGTTATCATACTTTGATATTAGCAATAAATAACAATAATTATATAAAGGATGTTATAAATTTATAATATAGGAATTCATCAGTTAAATAAATTATAATGACCTGTTCAAAATTTTAAGAGTCGAGGTAGAGTGTTCACGTGTTGTATTTGTGCCGCATTTCTAGTTTAAGTTTGTTTACACAAGACTATAAACATAATTATAAACTTCTTTGAATGAATCATATGTCAAAAGAATGTCTTAGTTTTTCAGCTCGATACGAGCCGCCACATGTTGCAGATAACAGCGGTTGTTTCCGCAGGCTCATAGGTAAGTGGCAGACTTTTGTACTGGTTGATGTATGATCGAAACACTAAGGCACTTGATAGAACTAGAAGAGATTTTAATTTTAACAACAATACGTTGACAGCACTGACAATATTAAAAGGATGACCCCTTTTAATTACAATATATATAATTACCTGGACAGTTCCTGGGCCCATAGCTGAAAGGCATATAACTGCAGGAGTGTTTGAGGTTGAACCTCTCGGGCAGAAATCGGTCGGGGTCGAACTTCTCGACGTCGGGCCCCCAGTGCGCGGGGTCCCGGTGGATGCCCCAGATGGAGATCACCACCCCGGAACCCGCTGGTAATACACTGCCGGATGCTGCAGAATTCAAGAGGTATAGAATGTTATACAATACCTTTAAATTATTAAAGAAATGTAAACAACGGTAAAAGCTTTATTATTAATTAAATTTTTATTCACTGGGGTAGCACTTAGCCTTTATCACACCCGATGTTAAGCGGTGATAAGGCTGAAGGTGGAAGCGCACTACTCCTTGAATTCTCAATTACTGAGGAACTGGCTGTTTTATCTCTAACTGTCGGAACACAACAAATACTGAAAACATATACCCCCACTGGAAATCAAACCCTTTTGTATTTTATTTTCTGAAATATTGTGCTACAAAGGTCAGTGACCAAAACCAATCGCTGCAAAACCCATTGCACGTAGTCTTGTATGTCCTACCCCTAGAGTGTAATTTAAGCACACGTAGGCGCAGAGTGGTAAGTCGGCCCGCGAGCTGACTTTTGCTCACCGCCGTGGCTGATCGCTTGCCGTTTTTCTCATAAATGTAAGCTAGATGAGCACTATCAACTTCGATCAACAATAGTACCTTTTACTATCAGCATAATAAAGTTTAAAGGTTTTATTGATATTTAGAATTCTCATTCAGATCATGATCAGAGTGGAGAATATTGTTCTCACGAAAAGTAATGTTCATTAGTTGTTAAATATCGGAAAACGATAAATATCCACGCGGACTAAGTCGCAGAAAACAGCTAGTACCTATTAAAATACGCCTCCAAAGTTCCAAACACCGTCAGCGTGGCTTAACCATCGCAAACTTTAAGGCGGCTGTCGCATATCTCTCGCTTTTGCCGTGTTTCACGGTAAGAGGCACGCAGTTATTTGCACAACCGGAGCGGATGCGGAGGCCATTGTGCGGTTTTCTCTTTTTTATTTAGCGGGCCGCAATAAGTAATGAGTAATGAAACCCTGAATGTATCAACTCTTAGTATAGGTGGATACTTAACCCGGCGAGCATGAGGTGAAATAAAGTTACATCAAGCATGAGGCATACACTTAAGTTAATGTACCACAAATTAGTTCTTATTGTTATTTTATAAACTTAATTGGTTTGATTTTGTAATAAGTATAATGTTCTTTAATAGGAAATTAATCGAGTTCAGAATTATACAATAATTTTTATTTAATCTCGTTTTTCATAAACTATGTAGTCAAAGTAACAAATCTTAACAAAATAAGATTTACAAAAATTACACATAAAATAATTCTTTGGAATTTAGTTCACTTAAAATTAAGAGATAATGAGATCCTCTTCGTAAAAAAAAAAATATAATGAATATTTTGGTAAAAATTTGACTAATCGCTGTCATGGTGTGACATACCCCCCAACAGGTATGCGCACTAATATCGCAGCCGGTATCCCGGGCGACACTGCGATCATGCCACTATCCTGCCCTGCGAGCCCCTTCCTCCAGCTACTGAGCGCGCTAGTGTTGTCAGACGAGAAACTTAAAAAATACACGACTTTGAAAATGTAACAGGGTATGAGATACCCTGGGTCATGCTCGCCGGGTTAATGTTATAACTATTATTAGCCAGGCATTCTATGTTTTATTAGAATACCGGCATTTGGTCAAAAAAAATATTATGATGCAATCTTTTAAATTTACAAAAAAGCCATGCATAAGCAAAATTTGTCTTGAAAAACGTTTTAAAATAAAATACCATTTGTGAATAGTATGAAAAACGGGATTTTTTACTATGTTTTGAATTGTTGTCAAGTCCCCGATATTTCGGCGCAGTTGCACACACCATGATCACAGAGTAACTGAATAAAGTTAATGCGGGTTGGATGTTAGGAGCAGACAAATTTGTCTACCCTCTCTCTTGTTCCTTTACTACGCTCGATACGCCCGTACCACTGTTTTCGTTCGCATTCAACTCGAAGTTGTTCACTCGTTCAACTCGTTTTTGTTGTAGCTTGTCGCGTTAAGGAGCATTTTAAGGCTGTCAAGAATAATGACACGCAAAAATCAGCAATTGCGGAACACCTAATACAGTAGGGGCCTAATCACTGGATTGAGTTTAATGACCCTCAGATCATCTCGGCGGAACGCCACTATATACCAAGACTGGTCTGAGACGCGATTGAAATTAAGAAGCACGAAAATAATTTAAATCGTGAAGACGGGTATAAATTGTCGAATGTCTGGAATCCAGTGATTCGGTTGTGCAAATACCAAGATAAACAACAAAGTATCCTTCCGCGTAGGGATACTGTAAGTTTGTGTTATGAGAATGAGAGATTTTCTGCCAGCAAATAAAAAGAAAGGTTAATTTATTAGCTCGATAGATGGCGCTGACCTGACATGTATTTCAAAAATGTGCAAGAAGGTGCAAGGCCAAAAAAATAAATGTCAAATAATTCTATTCCTTTTGTTTTGCGTTGCAATACCATACCGACCATACCGTCAGTTGTATCTGTTAAAGTTGAATTTTTTAACTCGTTTTTTATGAATTTTTGTTTAGTTGTTGACGTTCTGTTGTATGTTTCACGTTTTTGTTAAGTTTTAGTTTTGTTGTTAAATAGGAGTGGGCGATACGAATCGTTTATAGTTACTGAAACGTATACTGCATCAATATCGTCAAATCCGATATCGATGCGTTCTGAAACTATATATTTTAGAAAACACTATATCGCGTTAGGATTGCGATGTGCGTTGAGATCCTATATTGTACGGGATCCGATAAATCCAATTCAAGAATATTATTAGTAGGTACTCGATGCGTTCTGAAAATACGATATCGGCATCGGCATTCGGCAATATTGTGTTTTGTTTGTGATATTGCATGACATGTGTTCGATGCGCGTCGGCAACACGATATTGTACCCTACTGCAATGGAATAGGAATACGAGTATAGAGCACGTCATTCCAAACGAGCGAGAGTAGCGTGAAACAGCGATAGTTACTCATACGTACAATTCTCTACTTTATTTACATCGCAATAAAGTTTATTTGTTACTTGTATCAGGAATATCGGTTCGGTTGTAGGTTTCGATCATATCTATCACTGTATAGGATTCATAAAACTTTGCTTACCTTCGACATCACCGATATTAAAATATATGGTTTCAGAATCCGATATCAAATATCGATATATAGTTTCGAATCGATTTACAAAAAAAGATATATTACCCACCACTATTGTTAAAGATCTGTTGTATGTTTCACGTTTTTGTTAAGTTTTTTTGTTCCTGTTCCGAGCCCTATTCTTTGTTTGAAGAACTTTGTAAGCGCGATGTAGGTTCTCCGTACTATTCGCCGGTGCCGTTAGTGGTTATGTGCGCCTCGTCTAGATATCGCCACACATTTATCCTTCACCAATGAGCAAGGACTACGGTTCCTGGTATATAATAATAATAATAATAATAATAGTGAGAAGGTTCCTGTCTCTGGATCCTTAACCATCGGTAGCCGGGACCCTGATCTTGCTACCGTTGGGGAACTGCATTTTTGTATTTTTAAATGTTATATTTTTTAGTGTTATACATTGTAAAAATTTAATGTTTAGAAATATAATTTTGTAAGTATTTAAAATGTAATAAAGGGAATAATAATAATAACTCAAGCTTCTGCCGCGGCCACATTGCAAGCTGGCGTTGCTGATAATGATGGTGGAGATGATATGGTTACTACTGTAAGTCCCCAATACAATGATATATTGAGGAGTACTCTTGAAGATGTAGTTCGGGAATTTCGATCGACTTCGGTTCACCTTAGACCTCGGCTTCCGCGTTTTCCCATGCACAAAAAAAATAGGGCGCTGATGTGTGCTTTAGATTTGCTACTACCAAATTACTTTGACAGTAGCACAAAGTAACTACGCGGGCGGTCGCCGTAGTGAAGACCTGGCTGATACTGCGGCTATTACAGCTTGTCGTGTTGCTCAAGTCAAATTTCCAAATACTGACACAGCAACACGCCCTCGCCTGGCTGTACCAGCCTGACAGTGTTGGATTGAGCGTCGTATCAGTGAGGCTAGGGTACTCATCAGTAAGCTCAGCTGCTTTAGGGAGGGCATCGTGCGCCCTAGTGTCATGCGCTTTGTCAAACGTGCATTCTTGGGAACTGGTATTAGTCCTCAAAAATATATTATATGTGTCACAGAGCACATCGACTTCCTGAAGCAAAAAATTTGTGCATGGGCTAATCGTATTCGAAGGTATAGGGTGCGAGTCGATCGCTTTACTCAGAACCGCATGTTCGAGAGAGATCAACGACGTGTTTATGCATCCTGGGAGCGATCGGATCAAAGTGATACTGATATGCATCGGCTGGATGATGATGCCATGATTTCTTTTTGGCACAGCATCTGGCCCGTGCCTGTCACTCACTCTGAAGGCGCGTGGATGGAGGATGTTGAGCGTTCGTGTGAGCTTATACCTGATATGAATGAAGTAACCATTGACTACCAAGACGTAGTTTGTGCAGTTCGTTCCTTACCCAACTGGAAATCTCCAGGCCCGGACGGACTGCACAATTTCTGGTATAAATGGTTACCTAGCTCGCACGTTTGCTTAGCATCTCAATTTCAATGTGCTTTATTATCTCAGTCGCTTCCAGAATCTATGACAACAGGCATAACCCATCTGCTCCATAAATCTGGTAGTACTTCGGACCCCAAAAACTATAGACCTATCACCTGTCTGCCAACAATTTATAAAATTCTTACGTCCATTTTGAGATGGTCGAAGATTAATAAACACATTGATCAAAATTTTATTATGTTCGCCTCTCGAAATGGATGTAGGAATGGGGCCCGTGGTACTAAGGAGCTACTCCTCATTGACATGGCTATTAACCAACAGGTTCGTCGTAACCGAAAGAACCTGTCGACTTCCTGGATAGATTATAAGAAGGCATATGATTCCGTGCCGCATTCATGGCTCATGAGGGTGCTGGAGTTGTATAAAATAAATACAACTCTACGCACTTTCTTGATATCGTGCATGCGAAAATGGAGAACGGTCCTTTTCTATCCAGGATCTCGACGGATTCTAGGTCAGGGCGATCCTATAAAAAAAGAGCGAGGTATCTTCCATGGTGACGGTTTGAGTCCATTGTGGTTCTGTCTGGCCTTGAACCCTCTGAGTACACTTCTCGAGAATTCAGGGTTAGGCTATCGTTTACGAAGAAATGGTCAAGTAATATCACACCTGCTGTACATGGATGACCTGAAACTATTTGCCCATAGCAGTTCTCATTTGACTGCGTTACTGAAGATTACTGAAGCTTTCAGTAATGCCATTAAAATGGAATTTGGTGTGGACAAATGTGCAGTCATGCATGTAAAGCGTGGTCAGATAATGGAATATACGGGTATACAACTCTCGGATTCTATTCATCTTAGATCTCTCTCCGTAAACGAAATCTATAAATATTTAGGTATGTCACAGGCATTAGGCATCAACGATGCTGACATGAAACAGTCGTTGCGTGAGCGTTTCTTGGGGCGCCTTTCAAAAGTCCTTAAAAGTCTTTTGTCTGGCGGAAACAAGACTCGCGCATACAATGGAGGGGTCATGCCGGTACTGATGTATTCCTTTGGCATACTTAAATGGACTGAAACAGAACTGGATGCCCTGGATTGAAAAGTTCGTACATTGCTAACAGCACACCGCATGCATCACCCACGTTCATCGACCATGAGATTGTATATCACGCGGAAGTGCGGTGGTCGTGGCTTCTTAAATGCTAAGACATTGCATAACCGCGAGCTATGCAATCTTAGGGAGTATTTTCTCCAAGTCGATATGGGGTCTCATAGAGATGTAGTTGCTGTTGACAATGGACTGACTCCTCTATTTTTAGCAAAAGAAAACTGGCGCAAACCTGTAGTACTTAGTACGTCCGACCGCAGCACTGTGTGGCAAAGCAAGGAGTTACATGGCAGATTCTACCGGGCTCTCCATGGGCCCGACGTAGATTTATTAGCCTCAGATGCAGAAGGCAGTACTTCTGGACACGGCCCGTAGGTATAGTGAGAAGGTTCCTATCTCTGGATCCTTAACCATCGGTAGCCGGGACCCTGATCTTGCTACCGTTGGGGAACTGCATTTTTGTATTTTTAAATGTTATATTTTTTAGTGTTATACATTGTAAAAATTTAATGTTTAGAAATATAATTTTGTAAGTATTTAAAATGTAATAAAGGGATCAATAATAATAATACTCACAACGCCATCTTGGTTTTTGGCACGCAAACATTATCTCCGTATTTTATATTATTTAAAAATAGTAAACTGTGATTATTTGTTTCAAATTGGCTAAAACTGTGGAAAATAACACCTAAACAACGTGTACTAATGTTATCTTTTCAAAGTAGTATCTTCCTACTGTGAAATTCGTGAAGCAAAAGTGATTTAAAAGTGCAAACAAAAATATTAAAACAATTTATAAAACCCGCAGTTTGTTTTTAATTGTGTTGCGTATACTCGCGCTCAGTGGAACATAATTCTGATTAAAAGCAGATAATTGCAGTGATATTAGTGAAAAGAACCCGTATTTTTTTTACGTGAAGGTGTATAATCATTAACTTTTTGCAAAATACTCGCTCCACGAGAATGTAAACTGTTCTCTAAACCCAAGGAACAATACCTTATTTTCGCACCGTGTATCAGTGCAGCCGTAGAGGAATTAACCGGTCAGAGCATTACATTTCAGGTCGTGATTCCGGAGATCAAACCTCTCAACATAGTAAATTTTTAACTTTTTTTTGTTTTTATGGTTTCTGTTTTTATTAAAGAAACTTATTTATATAATAATTAAATTATAAACATTTTAACAACCAATTTCACGCATTATGACACATTTTGATTACGTAAAATGACACATTCCAAAGCCATCTTCTATCTCACTCGTTGCACTTGTAACAAGCCATGCTCCTTGAAAAAGCGGCAACGTTGCAGTCGATTACGTCAACGTGTTCTGTTCCGGTGGCCAAAACTGGAACTAACGTGTTTTGTTCATAATGTCATTTTACTGTCAAGTTGCACCATGAAGTTCGACTTAATACTGAGGTAACTGGAGAGTGCAGTACGAACAATTTTTTGAATACCACAAATAACACAGTGGCTGTCTTCCGTCTCACCTACACTTTAAAAAAATACGTATGGTCAAATGAGACAGCTGACAGCCACTACATACATAAATGTCAAATTTGCTGGCGACACTTTTTTATTCAGGGTGAGAGCTCCAGTTACCTCAGAGTATTAAGTCAAACTTCATGAGTTGCACTGTCCAACCAGCGCTGCTGTCACCGGTATAGAAAAGATTGTTGATCTATACACTTTACTCTTTGATCTATACTAATAAACAATCGTGTAGTGTTGCCAGGTAAGGCGATAACTCTCAAATTATGTGGAAGTAAAAATCAATGAACACTCGAAAAACAGTATAGAGGTAAATGCTTGGAACACAATTTTTGACTTTGTAACTTTGTTTGGACTAATATGGAGGTAAACATAGCAAAAGTCCCCACCCGTAGCCCTTAATCCGGGGGGAGGGGGCGGTTTGAAGGCAAACTCGCTCTCTGAAATGTCAACGCGATGAACTAGTTTGGCCTAGGAAAAACTAGTTTGTCCTGAAATCGGGTTTGGCCGGTAAAATATATACAGGGCGTCCCAAAACTATGCCACATGGAGGGAAAGTACCTTAAATCCCGAAGATATACAATTTTACTGAAAGAAAACTTCATTTTTTTTTTAAATAAAACGAACTGCATTCAAAGAATTTTAAATAATCGCCTGTATGAACTGGGAATCGAACCTACTGAAATAAATATAATAAAATATATAAATAAAAATATTTCGTCCCTCTATATCTCTTCGTTGACTAGGCTTAACTAGATATAATATAATAAAAAAGTACATTCGCCGTAATTCAATTCGCTTAAACACATCTTAGATTTCTGCGCGAACTGTTCATTTAAATAAAACACTTTCACGGATTTTGCACGCATTTATTGAAGAACTTTGTTAAATTTGCTCGTTACAAAATAAAAAGAAAAATCTATTATTTTTGCACATTTTGGATAATTTTTTAATCTTGATGTGGCAAGTCGGAATACTCTTTGGTCATGTCAAGAAACGTTGCTGTTTGATTTTCTTGTTTGCTTTGTTGGTGTTTTACAATATTTATTGTAGAATTCGTGCATATAAATACGTGATCATTGTTGGAAATTACTTATGAAACCTTGGATCTCGAAAGATTTGGATTCCCGAAGGAGGAACACTGCGTCAGCGATGGATTCGTGCGATACCTCGAGCCGACTGGGAGCTTACACAATCAGTAGGAGTGTTTAATAAACATTTTCGTGACTGTGATATAGTTAAAATAAAACAACCCTTAGTTATGTACGCGTATTATTTGATTTTAAGGCGCTATAATCAGGAATTCATCTCATCTCATGCATAAAAGAAATTAGAAGCAGTTTTTTTTTTTTTTTTTTTTTTTATTTATTACTTTAACGGCCTTGACATATGCCATACAGCCAAATCTAAAATTACATATTCTTATATTAGCTAAAAACTTATCTATAAGGGGCGACATTGACATTTATGACGTTGCCAATCCGAGCAGCATGGCCTGTAGAAGCGCAAGCAGCCGAGAAATAATAGCGGGCCATGCACATACGCAAAATGGCATATATGCGAAATGACAAATACGCAAAATGACATACGCAAAATGACACATACGCGAAATGACAAATACGCGAAATGACAAATATGCGAAATGACAAATACGTGAAATGACATATACGCGAATTGACACATACGCGAAATGACATGAATTAAAGACCTAAAATTTTGTTGCGCGTAGATTTGTAATAAATACCTACGTATCAGTGTCGTAGAGGTTGTGGTATGTGGCATGAGAGCCCCTTTTTGCATAATGTCTTTATTCCTAATTTGCTTTGGCAAGCATAACAAATTTTCCATATTTTATTTGTCATATTAATACACTTTGCCATATTTTTTTTGGCATACTATTTATATTGGCATAATTATCATTTGGGCTAATTTGATTTTGCATAATGTTATAAGGCATATTGTATATTCGCCTAATATTATTTAGACATAAATAAATATCAAAAACAATGAGAACGAATGATGTCATTATGCGTATGTCATTCTGCGTAGTCACAATATGTCATTTTGCGTCAGAATCATAGATATGTCATTATGCGTATGTCATTCTGCGTAGTCACAATATGTCAGGTCCAAGATATGTCATTATGCGTATGTCATTCTGCGTAGTCACAATATGTCATTTTGCGTCAGAGACATAGATATGTCATTATGCGTGTAATTCTTAACAACTAATTATAAATATAAAAAAAATCTCCTCAATAATTTTAAGCGAAAATTAAGAAGTGAAATGAAGCTTGTTACAAATACGAGAGCGTTACTTCAGCAGAAATCCTTTTCACAATAAAATATTAATAACAGAAAAATATAAATACTTAAGGAAAACCAAGAAAATTAGATAGCTAAGAACGAACCAAAGTAGAATAAAACGTTGAACAATAAAATTTGGCGCTGATATGTAAAATTTGCAAGAAAGAAATAACAAAAAGAGACTTTATATTGTGTCATGAATGTGAGATGCCTTTCCATCTAGACTGCACCAGTATGGGCGAAAAATTGTTTTACCTCATGACGCCAGAGAATAAGAAAAAGTGTCTTTGTGATCGGTGCCAGTACAACAATGAACCAAATGAACAAATTACAATACCGACGACTAATTCTTTTGAAGCATTAAGTCTGGAGACAGATATATCTCTAAATAAAGAGTCAGATAACGTCACAAAACGAAAACCAAAAAAACACCTATCTATGACTAATCTGACCGATTCCTTTAGTTCCACGAATGACATAAACTCGACTTTTAATAGAACATCACACAGTCTTGATGCTGATGCTGGAAACAGCTTGGTCATCGACGAATTAGTGTCTGAAGTTAGTTTGCTAAAAAGAGAATTACACATAGCACATAAGGAAATAGAACACTTGAATTTAGATAACCGAAACTTACAAAAAGAAAATCAGGAACAAAAGAAGATAATAAAAAAGAAAACCCATGTCAGCCTAAGGGTCCAATAACTCCTCAGAACTTCTAGCAGACAGAATTAAAACCAATGAAACGGAATGAATAAAATTAGATAAGGCAGAGAAAATATGTTTAATTAGTTGCATAAACCGAGACCGAGCATCCAAAATCATACGAAGACCATTTGGAAACAAGCAGACTTGCCACTATCGCGTACCAGGAGGTGGCATCGAGCATCTGCTAAGCGGACTTGAAAAGAAACTATATAAGTTTACATATAATGATTTTCCGGAGAATCCGATTTTACTGTTTCTAAAAACTATGTACATCTGGTGTCAGAAATAAGATACAGACTTTCGTCTGTACAGCATACCAATATCATAATACTAGCTTCCGCCCGCGACTTCGTCCGCGTGGACATTCGAGAAAATACTTAGGGGACCAATAACCAGGATAAAAAGTATTCTATGTTTTAATTTCATAAAAATCCGATCAGCCGTTTTTACGTGATTAGGCGGGTCCTACCTCACCCAGCGAGCAGCCTCGCGCGAGGCAGAACGTTTGCCACGTGCGGCGGGCCTCGCACGAGGCTGCTCACACAAATTAAAACATCGAATACTTATTATCCTGGTTATTGGTCCCCTAAGTATTTTCTCGAATGTCCACGCGGACGAAGTCGCGAGCGGAAGCTAGTAAATAATAAGTGTCTGTTTCACAATCAAAAAATTAGTTCTGAGTAGCTTAGGTACCAAGAACTTTTAGGGTACTTATGATGATTTAGGTTTCTATACCCTATTTACCCCCTGGGTTTGATTTTCGGAATACTACGAAATGGGTTGCCTATTTGTTTTAAGAAGTAAGCCTACAAAGTTTCAAGTTGAAGTGTCTATTTTACCCCCTGCTCTTTCATTCAAAACTTCACCCCTATTTCAACCTTTTAGGGGTTGAATCATGTTCAGCGTGTTAAACATCAAAATAATGCCATTTTTGCAATCGTCATCCCATAAAACCTTAATAACGATATCCATATCGATTTTTAGGTTTATTTATCCCATTTAACCTCTAAGGGGTAGATTTACGAAAAATACGAAATATGTGTTTGCTTATTTGTTTTACTTTCCGACCATAAGCCTAAATCATAAATTTAATTAGGGACTTTCCAGATACAACATTTCGTCCCCCTTTTCACCCCTTCGGGGGAGGAATTGTCAAAAACGCTGGCACAGGAAAATATTAATTTTCAACTGCCAGCCTAAATACAAAATTTGAAGATTCTAACTTCAAAACTGACGGACTTTCATACACATATTCGTCCCCTATTTCACCCCCTGGGTTTGATTTTGGAAAAATTACGAAATGGGTTGCCTATTTGTTTTAAGAAGTAAGCCTACAAAGTTTCAAGTTGAAATGTCTATTTTACCCCTGATTTGTCATTCAAAATTTCACCCCAATTTCTCAACCTTTTAGGGGTTGAACCATGTTCAGCGTGTTAACATCAAAATAAATACCGTTTTTGCAATCGTCATCCCATAAAACCTCAATAACGACATCCATATCAATTTTTAGGTTTATTTATCCCATTTAACCTCTAAGGGGTTGATTTTCGAAAAAATACAAAATATGTGTTTCCTTATTTGTTTTACTTTCCGACCATAAGCCTAAATAATAAATTAAATAAAGGACTTTCCAGATACAACATTTCATCCTCTTTTCACCCCTTTGGGGGTGGAATTGTCAAAAACGCTGGCACAGGAAAATATTAATTTTCAACTGCCAGCCTAAATACAAAATTTGAAGATTCTAACTTCAAAACTGACGGACTTTCATACAAACATTTATCCCTTATTTCACCCCCTTAGGGGTGGAATTTCCAAAAATCCTTTCTTAGTGGATGCCTACACTGTATAAGGTATCTATGTGCAAAATTTGAAGTCTCTAGGTTCAGCGGTTTGGGCTGTACGTTGATATCTCAGTCAGTCAGTCAGTCAGTCAGTCAGTCAGTCAGTCAGGACTTTGAATTTTATATATATAGGTACACATCTACACGTCATTCAAATATTCATTTCAATCAAATTTTTTCAACAGGAGATTGGAGTTGTTCAATAAGTTGCTTTATCATGACATTTTAAAATATGAATATTGTTAGATGCTCGACTCAAATTTAAATATTGACTACTCCTATAATATGTTTTTAAAACAGACGGGCAGAATAAACAATCAAGCATTAAAAATCATTGCAAATGATATATCTCAAATAATTTTATCAATAAATGAAAATAATAAAAATAAATTTACACTGTATAATTCTACAAGCTCTTCAAACAATAATTATGTTAACTGTGAAGAACATCTACCGACAACAAATTGTTCCTTTCGAGAGTAAATTTGGGATATTATTTCAGAATGTACGTAGTATAAGTAATAAAACTCATCTTTTCGATACACTAATCTTGGAAGAGAAGATTAAAATGAATGCAATATGCGTATCCGAAACTTGGCTCTCGGAAGGAAAAACTAAAGTATTAAAAATAGAGGATTACTGTTTACGCACAACATTTAATCGAGAAAATCACGAAGGGGGCGGAGTGTGTATACTAGTAGATAATGATATAGAATGTATTGAACGCACGGATATTAAAAAGTTGTCAGTGGAGTTGATATTTGAAGTGTGTGCCGTGGAGATACAAAAAATTTATTTATTGCTGATTAATATATACTGGCTAAGTAGTGTTAGAGGAATCGATGTTTTTTATAAGTCTCTAGAAACTTTGATACAAATTGTAAATAAGAAAGATAATTCTAAAAAAGTTATTATTGGTGGTGACTTTAATGTAGATTTTCTCGTAAACAGTAAGTCACGTGAAACTCTCTCCAATCTAATACTAACATTTAATTTCAAACAACTAGTGAAAAAAGCTACAAGATTCACACCGACTTCGGCAACATGCCTAGACTTAATATTTACAAATTTTCAGTCAAACAAACTTGAAATCAGAACTCATGAGTTTGGTTTTTCTGATCATAGGGGTGCCTTTATAACCATGCCTGTGAGCAAGCAACCCAAAAAGCAACACTACACTAAGAAAAGACTATTCAACGAAAATAACATAAGTAAATTCAAAAATACAGTTAAAGATACAAATTGGGATGAGATAATAATACCAAACCGCAACGCAAACGAAAATTATAAATCATTTAATAACACTCTTCAAAATATCTTGAATGAATGCATGCCAGTAAAACATATATTTAAAAACCCATCTAAAAAAACCTAATTATTGAGTATACAAATTGATTTGTAATCTTATCCTACTTCCTACTAATATTATAAATGTGATAGTTTAGATGTTTGGATGTTTGGATGTTTGTTACTCAATCACGCCAAAATGGCTGAACGGATTTGGCAAAAAATTTGGAACACAGATACGTTGTAGTCTGGAAAAGAACATAGGCTACTTTTTATCCCGGAAAAATATCATATTCCCGCGGGATAACGTCGTGAAGTCCACACGGGCGAAGCCGCGGGCGGAAAACTAGTAAATAATATAATTTTAATTTTGATATTGCTTTCTTGACTTGTACACATTAGATTTTATTTATTAAACAGACACTCCAATTTTATTTATTTGTATAGATTATAAAATTTACCTAGTTTAAATATTTAGTATAACTTATTTTAAAGATAATTAATATTGTTAAAAAAATTATGAAGTCTCTTCCACATTGCTACACCCTTGCAGGGTGTCACATGTTCTGTACTTATATATAACAGCTTTATACTTTGTGACATGCAATAAATAAATAAATAAATAGTAAAATAGTAAATAATAATACTGATAATCCAGGCTTGAGGCGCACAATAGCTTCAAGCCATTGTGCTCATCGTGTTTCATCACTGGGAAATAGGTGGGTTCCTATATTTTTACAAAAAGCCACAATGCAAGTATTTGGCATTTTATTTCTGTTTTTATTTAGATGTTTTCGAATCACTCAATTTTTGTTCTTCTTTTTTTTATGCAATGGCGTTTCCCTTTCAGAGTTATTGTTATTAATTGTAAATAAAAATACGTAGGTACAATAACTATTACGAATTCAATTCAATGACAATGAAAGAAAAGTTACGTCAGTAACGTAGACTCCTTGCCAGCAAATTTATAAAAAGCAAACCCATGTCTGATGAACGCCATCTGTTGAGTTTTTTGGATCTAACTTTTTTCTTTTTTAATCATCTGTCAGAAAATCCCTCATTGTGAACAACTTCGAGTTGAGTGCGCGAACGAACAGGTACATCGAGCGTTGTAAACGAACAAGAAAAAGGGTAGACAGATTTGTCTGCTCCTAACATCCAACCCGCATTAACTTTATTCAGTTACTCCGTGATCATGGCGTGTGCAACTGCGCTGAAATATCGGGGATTCAACAATTTTATTCAAAACATGGTAAAAATCCCGCTTTTCGTAATATTTACAGTGTTGATGGCCATGAAAGTTTAAAAAATTATATTTACTACTTACGTAATGTTATATCTTCCTCGACTTTTCTGATGATGAAGGGCCCTGGAGGAAATAGTCTCAAAGTCTCTTTAACAACCCTCTCTAGATATTTAAGTTCTAGCAAATCTTCTTTCACTAGCCGTCGATCTGAATCTCCAAAGACATCAAAAATTCTGAAAGTCAACACATAAATAAGTCAGTTATTTAGATTAGTGATTTACACACACCGTAATTTATCGACTCAACATACTTTGAGGTTATAAACCTTACGAGGGGTTTTCAATAATTATGCTAATTCGTTAATGATTCAATATTCAACGATTCAAGATGATTCACGAAATTTAGTCGCATTTTGATCAAAGTCAAACCACATTATCATATTCAATAATAGTAATAACTAGATCCGGGTTTAATGTAAACGACTGACATTTGACCGAATCAAACTCTGATTGGTTGCCGCTGTTGTGTTCAACAGCATGCCCTTGTGACTACGCAAATCTAAAGTTTCTAAAATCGTGTATATGGCTTACTCTTTATATGCCCTTTGTTGTACGTGAGGGTATTTGGCAAACATCTTCAGGGCGTATCCAATAGTGACCCCAGTGGTGTCGGTTCCAGCGATTGTGAGCGTCAGGACTTCTTCTCTCAACTCGATATCCGTGTATCCGTTTTCTTTACCCGACAAATGGATCAGGTGGTCGAGGAAAGTCTTTTTGTAGATGCCCAGATCTGTAAAGACATTGTTTTTAAAAATCCGTAGCTGTTGAAAAATTCCGCCGTTAATGGGTTAAGACGACTTGATTTCCAAATGACCGTTGGATTATTAATATTTATTTTAAAAATATCCCTTTTATTTAATGCTAAGTATTTTATTAATATAAATCACAAGTTTAATACCTATCGTGTCAAATATATCGAGTTTTTTTTACAACAAATCACTACTTCTTGTTCTTAATAAGCGGCATCAACAAAGCAATCAATAATCTTCATTTCTAGTTTTCTCATCACTACATAGTATAAAACAAAGTCGCTTTCTCTTTCCCTATGTCCCTTTGTATGCTTAAATCTTTGAAACTACGCAACGGATTTTGATGCGTATTTTTTTAATAGATAGAGTGATTCAAGAGGAAGGTTTATATGTACTTTTTATCCCGATATTCCCACGGGAACGGGAACCACGCGGGTGAAACCGCGGGCGGCCGCTAGTTGAATATAAATTAATTCCAAAAAACAAATCACATTTCTTTCAAGATTTGCTACGAACTTGAGCACCCAAGTTTGCCAAGTGGAAGCAAAAGGTAAACCTTGATCTTGAGGCAAATTACCCATTTTATTACATAATTTGGCTGTTTACGACCTTCCGATTATTATGGCACAGTATCTTAACGATTGCAAATATCGACCAAATTGACCTTGCAATGAGTTACCTGTATGTGTTATCTGCTAATAAAACTATGTAGTTAAATTAATGCAAAGTCGCACTTTGTCTCTTTTAATTAAATTCAGTAATTAGGTTTAGGGAATAGGTATATTTTTTTGTACAAAATATCTGATATTCTGTCATGCAAACAAATTAGTTAAGCTGCTCGGAAAGTCTCCTCAACCCACAACTTTCGGTCACCTTTTTACTGATTTCATAAACCACCAATAAACAGTAACTGAGAATTTTTCCAACAGTTGGAAAAATTCTGTATTTTTTTTCTGTTTTTTTTTTCTATATTTTTTCTGTTTGATGCTGGTGATATTGTGTTTCCATATTATGATATTGTGAAAGAGGTAAGGAAATGACAAAGTATTTTGAAAACTTACCATATGCAGAGTCCGCTTCTGTTTTATTATCTGCTTCAACTTTAAGTTCTTGTCGCTTGTTTTGTATAACCTTAAACAAAAACATAAAGTTTATACCTAGATTAAAAAATACAACCATTAATTACTCTTGCATTCATATATTTACATTCATCACGGTTATTTATTACATAGAAATAAATTACGGTAAACCTTTTACTTTTTAAGAGCAATGCCTTTTTACTATGTTTTAATTTAAGTTACATATAAACTTTGTTGTCCAAGGTGAATTGAAGCCTTGATTGTATTTTCTGAAAAGTTATTTCGTTGCTGTAATAAGCTTGTGCGCTACGGGGTAGGCTACGAGTTATTTGTGTAGTAGCACACTGATTACGTGCCGTGAACTTTCTAGAATTTGCCTTGCGATATACTGTCGGTTGTAGTAGTACTCGTATAGTTTTACGTATTACTTTACGGGCCTTGAGCTTTCTCAAGGATTAGACAATCAACTGCAAGAATTATCATATAATATTACCATTTCATATTCGACTGATGTAAAGTGTTTCCTCATTAGTTGCCAACGGGGCTTCCAAGCACCAAAGTCAAGGTGACCTTGGTCAGAGGTTGGTCGCCGACCAACCACACCATTGATAACACATTGGGGGAGTTCCCCCGAAATCAGGGGTTTTTTTAGGTATGGGGTAAATTTGTGGAAGAAAAATTATTTCCGGGGAATCTTGGGGGGAACAAATATGAATTTAGGATAAATTGAAGATTTTTTGGAAACAAATTTGGTTTCTCAGTATGTTAAATAATAGTGTAATCGGATTATGTAATACCTGTGGCAATGAGTCACACCAACACATCAAAATATGACTATAAAAGTTACTGCATTTAATGCGCGTACTCGTGCAAATACTAATAGTTTTTGTTTCATCGAAATCTGGCCAGGATTACAACGCTGTAACTTTAGAAGTTACAGCGTTGTAAGCTTTCACCAGCTTTTGTAAATTTGCTTTCCTTGCGCGCTATTGCGATGACGTCATGTCGTAATCTCCGATTGCGGCTGTTGCGGGTGATTTCCGTCTAACTGTACCTACATAGAGTCCGTCTGTGCGCAATCTACGCGCAACTCGTGCGTTTTTGACGCTAGTTACAGTACATTTTCTTCGTTCTAAGGTTATGGTAAATGATTAGTATTTGATTTCGAACGCGCACAGGCGCACTCTAAAACTGTCACCTACTGTCGATACCGAAAGACATTTATCCCACAAATTTATCTGACCCAGTGGTGGAGGCGCCACTAGCAATACAAAATTATCGAAATGGCTGTCAGTTTTTAACCGACTTCTAAATCAAAAAGGAGGAGGTTCTCTATTCGTCTGTATGTATGTTTGTTGTTTTTTTTTTTGTGTATGTCCACCGATTACTCGAAGACGGCTGAACCGATTGAAATGGTTCAAACGTTATTACATCAGGTCGGTTTCTAA
Organism: Crambus lathoniellus; assembly: GCA_949710035.1. NCBI lineage: Eukaryota > Metazoa > Arthropoda > Insecta > Lepidoptera > Crambidae > Crambus > Crambus lathoniellus. The sequence goes on along the minus strand of OX453299.1, from coordinate 11,730,633 downwards.
GTTGGTCCCATTTTTTAAAATTTTGAAATCGGTTCAGTAGTTTTCAGGAAATCTTGAAAATACTGTCGTTTTCGTTACCATTTTATGTGAATTTAATACGTATCTTTAGGCATAACTCCTTTGTTTATAAACCGATTTAGATGATTCTTGTTTTGTTAAAAAGAGGATACCTTAAGGTATTTTAACCGACTTCGAAAAAGGAGGTTTTCAGTTTGATCACATACCTATTTACCAGAAAACACGTAAATTGCCTGCACGATGCACTAAAAAGAGTAAAATAAAAATTATATTTATAAAAAAATAAAACCGCTTTCAAAAAACCACATCAAAAAAGTAAGAAATAATTCCTCACCAAATAAATAACGTTAGTACTTTGAAGTCGGGCGGGTTTTTACAAAAACAACAAAAATTGTACATGTTTCACGCCCGACTTCAAAGTACTTACGTTATTTATTTGGTGAGGAATTATTTCTTACTTTTTTGATGTGGTTTTTTTGAAGGCGGTTTTATTTTTTTTAGGGTACATTTTTAACCACCAAGTCAGTTAAGGTTGTAAGTACATTTTGTTTTGACGGTTGCTATTTATGTATTGACAGAATACCGCCCGCCATTACAAAAGTTGATTAACTTATTCACGAAAATAAAACATTATTTGAAGGTGCTTTTTCACATGGGCTCAATACAAAATTTCTTAATCATTTCATTGATCGACAATAAGAAAAATAAATAAATTTAAATAAATAAAGAAATTTTTACTTATTACTACGCATTTCGTTCATTACAACACAATACATGTACGAGTAGTCATGGTTACACACCTATTAATTTGAGATTTTTAATTATTTTCACGCATTCACAATGCCATTCTGTAAGTATAGGCAAAATTAGATAGTAAAAATCCACGAGCCCTGCTAGTCAGAGTATCGGGCCGGATTCCCGGGTGCGCGGGATCGAATCCCGCGTGAAAGCTACTTGCAAGGCTCCAGGTTTTTACTATCTCATTTTCCTATCTTCAATTGAAACAAAAAAAAGTTAAATACCGCTTGAAAACGCAGTTAAGAAGCAGTTAAATGTTTACACATAAGCCATGATTCAGACCAACCGGCTCGGTACGGAGCCATACGGCCGTCACAGAATTAAACAGAGTTAGTAAGTGCAGCTAATATGAACTGTAATTCTTGTTTTAAAACTTTCAATTTCATTTACAACATTTAAAATGCCATCCGGGCCAGGCTGATGCGCGCCGGTTGGTATGAATTTTAGCTAAACTTACCTCATCAGTGAATCCATGCAGTTGTTTTAAACAAGCTTTGTGCACTGCGTACTGAGGTAACAGCTTGTACAGCCAGTCAAGCTGCAGCCACAGGTGGAATATCCTCTCGCAAGCCAGGTTGAGTATTTTGTTCATGGACACCAGGAATGGAGTGTTGGGATTACTTTGTGCGTTTACTCTTACTCCCATCGCAGTTTCTGTACAAAAAAGAACAATTTCTCAAAAAAATACAAAAATACGATATGATTTCATTTATAGTTTACGCAACACATGCAGATCACAATAATGCTTCTAAAATAGTGTATCTTAAGATGATCATAGATAAGACAAAAATATGTCCAACGCCCATGTAATACCCGTCAGACACATCATCATCATCATCTCAGCCGTACGACGCTCATTGTTGGACATAGGCTTCATCTAAAGATCTTCACAAACGTTCGGTTCTGCGCTGCCCGTATCCAGCGGCTTCCCGCAACATTGACCAGACCAGATCGTTGGTCCACCTTTTAGGAAAGCTCCCACGGAACGTCGTCCTGTGCGCGCTCGCCATTCGAGAACCATTCCGCCTCAACAGAGGTTAAGTAATCATAAACTTATTACCTAACTGGACTATCTGTCTATGGATTACCATATCCAACTTCCAACTTCAAGAAAAAGATCTTTCGTCGAACCCAGCTTGTGGCAGTGGCATTCAGAAAGCTGCGGCATATATTCGCAAATCTAAAATACTATCGCCCGAATTCTGTACGCAAATCATCTTTGGGAGCGTCTCAAACATCATGGCATCTCTTTCATACGTTTGACATTTAAAGTGACAGGGCGATGTGTAAGACGCTCCCAAAGATAAGTAGCGTACGAGTATTCGGGCATATGTCTATGTCTCAAGACAGTTAAGTCTTCGTCCAGTGTTTGTTGCCAGTAATTACCTAAGGCCGTATACAGAAAGAAAGCCGGAAGCCGATGCCGATTTACCGGCGCTTATAAGCGCCGGTCAATTCAGGTAACAACAAGTACATAAAGCAAGCCGATTGAAGCCGACTTTCTGAGTAGCTTCATATTTTGAAATTATTGCAAATAATACAATTTTTTTTTATCACAATAGTTTATTCTAAGTCCATATTATAATTATTATTACAAAAGGGCCAGGCCAGCGCTGACCAGCGCTTGTCGGAACTCGGAACTTGTCTGCGACGTTCGGCGCCTATTAGCGCTTATCGGCGCTTGTTCATAGAGACTGCCTCGCAAATTTCCGGCGCGGACCTGCGCCTATAAGCGCCGATAGGCTTCCAGCTTTCTTTCTGTATACGACCTTAGAGAGCGAGACGATGAGCGATCAGCGATGAGTCTCATTAGAAGGCTCAAGGTCACCCAGATCACAATGGAGAGAGCTATGCTTGGTATTTCGCAGCGCGATCTAATCAGAAATTGTGAAATCTACAGAAGAACCAAAATAACTTACATCGTTCAAAATATTGCTCAGCGGAAATAACATTGGGCGTGATCTGTGGTGCGATACATACGGCGTAGAACCGATAGCCGTTGGGGCGGAAGGGTTCTGGAATGACGATCGTGTACCAAACGACGTTCCGAGGACAGACCCCTTGCGATCGTTGACCCACAATTTGGTCGCGAGGGTCGCGAGAAGCCGCTAAATGCGGGAAGCGGACTGAGCGTCCGATGGTTATGACGATCCTTTGGTCCTAAGCTCAGCAGTGGGCGTTATATGGGTGGCGTTGCAGCGGAATATTGTAAGGTTGCGTATAAAGTTGTAAATACTTACGAGAGACAGCATCTAACGTGTAGGCGCTGATGTAGGGCCACACGCTGAACTTGTCGGCGCCGGCGCGCTTGGCCAGCTGGCCGGCAAGGATTTCACTCTGCTCCACAAATATATCAACGAAACTCTCCACTATTTTCGGAGTGAACGCTGGTACTAAAACTTTTCTGCGTCTCCTCCAAATGTTATCTGAAATAGTCCGTGAAGTGAGATATATAATACAACTTTATGTGCAGTGCGATGCAAACTTGATAGCATCTGTGAAATTAAGCGCCCCAGTCACAACGCAGGATACATATTTAGATGTATGCTATTTTTTCATTCATTTATCTTTTAGCATAATAACTTAAAAAAAACAACACTTAAATGAAATAAAAAAAACACGAAAGAAATGACTACTGGGGTGGGAGAGTTGAGGTTGCGGGGTAGGAACGCTACTGAGCGTGTACAGTGGATGAAAGCCGCCTTTAAGTTAAGGAAGCTACTGTGTTGGAGCATGTTGAGCGTATCCATAATTATACGTAAGGGCGCAGGTTACGATAAAATTCTCCCTTTATTCATCTACATACTCACAAGTGAGCTTGCCGTACCGATCACAATTTATTACCGCCAATCAATATCCGAAGGGTCTTTTCCTAAAGTCTGGAAGAATTCTTGATTACCCCTATCCACAAAGGTGGTGATAAGCATCTCGTAACTAAGTATAGGCCTATTTCTAAATTATCACTTTTAGGCAAAATCCTCGATCAAATAGTTACAGATACTTTAAATGACGTGGTTAGCCTTCACATATCGCCACATCAACATTGGTTTTTTCGAGGTAGAAGTGTTGATACTTAGTTATATTATTATAAACTGACTGTATATTGAATGCCATGAGCGCTGGTCATCAGGTGGATGCCGTATATACCGACTTTTCAAAATGTTTTCATAAAATAAATCACTACATATTATTACAAAAACTATTTAGCGTCGGTATTACACGGCAGCTTTCTGCTCTGGGTAAAGTCTTACATCCGAAATAGAAGCCAAGCAGTTGCGCTAAAGGTCTGAATTTCTTATCGTTCCTTCAGGATTGCCTCAGGGTTTTTATTTAGGGCCACTTTTTTATTTAAAAGGAGCCCTTATGTTTTATTAAATCCAGCCATCTTTGTTATGCAGATGATACCAAAATATTTAATGTCTTAAATCACACGAAGATTGTCTCCAGCTTGAAGCCGATTTGGACTCGTTTCAGAAATATTGTAACAGAAATCAGTTGATTCTAAACACTGAAAATTGTTGTACAATTACTTTTTCGTAAAATGAAATTACAGAACCATATCGACTTAATAACTTCTATATACCTAATCATAAAAAATACGACTATTTTTATGATTACATCGCGGTTATCTAAAATGCTGAAGTCAAAATATATTATATTGCCACGGCAAATTGAAGTTCTTAGTTTTATTTTTAGTAATAAAGTCGGTTCTGGCGCTTCACCGGCCGCTGCCGCAGCACGCTGGCGTCATATCTACTACCTACTATAAAGTCAAAATCGATTCAGCGATTTAGGTAAAAGTAATGGACTAGTAGGTATCTCATTAGGTATTTTATGCTGATTTACCACTCATTGAATCTTTAAATAGTAGCTACTTGTACTTACATGGAGCGAAGATGCCACCATTTCCAATGATCGATCTAATGAACCTGTGCAGATCATCTTTTTCTATGCAGGTTTTCAACACCATTTCCGCTTCTACTGGATCCACGAGGACTGTTGATGTAAACATAGGTTAAATAATTATGATAACCTACAAAAACAGGAACAATACCTAATACAGACTTTGTTTATACAATGTTTATGTAATACTCTTCATAGATTATTGTTTTTAATATGAAAAAATATGTAGTTTAAAAAACTATAAAAACACACTTTTATAGGAGAACAGGCTAAAAGTACAAAATAACCGTCTATTCAGTAACTGAAATTAAAAAGCGTGGTGCGCGTTGTCAATATTAGGTACCTACTTGAATGCATGCTTTGCAAAGGGCGCACCACGCTTTTAAATTTCAGTTACTGAATAGACGGTTATTTTGTACTTTTAGTCTGTTCTCCTATAAAAGTGTGTTTTTATAGTTTTTTAAACTACATATTTATTTTTTACTTTTTAGTTTAACAAATGCCAAGCTATGGATGGGGATAGTAATCGATTTCACAGTCCATTCATGTGTCTGCCCACCCCGTAAACATTATGACTCAAAGGCGTGATTGTATGTATTTAGTTTTACAAATTCAAGTGGAGTCTATTAGTTACCAGATGCGCGAGCCGAACCCTTACTTCCTCCTTGCTCCATCATCAGACCCTCACCACCAAGTGTAGCGAATAGGTCTCATCAGAACGAAACAAATGAGCCCAAACTCGAGGGGTTTCCTAGTGGTAATTAAGGAGTGCCACTGGCTTCCTCCCTGTTCCATCATCAGACCCTCACCACCAAGTGCAGCTCATAAGTCTCGTCAGAACGAAACAACGGAGCCTAAACTCGAGGGGTTTCCTAGCGGTCATTAAGAAGTGCCACTGGCTTCCTCCCTGCTCCATCATCAGACCCTCACCATTAAGTGTAGCGAATAGGTCTCATCAGAACAAAACAAATGAGCCTAAACTCGAGGGGTTTCCTAGCAGCCATTGAAGAGTTCTATTGCCCACCTCTTGACTCCATCATCAGATCAGCTCGATGGTAGCAAATTATTGTATTGTCATCGGATTCATATAGACTTGCAAAGTTTCAAATCAATACGACAATTAGAAGTAGGTTAAAATTGAATTCCAAGATTTTCTTACATTGTGACTTAGTTACAAGTGAAGCTAATAAAAGTGTGGTAATAATAGCAAATTATTTGTCTTATAAAAATATAAAAATTGCATTAAAAAAATTTCGGTGGCGTATTTCTTTTTTACGTTCGTTCTTTCATATTATGATACAACATACAAATTTCTTTTTTTATTTTTATTTATTTATTTTCCCACAGATATACATAAAATTTACTAATTCTAAAAACCTTGCCAACCTGTAAGCATCAGGTTGTAGGCAAGACAAGCGCTTGTTAACATATTTTTAGTAAGTATACCTGTATCAGCATTTTATTTAAGTATAATTTTTTAACTATAGAAATATAAAAGTATAGAATGACATATTTTACTACCTACCGTCTAATTAAAGCCTAATAATTTGGATAAACTGCAAACATATATCAGTGCCAAAGAAAACTTACAATACTTACTTCATATTATTACTAATGTTTACCTATATATTTTTACCGATAACAAATAAAAACTTATCTTTCATTTAATAATACACACTTTAACTTTTTTTCAGCATTTCTTTGCTCATTACACTGTTTTTTCTGAGCACATCTATTTTGTTATATATTTTTGGTATGATATACTTATTACTTCTTTGCCCATAATTATTTCTAAAACTAGGTACAATTAATTTCTTTTCTCTCACCCTTCTTGTATTATACTTGTTTTCAATTAAGAATCTATTATCCTGATTATAATAATTTTCTACAGCTATTAAATATTCCACCTTTTTGTGGACTGGTAGTATCTTCAATATATTAAATAACTGATTATAGTCCTCTTTACATTTTAATTTTGTCTTTTTATCTACTATAAATTTCAATAACTTTATTTGTAATTTTTTTATTTCCTGTAAGTATGTGTGGTAAGTTCGACCATAAACATTTAAACCATAGCTTATAAGTGAGTCGGCAAGAGCATAGTACACCATTAGTAAAGTTCGTTTATCTAATATTTTAAACAATTGGAAAAACTTAATAATAACATACCTGAGTTTGTTGCAGACCTGTTCAATATGTGTTTTAAAATTAAAAAATGTTTCTATTTCTAAGCCTAAATATCTAAAACTTTGTACAAATTCAATTTTTTCACATTTACACAAATACTTGTTGTCATGTAAACATTCGTATGTATGCCCAGTTATACTCAATGTGTTCTGATCTAAAGTTTTTACTACTTGATTGTATGGCGAGTGTATGAGCATGCTTTTTGTTTTAGCTACATTCTTGATTATGATAAGTACCTCATTTGAAACAATACTTACTGAAATACAATAAGTGATTCAGCCAAGCCCTCGTGATGCCACCGTTTTTCATGGAAATGTAGCTGTAAGATTTCAACTTGGACATGATATCTGAAACAAAAAAAAGTAAGTTTAAGGGTCGAAACAGCGTTACGGTCTCCGTTGCGGGTTCCCGTCCGCGGGGACCGTATTACGCAGTGACGCTATTTCTATTTTAGCCGTGCGCCATGTACAGTCTCATCAGTGGAGAACCTAATATATTAGGTACTAAATAGCAAAATAAAAAACGACAGCCAGTATAAGCCCGTTTACAACACCTAGGCGGAGACCACGAGTGCCAACATGCGGGCGCCGACGCCCGCGTTACGAAGTTTCGGCTCTAATACAATTAAGTACTTACATTATAATATGTGGTCGTCCAAATCAAAAAGGACCTTGTGGCGCTCGGCACTTACGCCTTTATTGCTGTTGTTCGAATACAAAACAACGACAATAAAGACGTATTTGCCGGCCGCAATAAGGTCCCTTTTGATTTGGACGACCACATAATTATAAAAAAAAAATAGTGCTCAAAAAAGTACTAACAGCAAACTAACAATTACCAACGAATGACTTACAAATTAAGGGTTAAGGAAAATATGGGTTAAGGGAAATATGGGTTGAGCTGAGTATAGCTTTCCTTATACTTTATTAACACTCAAATATTTTTAATATTATTATTTTATTTTTAAATATTTGGTATGTCTGTGAATCAAACTTTGGTGCTATACCTATTAGACATTTTAAGCATTAGGTATTTAGTCCAATCGGTATTTTGAACTTAGGTATTTCTTATGTAGGTGTTATTTGCTTAGGTATTTTAAAACATTAGGTATTTTGAACGTAGGTGTTTAACGTTAGGTATTTTAATTTTTAAACGACTTCAAAAATTGAAAAGGATGAGGTTATCTATTCGTCGTGTATTTTTTTTTTATATGTATCTACACCGATTACTCGAAGACGGCTGAACCGATTGAAATGATTCAAACGTTATAACATCAGACTATTTCCCAAGTTAGTCCCATTTTTTGAAATTTTGACATAGGTTCAGTAGTTTTCAGGAAATCTTGAAAATACTGTCGTTTTCGTTACCCCACTTAATGTGAATTTATTACATATCTTTAAGCATAACTCCTTTGTTTACAAACCGATTTAGATGATTCTTGTTTTGTTGGAAAGGGGATAGCTCAAGGTATTTTAACCGACTTCAAAAAAGGAGGTTTTCAGTTTGATCACATACCTATTTACTAGAATACACGTAAATTGCCTGCATGATGCACTAAAAAGAGTGAAATAAAAATTATTTTTATAAAAAAATAAAACCGCCTTAAAAAAAAATACATCAAATTAAAAAGTAAGAAATAATCCCTCACCAAATAACGTAAGTACTTTGAAGTCGGGCGGGTTTTAACAAAAACAACAAAAATTGTACATGTTTCACGCCCGACTTCAAAGTACTTACGTTATTTGGTGAGGGATTATTTCTTACTTTTTAATTTGATGTTTTTTTTTTTGAAGGCGGTTTTATTTTTAGGAAATGATTTTCCAGAAATTTGTCAAACTTCTAAAGAACAAGGTGCAAAATGGGCCCAGAGTCGTAGAGTTTGAAACCTTATTTAATATATACTAGTGAATAATTACAACATTTTATTATATGGCGACAAAGTTGCATTTTGCAAAGTTGAATTGTGAAAAATAAAAAAGTTACAGTAGTTCAAAAAGTCTTGAAACAAGCCAAAAATGTTTAGTTATATCTTTGTTTAGATGCATTTTAGCCAGAAAACATTTGTCACAATGTTGTAGATAATTAAATTTCATATTATTAATGTTTTAAATTTTGATTCTAGGGCAGATAATTTCGAAGATATGCACTTTTCAAAACTGCGCGGGCACGGGCATTATTTCCCGAAAAGTTAGATTTTTTAATTTTTTTAAAAGTGCATATCTCCTAAACTAGCTGTCATAGAAACAAAATTTAAACGATCAATGATAGAACATTTAATTCTCTACAACACTGTAATTAATCTTTTCTGGCTAAAATGCACCTAAACGAAGATATAAGCGAACATTATTGGCTTATTTCAAGAGTTTTTGAACTACTGTAACTTTTTATTTTTCACAATTCAACTTCTTGTAAGATAACCCCCTTAAAAAGTCTCTATTTACTGGGTTAATTTTCTCATTATCTTCAATAATTTATTAGAGTTGTCAAAGGTAGAGCGAGAAATTTAATCAAAATAAATACCTTTGTAGGACTTAATAACATTGCATGCGAGTTGTTAAAACCGCGTTGAATTTCATCTACTTAACTAGGAGTCTATTTGCTTTAATTGAGCACGTCATAATTTATTTAGGGAATATAAATATCACAAATGTTACAAATAAAACAATGAGAACTCACCCTCTGTGTCGCCCATCAAAGTGTGTGCAAGCCCGATTAAAGGTAATTCAGGTTCGCAAGTAGGAAACTTAGAAGCTAATTTGTACATATTTCTTCTTCTATATCGAAACGCCACTATCCAAAGCGCTAACGTTATACAACACAGGAAGAAAATCATTATAGATTTGTTGAATAAAAATTGTCCCAAATCCAAACTTTACAACTGGCACAACGCACTCGGAGAAGTGTTCAAACAAAAGTCCGTGTTAAAAAATCTGCAAATTATAGTCGAAATTAGTCAACTTTTAACCGTGTTTATGTGACCGCGGTGAATGCGCGAATTAGGCAGGCCTAACAATCCAAGCGTTATTTATATTTTTTCCTATTGACGATGATGTGCGGTTCATATTCTGGCAGTACATAACAGCTGCTAAGACAGTTGGTGTGCGGAAGATGTTTTTTTTATATTAGTAAATACTGAAACTTATCACGTACCTACGTATTTATTTAAATTAAATAATAAGCAAATCATAGACGACTTGCCTTCTGCCATTTCAAAGATTTGGGGAGATTTTAGGGCTTTATTGCATTTAAAAAAGCATTGAGTAGGTATATCTTTTATCTTTAATACTATTAAGAGGAAATATTTGATTTCTTGTTTGTTTGTATGTAATGGTTAAACTCAAGGACCAATATTTAAAAAATATCTTTCCAGTAGAAAGATACATTATTCTTCAGTTCAGTGACAAAGGCTATATTCTATCCCGGTATTCCTATAAGGACACAGCACATTACATCAACTCGGAAAGGGATCGACACCGTATCGCCTTCGCCTCGCGGTCAACCAGGCGTCAACCTTACGCAAGCACGTAACCAAACCGGATCACCGTCGGTACGTCGGCTCGGCTACGGCTAGGCGACGCCGCGCTTACGGCTAGGCGACGCCGCGCTTACGGCTCGCCGCACAGTGGTTCCATATTAAAAAAAAGACAGAAAAAAATGATAAAAAAAATGTCAAAAAAATGAGAAAATAAAATGACAAGAAATGAGAAAAAACATTAATAAAAAAAAATTCATGTTCATTTTCATTTTCAGACCACTGTACGTAGAGCGGTAAGCTCGGGTACGGAGAGACGTGAGTGCGTGGACGACTAGCGGTAAGCGCGGGGATAGCAAGTTGAGCGACCCGCAAAGCGGTTCGTGAGCTGGTGCCGAGGCGAGGCGATTACGTTACGAATCCGATTAGTGTGTTTTGCAGTAGGGGGTTTCATACAAAGAATACTGAACCGCTCGAGTTGATACGTTTACGATCCCTTTCCGAGTTGATGTATGTGCTGTGACCTTTAATGTATCATAATATCGTATTTAGAATAAACTTATATGCTTCAATTCAACATATGAGAGCGAGGGTAGGGCAACCCTGCGACCCAAGCCTTGAGCCTTCAGGAAAGAGTGACAGGACATTTTAACCGACTCCAAAAAAAGGAGGAGGTTATCAATTCGACTGTATATTTTTTAATATTCTTTTTATTTGTTATGTGTGTTATCTCAGAACTTTTTAGCTAATGAACCGATTTGGATAATTCTTTTTTTATTTGAAAGGTGACACTTCTCCCATTCAATTTCATCAAGAACTGTCGAGAAGTTCTAGAGTTATCCTGAATAATGCGTATTTAGACTTTAGTTTGCTTATTTAGACGACTTCTTATTTTCATCTAATTGGGGATCACTTTTAAATATTTTTGTTTGAAAGTTTATACTTCTGATCTGACGTTATCTTATTTACACCAAGTCAGGATCAGGAGATGAAATCCCAGGAAAATTGAGAGAAATTCTCTAATATAGGCAAGCCTTATGCGTTCCATTTATTTTTGAAGTTAGTCAAGTATTTGCATCTGGTAATCATCATCACATAGTGATGAGCTGGTGATGGAAGCTACAACTCCTTAACGGTTAGGAGCTGAAGAATAATTCCTTAAGTATTAATCGTACGTATGGACTAATAGTTATACTCTTTCAGGTTATTAGGGTGAGCTGATGATGAGAGGTGAAACTCCTCAACAGTTAAGAGTTAATGATGTTTTATAAATACCACATGCACCAATGGACCTTCAGTTGTATTCTTTCAAGTTATGTAAGTAGCTAAAGAAGGAAAGCTGAACTCCGTAACGGTTAGGATATTTTCAACAATTTATCATAATCATTATGTAATTTCAATACGATTATTTACACTAAAAATCGAAAATAAAACGTTATTAAAAAAATATGTAAGCGCCTTCAAAAATAATCTTCAAACAAAATTAACAAACACTACAAAACGAAAAAAATAATTAGAATGTTTAATTCAAAGGACGAAAATGCGTGACTTTTTTAACTTATCTTGGTTCTTACTGAACTGTTTGAAGTCGGTGCCAAGCCAAAAAGAATAAGAACGAATTATACTGAGTGAAATAAAAGATGATAAGATGAGTGGAAGATAGCCAGTTCCTCGGCGTTTGAGGATTCCGGGAGTAGAGCGCTTCCACCGTCAGCCTTATCACCACTTAACATCAGGTGTGATGAAAGCTTAGTGCTACCCCGTTATAGACTTAAAAAAAATAACAAACATTAACAAAACCCGGTCCCAAGCGTGAGGTGTAGGATGTATTTACCTCAAATACCTATTAGTCTTGGCACCGATTTCAAACAGTTTCAGTAAGTACCAAGATAAGTTAGAAAAAGACACACATTTTCGACCTTTGTATTAAAAATTCTAATTATTTTTTTCGTTTTTCAGTGTTTGTTAATTTTGTTTGAAAATTATTTTTGAAGGTGGTTACATATTTTTTTTAAAAACGATTTATTTTGAATTCTGTTCAGAGATTGATTATTTTACGACGTTTCTCGTCGAATTTGCATTTGCAAATAGCTAAAATATCCATAAATTCTAAATAAGATATTTTTCCATGTGAGGAACAGAATATGTTTAGCCTATCAGGCATTGAAGCCTGCTAATTGATTTGGGCGGTGAGACATCAGTTGAAGACCACATGTAAGGTCCAGCTGATCTGTAAGGGAATAATTTATTTCGCTCTCAGGATGTAATAAGAATTTTTGGTGGTATAGAGAAATTGGGGTACCCGTTAGAGAATTTGGGGGACCCGTTAGAATCTCACTGGAATCAACCCTAGTAAGTTGTTCTCGACTCGGCTAACTCAAACTACACTTAGGGTCGTAGGTAGGCGTAGCTCAGACATCTGGGGTTATAATTAACCTTGGGCGCCGTTGATATTAATCACAAATGCAAGTTACTAAAATTATTAAACTTGTAAATAGAAGTGCTGAAATATCTAAAAATGTATTTAAAAAACCCCAGATCGAAACAAAGTGAACTCAATGAAAACTCAGGCTTGATGCATTATTAAACATTTAATCGGTGCAGATACAATTAGTACAAAACCAATATAATGGTATTAATGGTAATAAAATAAATTATAATTACTTAACTAGGATACGACACATAATTGTCGTTTTACTTAAAATGTTATATGAGTAACATCACTCTTATCAGTGGTATGATACCTTTATTAAGGGGATAGCCCGTTTAGGGCTCCATACCCCACCTGTAGCAGGGAGATCCAATTGTCCCCGGCCGTGGCGTGGAATATTATGTGCGCCGTGTGAGGTTGACGGCCAACCCGCTCGTTTATCCAGAATGTAATGGTCATTGGGTGTTTCAAATTTGTTGACCTGATTTGCCAATTCAGCAAAACTCAGGGACTTCTTGAGGTAACCCGCGGAATCCTAAAGTATTGTTAAGCCATGCCGCTGTCCAATTTTTTAACATAAATGCCAAATATATAACCGGTTCATGTTCGTATGGCAGTGTTCATCTACCTTTGCCGCATGTATTACCCCTAGTTTATTTTAACTCAACTTAGAGACATTTATATATATATGTAATGAGAATGTGTTGTGTGTATTTGTATGGTATATACCACGGACACGACGGGTCTCATTTACCTGTGAGAGTGCCTGGCTGGAGGTGACCGCTCCGGACTGGTTCGCCTGCGGCTAGCCACTTTGCCGTTGAGTGGGTCCGTCGGGGCCTTGGGCTATCCCCTTAATAAAGGTATCATACCACTGATAAGAGTGATGTTACTCATATAACATTTTAAGTAAAACGACAATTATGTGTCGTATCCTAGTTAAGTAATTATAATTTATTTTATTACCATTAATACCATTATATTGGTTTTGTACTAATTGTATCTGCACCGATTAAATGTTTAATAATGCATCAAGCCTGAGTTTTCATTGAGTTCACTTTGTTTCGATCTGGGGTTTTTTAAATACATTTTTAGATATTTCAGCACTTCTATTTACAAGTTTAATAATTTTAGTAACTTGCATTTGTGATTAATATCAACGGCGCCCAAGGTTAATTATAACCCCAGATGTCTGAGCTACGCCTACCTACGACCCTAAGTGTAGTTTGAGTTAGCCGAGTCGAGAACAACTTACTAGGGTTGATTCCAGTGAGATTCTAATGGGTCCCCCAAATTCTCTAACGGGTACCCCAATTTCTCTATACCACCAAAAATTGTTATTACAAGGAAGTTTTGAGATTGAAATACTACGACCCGGCCCCGTCAACTGCTTAAATGATTTGCTGTGCTGACCAACCAACTTACCAAATTCATCATATAACTGAAAGGTGGCACAATCTGGGACACACGAGGTCGGTATGACTTTACATTAAAACATTGTAGTGCGAACAGTGGTACTTACCTCCAACTAGTATTTGATTTAATAACTGTGACTTTTACCCCACTTTGCGACCCAACACACACAAACAATTTGAACCTCTATAAGCGACCCCTATCGCAAGCTAGTGTTTCTTTTAAGGTGTAGCGGAATTTTATAATATATACCGTTGAACCCAAAACTATCTTTTATTTATCACGTTAGTTATTTATTTTGTCTCGTGGCCTCTTCGGGAAATATACAGAGAGAGCTCCGTGGCAGTATGTCAAAAAGATGTTAGTTTAGTAGTATTTATCCAAATTTAATATTACAAACTACATACAGGTTAAGTTAAATGTATAAGTTCTAAACATTTTGGGTTAGTACGCTGGCAAAACTTAATCAGCTAATTTAGAATCCACTGTTGCCGACTGAGTTCACATTTCTGTAATTTCTATTGCCAGCGACTACCTGTTAAGGGTTGTACCTAATAATTATTGCTTTTCTGTGAGTGTGACTAAATTCCTTAAAAAGAGGTTCCTTCTTTTTATATTATTAATAATTTTATTAATAATATAAAAAGAAGAAACCTCTATTTTGTTTCATTGGTAGGTACTTACAAAACCCCTTCACTTAATTTTGTTCAAGTTAAGTTTTGCGGGCAGCGCAGGACCGATCGTTGTGGAGATCCTTGGGGGAGGCCTATGCCCAGCAGTGGGCGTCGTACGGCTGAAATGATGATGATTATGAAGTTTTTTCTTTCCTACAACAACGGCGAATTCAACATCTGAGTTTTGACTCCCCCGGACAAAGCAGGAGTTTTAGATAGGATAACATCAGTCCTGGGGTGCGGGATAGCCCTTAAGGCGCATACAAGGGTTTAAAAATAAATAGGTAGAATAATTTTCTAGTTATTTATTTTTTGGTCGGTTGAGTCGGTTTATGTTTTGTATTTATGTTATGTTTTGCATAACGTTCGAAATTACTGAAGAGAAAGTTTGTTTGACGCCATTTTATTGTGGGAAGAGGTAAATTAACATGACAGTAACAGAGGCAGAATATGGATACTTGCCTTCAGTTCGCGTAAGTGTATAATTATATTCTTTGCTTCAGCGCCAGAGGTCTCGGATTCGAACTCCCGAACAAAACAAATATTTCTGTGCATGAACATGTCTATTTCTTTTGGTCTGGGCGTTTTCTCTGATATTTAAGTATAATTATTATGTATTTACATATAAATATAATAAAAATGATAATATAATATTTATCCGTTATTAAGTTTCCTTAACAGTTACGTAGATAATGATATTTACTATAGGCTAAACAATTAGTGTCATTGTGAGAAAATTATTTATTTATTTCCAATCATAAAGATGACGAGGGGGGCTTACATTCAGTAGTGCTGTTTATTATTACACAAATGTGCAATACCAAAGTTAGCTCGCCATTTATTTTAGGCACTGCAGCAGCTAAATCGTACATACGCTTATTTTTAATCGTGTGTAATATACCTACCTACACGGTAATTTTTTTATCATCCCGGATAATTTTAGGGATTATCCTACTCATGAAAACAAACAACTTTTATGGCTTAGGTTTAAGCAATCACCAGATATAATGAAATATAACGCCCAAAAAATCGTAAGTACTTACCAGAATTTAATCCCCATTTTAATATGAACTTATCACCAATAAACGTATAGTCTGCTAACCTAAAAAAGCCAAGTATCTTCAGAATAATCGCTGAGCTACCCAAAAAGGCCACGCATGCACCAAATATGTACTCGCATTTTATTTAAAAATTTCATCCAGATATGTTACACAATTTTATCCTAATAAAGTAAATTAATATATAAAAATCATTGTTTACCCAAAAAATATAAATGAAGTTCTAAAGGTTTACCGATACTACCGTAAAATGTTTACTAAAGGCTGAGCTTCTTAGAGCTTTCAATAAAATAACGGCCCCCAACAAAAAACATAAGTTTGCATTCATTTATTAATGGCTACCATTTCAAGCGGCAGTTTACATACGAATAAACTTAATAGCCGCTACACACGCTCCTATCCGACCGCCGATTTGGTGCGGGCGAACTTCACTGCAGATCTGATCCGCGCCTACACACGTTCAAACCAAATCTGCCAGACCAAATCGGTCGGCGCTACATACGTTCCGATTTGGTCTGGCCGACCTCTAGCCGTTGTTGCAGTGTTGCCAGCCACTGCTAATCTCCCAATATTATTATTATTTATAAATACTGAAAACATCAATTTGCTTGCAATAAATAAATTAAAAAGAAAAATATTTTCGGTTTTTAATGTTTTATTACTATAAAAAAAACAATTTCATTCTTTTTTAATTTTCTGTTATTTTCATTAAAATACGAAACATGCTAAATATTTACTAAAAGCAGCACTTATTGATAAGGTGCTATGCCCTTTTTATATATATTTAGTTTTACGACAAATTGCTAGTTTTTAAACAAAATATTCTAAAAAAACAAATAGATTAATAGAATCTTTTCATATATGGCCATATTTAAACCTTTCGTTCGTTCAGTCCTACGTAAAACTCATGAACGAGCATTAAATTGAATCCTCTGAAAATCCCTTAAACGTAATTTACCTGCTTTAAATATTTCCGCTTTTACATATTTTCTCCCTAAATCTAGGGGAAAACCTCCAAAATTGTCAACACTGCCAAGTTGGTCCGGTCGGAAGCCTACACACGTTCCGATTTGGTAGGAAGTGAAGTTCGTGCGAACCAAATCCGGCCGACCGCGTCAAACACGAATAATAATAATTATGGTCGGACGACTACGCTACACACGTCCAGATTTGGTCTGGAGCAGACCAAATCGGCGGTCGGATAGGAGCGTGTGTAGCGGCTATAAAACTTAATAAGGCAGTCCTCAGTGTAATTTTAAAATTAGCGGTGGCGGTGTAGCGACGGATGGGAGGGGTGGGAATAAAGCCGCGAGACTCAACCAATTTGCCATCAATATAATATACTTATAGTGCGCCAATCTTTTCTGTTCCGGTGATGATATTTGAAACTAAAACAATTTTCATACGACAGTCTATTTTGACAGCTAATTTCGTATTGCGAGTGGCTTCTCTGTCACGACTGTACCCGGAACAGAAAAGCTTGTGGCTCTGTACTTGGTTATATGAATATGTCACCGGAAAATAATAAAAACCGCAAATTCATAAATGTTCTAAAAAAAAATAACCACGAAATTTAAGGCAATCGCTTCGCTGGCGCTTCGCGATCGCCTTAAATTTCTAACCTATCACGTGTTCTACAGGACTTCCGTAAATTTATAAATTTCCTAGGAAAATTATAAATTTGCGGTTATTGTTATTTTCCGGTAACACATACATTTTATGGCAAACGTAGTGATATAATTGGGTAGTAATAACACAAAACTTTGCTAGTTAAAATTTGGTGCACACGTAGCCTTTTTGGGTTATGAAAAGTTTTTGTAGTGCAGGCATGACTTAAAAAGCCCGAAAAATTTTGGTACAGGTTTCATTTATTTGTACATAATATATTTTTTTTGGATGAGGCTGTTTAGGGTAACGATTGTTTTTTTGGTGGTCATTAAATTTTATCCCAACTTTTATTTAGGGACCAAAACTGAAACCGCGATAAAAAATCTGCTGTGCCATACAAAAGTATTTGATTGAATCAGGCGTCATTTGGCGGAAGTCCCTAACCATTGTGAAATACGAAATATATCTGGGGGCACGGCAGTGCCCCGGCCAAGTCGAGCGCGAAGCAAACACTGCCGTACCATCCTTTACTGGAACCATTTCGCCGCATTTTCAGGCCCCTATTTGAGAACCTCTGGATAAGACCAAAACGCAGAAATTTTCGTCATCCAGTAAGCTATAATTACATACTTAAAATCCAAAATTTCAAGTCTGTAGGTCATTTAGTTCCGAAGATATGCGAAAGCAAAGTTTCGCATTTATGACACTCACTCATGATCATCAAAATATAACTAGTACTTCCCATAAACTCAGAGAGCTGAAATTTGGTACAGAGTTAGGGTTTAATGGCCACATAAAGGGAAAACTATAAAAACTAGGATAATTTCTAGTTACACCAACTGCATAAGTTACATTTGCAGTAAATAAATCAGTAAGTATACCTGTATTTATTACTTTTGTGTAATACCTAGCAAAAAGATATGAAATCTCACCAAAATCATCCTTTAAGAAACTGACCAACTCTCGCTGGAACTGCTTATTTCTTTACAAAAAGCGTTGAAATCTCGCAGTAAAGTCAAGCCAACTCTAATGTTCCTTTCTGCGATCTCTTTATTGATATAGTTACGTTTTAATTGTATGTGACTTGGTCGTTGACTTGTGCCCACCAAACTAACCAACATGTAGAATGTTCAACGTCCAAAGTCACATGAAATTAAAACGTAGGTAACTATATCAATAAAGAAGTCGCAGAAAGGAACATTAGAGTTGGCTTGACTTTACTGAGAGATTTCAACGCTTTTTGTAAAGAAATAAGCAGCTCCAGCTAGAGTTGGTCAATTTTTTACCACACTTTTATTAGCTTCACTGGTAACTAAGTCACAATGTAAGAAAATCTTAGAATTCAAATTTAACCTACTTCTAATTTGTCGTATTGATTTGAAACATTGCAAGTCTATATGAATCCGATGAGATGACAATACAATAATTTGCTACCATCGAGCTGATCTGATGATGAAGTCAAGAGGAGGGCAATAGAACTCTTCAATGGCTGCTAGGAAACCCCTCGAGTTTAGGCTCATTTGTTTTGTTCTGATGAGACCTATTCGCTACACTTAACGGTGAGGGTCTGATGATGGAGCAGGGAGGAAGCCGGTGGCACTTCTTAATGACCACTAGGAAATCCCTCGAGTTTAGGCTCCGTTGTTTCGTTCTGACGAGACTTATGAGCTGCACTTGGTGGTCAGGGTCGGATGATGGAGCAGGGAGGAAGCCAGTGGCACTCCTTAATGACCAATAGGAAACACCTCGAGTTCTGGCTCATTTGTTTCGTTCTGATGAGACCTATTCGCTACACTTGGTGGTGAGGGTCTGATGATGGAGCAAGGAGGAGCTCAGTGGCACTCCTTAAATGAACACTAGGAAACCCCTCGAGATGGGCTCATTTGTTTCGTTCTGATGAGACCTATTCGCTACACTTAATGGTGGGGGTCTAATGATGGAGCAGGGAGGAAGTCAGTGGCACTCCTTAATTACCACTATGAAACCCCTCGAGTTCGGGCTCATTTGTTTCGTTCTGATGAGACCTATTCGCTTCACTTGGTGGTGAGGGTCGGATGATGGAGCTGGGAGGAAGCCAGTGGCACTCCTTAATGACCACTAGGAAACCCCTCGAGTTTGGGCTCATTTGTTTCGTTCTGATGAGACCTATTTGCTACACTTGGTGGTGTGGGTCTGATGATGGAGCAAGGAGGAGGTCAGTGGCAGTCCTTAATGACCACTAGGAAACCCCTCGAGATGGGCTCATTTGTTTCGTTCTGATGAGACCTATTCGCTACACTTGGTGGTGAGGGTCGATGATGGAGCAGGGAGGAAGTAAGGGTTCGGCTCGCGCATCTGGTAACTAATAGACTCCACTTGAATTTGTAAAACTAAATACATACAATCACGCCTTTGAGTTATAATGTTTACGGGTTGGGCAGACACATGAATGGACTGTGAAATCGATTACCATCCCCATCCATAGCTTGCCATTTTTTAAACTAAAAAGTAAAAAATAAATATGTAGTTTAAAAAACTATGAAAACACACTTTTATAGGAACAGACTAAAAGTACAAAATAACTGTCTATTCAGTAACTAAAATTAAAAAGCGTGGTGCGCCCTTTGCAAAGCATGCATTCAAGTCTTTGTTATTGTTGATCGAAGATTCAAGTACTAAATATTGACAACGCGCACCACGCTTTTTAATTTCAGTTACTGAATAGACGGTTATTTTGTACTTTTAGTCTGTTCCTATAAAAGTATGTTTTTATAGTTTTTTAAACTACATATTTTAAAGGACGATTTTGGTGAGGTTACTTCCGCAAAAAACACAATATGCAAGATGCACCGCCCGCCCGCCCGCAAAAAATTGCACATGCACACCACGAAAACACCAGTGCACAATACCTGCATCTAGCAAGACAGCAATACACCTTGCACCGTCACCGATTAGACTACTCTACACGTGTTTCGCCCCAACCCGGGGCATCTTCAGGAGATAGTTCGTGCTAGTTCGTGCGAAAAACCAACACCAAAAACGTCGTGGTGTGCATGTGCAATTTTTTGCGGGCGGGCGGGCGGTGCATCTTGCATATTGTGTTTTTTGCGGAAGTAAGCTACATATATTTTGTTTTTCGCATCCATACAAAAGTGCAAAAATATTTAATCAAAATTATGGAAACTGCTGATATTTTTTTCGCGATTACCGTGTATAGAATAGGATCGGCGCTACAATAACAACGAGTACTTACCACTATTATTTTCAAAGTTGAATTTCAACTTATTCGACTTTTAGGTCATACTGTGTCCACCACTGTCTAAAAAATAACATTTGGTTTTTATTGCAGTCGTTATTATTTGCAGAATAAAATAACTTTTAGGGTAAAGCATAAAAATCTTAGTCTCGAAAGCAACTTTTCTAACATTCCTACTGACGACGATGGCGACGCTGCAGCAATCAGATAAATATGTTCACTTTTACGACCAATTTAATAAAGTAAGTATTTAGAATAGATATACAGGGTGTTTGTTTAAAGATGGGACATACCTACTTTAGGGGGTAAAAGTACTCATCAATACAAAGATGGGATACTTTTACAATGGGACCAAGTGCGATAGCGCGAAAAAAAATCGTCTGTTTCATACAAAAGTGCAATACCGAAAGGGCCAAAATGAATGGAACAGCTGATTTTTTTTCCCAATGTGCCACTTGGTCCCATAGTAAAAGTTGTTTGTATTGATGGGAACTTTCACCCCCTGAAGTATGTCCCATCTTTAAACAAATACCCTGTATTTATAAAGAAAACCCGACCACATTCCTAGAAAAGTGCTGGATCTGATATCCGAGGCCAGAAGTCGCGGGAGACCCCGTTTAACATGGATACCCTTCGTCAAGATAGATCTGGAGAAGTCTATGTCGTGGGCCACACTGGAGCGACCGCGGGGCGCGGAGGCGACCTGCGGATTCGCAGGACGCGCGAACACGTACTATTCCCTCCGCCCCGGTCGCGGCAACCGCCGGACGCGCCAGTGTGACCCCTCCCGTCCGTCTCAATATATTTGTTTTTCCCGCTCGACGCGGACGCAAGACGCGCCGCTCCAGTGTGGCTCACGACTAACACGGACCCAATGACGACCCAGAGTAGACGACTCTGGCGACGAAGGATTAGGAGAGCCGACCCAACATATAAATGGGAAAAGGCCGGAGGAAGAAGAAGCATTGATGGGTACTTTCACCCCCTGAAGTATGTCCCATCTTTAAACAAACAGCCTGTATTTATAAGGAAAACCCGTTATTCTAGTTTTGTTTTTAAGCATAACTAAATACTATGGAAGCGAGAGTAACTGTAGGTAGATAAAATGGAATACGGGAAAACACTAAATCAAAATAAAGTCATTTGAAGGTTGCCGGATTTGACTTACTGCAATGAGGTAAATATAAAAAAACAGCGAGTTGCACTCCGGGAGTGCCGGCAGAAGTGAAAACTTGAATATTAACGTTTTGCATTTTTGATATTCTTAAATTTTTTAGAAAATTTACTTATGAATGAATTACTTTTTTCCTAATATTGTTCAGAATGAATGGTAATGATTATCCAAAATAAATATTTATTATATTGTTACTTATATATCAGTAAAAGTCAAGATATAATGTAGATTCTTAAGAAATAAGCGGTACTGAATCATTATTATCTTTTCAACTACTTATCCAAATTATTTTTTATTTTTGTGCATTTACAATGCAACTTTTACCATAGAAAAATTGAAAATGAAGTATTAGAAAAAGTCGACCCTTTTCACAACTAGTTCCGATGGGACTCGAACACGACCTTTTACTGTCCGGCGAATGCTCTAACCACTGAGCTACGGAGTCGCTACTCCAATACTACTACTACTATTTTTTTCAATATACTTATCCAATACTTTTCAACTGACAAATTGTTTTCCCTCATTTATTTATTGACCAGATTTAATGTAGGTACGGTAGAGTGTATTTTGTACCCTGTTGGCAATTTAGTAAGAAATGTTTATGCTGTGATTTTGCCTATAAGCCTGTTTGGAGGATATTGATTTCAAACCGCTACTTAGACAAGTTTTAAGAAAAAATAAGAAAATAAATAGTGGTTTGACAGCATTTGACAGTCTAGCTGAGGCCAAAGAGCATGTACAGTGCCACAAACTTTGCTGTGCCGGTGGCCAAAATGGGAAACTAGCGTGTTTTTTTTAATGTCATTTTGCTGTCAAGTTGATGTCCAACCATAGCGCTGCTGGCGGCTGAAATTCTTAGAACTCAGGGCCGGTTAAATTGCTACAAAAAAAAGAAAAACGTACGTAGCGCCGCTGTCACCGGCACAGCAAAGTTTGTGGCACTGTAATCACTACGTTTAGCCAAAGCTGGTTTAGCTGAGGCACCAATAGAGAAGGCTGCGACTGAGGCCGTCCTCAGGGCAGGATCCCGAGTTTTGATTACTATAGCTAAGGGTTGCCATCTCCAAACTTTGAAATCCAGGATTTGAAGGTAAAAATACCAGGACATTTCGGTTTAAAGCTAAATACATATAAGCAGGGTTGGTACGTATTACACCTTCCCCCCTCCCAGGATACGTATTCTTTCGAAATTACTGGACTGGAGGGCTCGTGGCCTACAAAAGGGGCCCGCGCAGCAAAAACCCAGGACGATACTTAGAAACCTATGGAGTTTCTGAACTCCACAGTACCTAATAAGTGCTAATAATAATGAGCGATAAATGGTAGGTATACAAACCTAATTTACAATCGTAATGGTCGACGCAATCTCATGTAGCATTGATTTATTCCAAACCAGTGTTCTGAGGCCGCAGTTTTAGTTTTTAAAAGTGGAATAGTAACTATCACGGGTCATTTGCATCAAAATTTTAAGATTCAAAGCTTAAGGCGAGGATTCCCGAAAATAGGGTACCTATTATAAATTATGGATTACTCTTAAATCATAAGTTCTCAAAATTTGAAAAAAAAATATGTTATTTTACAAAACTTTTTTTCTAGTGACACCGGTAGTAAAATTTTCTATTAGCTATACTTTACTGCATCAAAGAAAATTTCAAACATTAGTCTATTCGTAATTCAAATATCCGATTACTCGCAATACTAGTATAGTATTAACTTGGTTTTAGTAAATGAAAATATACGAAAATAATTGTCTTTGAATAGGCAAGGGATTCCGGCCGTCGTAAGTTTAAAATGTTTATTATTCCATTTTTAATTCAATTTTAAGTGATTT
The DNA here is from genome assembly GCA_949710035.1 of Crambus lathoniellus. Classification (NCBI taxonomy): domain Eukaryota; kingdom Metazoa; phylum Arthropoda; class Insecta; order Lepidoptera; family Crambidae; genus Crambus; species Crambus lathoniellus. Next base: position 11,706,831 of record OX453299.1, on the reverse strand, counting down.
TCGATTCGCGGGGAGCTCGCGAGGTCACATACCACTGCCGGCTGCCGCTGCGTTCGCGCGAATTGTATCGCGAGCGGCCGAGCAAGCGTTAGCGTGCATGCCTGTTTTGGCCGGGTCACCTCGCCTTAATAGCGTTCAAATAACATCGATAAGGCCTTGTTTATTAAAAAGTTGCACTAAGGTCTCTCTTGCTCAACGATTCACGTGTGCAGGTTGGAAGTCATTGGCCTTGAATACGGTCAATGTTCCCAAAATTTTAATAGATTGGATAGAATTCTGTATTATTATTATGTAAATATCGTGTTGAATCAAAGTTAGAGGTATCACTTCGCTCTTATGGTCATAAGACATGGTACTAGAAAGGAGATGGACATAAATGTGGATGGACAGGAAGAGGGAAACCGCAAAAAAGATGATCTATTCCCCACTCATCCGGATGAATTTCAATAAATATTGAAATACTTACCTTCAGCAATTTCCCTATTCATCCGAAGACCCGAAGGTATTTTTTTCTCTACATAGTGTAAGTAATGTAAACTAATACATGTAAGCAAATAGTTCTATAAGAATAACTTACAATAACAAAGATTATAAGTACCCATCTAAAGCTTAATTTTTTTTATCTTAATTATTGTATAATTATATTGATTTATTTTGCTAATTTGCTTACAAAATAAGCGGATGATTGGGGCTTATTTTGTAAGCTAATTAGCAAAATAAATATAGATGATAAAATTATAAATAGGGTCGGCAAATAAAAGTAAAACAAAATTTTTAATTACAAATAAATTTTTATTAGTTGGTGGTTCAAATTAAATATAATGTAGTACTTAGCACGACATATATTTCTACTGAAAGTGATTTTCGTTTGAACAATTTATTTATTTATTTACATTACTTACACTATGTAGAGAAAAAAAAATAAAAAAATGTGACATGACAACACAAAACTATCTAAATACCAATAATCAACATATGTAAGCAGATTGCTTAGGTTCAATATCTTGTTGCAAATTTTTTCCAAGCAGTGTCCTATAATATTGTAACTTCTCCATTTTGATGTTGTTTAACGATATTTGCGACACGAGAATCAAACTCCACGATGTTATTATTTCTATATGATATCGGAATTCCAACTTCAAATTGTCATAATTTGAGAGCAAACTCATTTACTTTATATAGAATTTACCATGGTCTAGCAAACAAATGATGGTAAATGATATACTTTTTTTTGTAGTAGGACAGAAGCCCCGCTCTGGTTTTGACCACTTTTTGTTCTAAAAGTTTTCTAAAGTTTTCTGTTTTTCCTCATGTTTGCCAAAGGCAATCAAAATAATGGATTTAAAGTTAGCGGTTCGATCTGGGCGTCGAACCGCAAATGCAAGCGTTGACGCTCGATTTCATACAAATACTAATTACGTAAAAATAACAATCGTTAGAATTCCTTATGTCGTACGATAATTTTTCTGATTTTTTTTTTTTTAATTGTTATAGTTCAAAGTTATACAACCCTTTGTTTTTAAGGTTTTTTACAATCAAATTGTTGTTTTGCAATTGGTTTGATTCTAGCCCATTAGAATATGTTGATTTAATTTGGATTTGATTTTGATTTTTCGCTATACTTACAAAACTTTGACTACCGACGAGGCACGAATACAGGCGTCTATCCGACAATTAGCAGGAGGCGCTTTTTATGCAGGGCTAAGGTATGTGCCTAATACCCCTTTTTAATATACTATATCTATGGCCTAATACTTATAAACACCATTGACTCCTTGTGCATTGTCTCTGTTCACACTTTCACGTGCTTGCTTGCTTTCACTAGATACGGGTGCGTGTGATAGAATATCAAGTTTTGACATTGATTCAATTTAGTATTTATTACACCTAAATCCATTAAATTAATTTTGGGGATAACATCGTACCTTATTTATCGTGTTTTCATTAAAAAGTATTTTGATTCGTGGCGGGGCCAACCGTCTACAAAGCATGATCAAGCAATTGTACTTTAATTTGCCTATAAGTACTGAATAATGTGTATAAAATCATGTTATTACTTTTAAAATTCATATCTATTAATTTATTACTGAAATGTAATGTAATATAAAGTATCTAAGTAACGTGTACTTTTACGTTTGTACACGTTAATTCCGGTTGAAAAGAAAACAAATATATAATTATTGTATTTATAAATAATGTTAAGTAAAATCATTCTTTGATTTTGGAATACTTTTTCATAATTGTTATGTTTGTATTGTGGTATTTTCTGTAATTTCCGTAAACGGAAATTGTCAGTAGAATTGGCGGTAGACGCTAACATTTATAAGGCGAGGCAGCCATTTTATTTGGTTAGTCTGGTTCGAGCCGTGAGCTATGTACAAGTTAAGAAACTATTCCGTTGTTTCATATTTCTCATTCCTTGTTATTTCTTGTTGTTTAATGCTGATGTATTGTCTAGTAAATATTGCTGAAGATTTGCCCTTGTTCGAAGGATATTCGGTAACTTGTTAAATGTAAATGCTTATTTGTTGATAATATTAAATTAAAGTTGTATAAGTATATGATATGTTGATTATAGAAAATGCTTGATGATATTCGTAAACGTTGTTTAATCTTTTATCATGAAAAGTAATGTTGTTTCATCGAAATCGGCCAACAGACAAAAAAGTTGGCCGCTATCTTGGATTTTTTTTTACATTTTTGATATTGCGTCGCTGTTTTCTATTAAAATAGTACCAAAAAAATATAATTATAAAAATAAAATGTTTAAAGAGAAACATTAGAGTAGGTAAGTAATTTGTAAATAAATATTTCATAATAGGTACCTAATAGAAAGCTAACAATTTTAACTTCTTGTAAAACAACCCTACCAAAATTTTGCACGCTCTATGAAGTCAACACTCTGATAGTACTCATGTGCCTATACACCGTTTTGAAGGTCAACATCCCATTTGGATAATTCAGTCATTTACGCCATGGGTTCGCAAACCCTAGAACAGGAGACCTTGAAGAAGTACCGGCAAGAAACTCGTCAAGGTTAATTTTTTTCCTCCTGATTTACTTCATACAGAGTCGTCAAATTAAAAAATGACCTTACAAATTACTATTTGTTAGATCATTTTCAGGGTCAGTTTCTATTACAAATACGTATTCAATTATGATAAATACAATTAGGTGTGTGAGTGAACTAATGATCATAGAAGTAAACAATTTTCAATTACCTATCTAATGAGTGTACTAAGACGTGTCGGTTGCACTATAAACTATACCACACCACGCAGCACACTGCAAAGGTCAGCGAACGGCAGACGGCAGACCACCGAGCGATACGTCCTCCCTCTGAAGAGCCTAGCGGCGGACTAATTTGAAATGTTTTGCGCAGAGTGTTTTATAGCACTTTAAAAAAATATATATAAAATAAATTATGCATCATTATATAGGTTTTTTGTATTCAAACTTTAGATAATATGTTCTTATTTTACGTTAGACTATAAGGTTTTGTAAAATAAAGTAATTTATTGATAAATGTTGCATGTTTACCACCAGTGATTTCTTTATAATTTCACTTTGTTTGGATTTTAATTTCGTATGAAAATAATCACAAATTAAACTAATTTCCTTACTAACTATTTGCGTAATTATATGTAGATATACATAGAAATTTTTGTTTACTATTTTTTTCAATGGTATTAAAAAATTAGAGCTTCAAAATTGATGTTAAAAGTGAAGTTTATAAAACACTGTTCGGGAAAATTTTCAGTATTCACAAATACTCTATAAAAAGAAAAATGTTTTTTACTAACTCTTTAGACAAAGATACTGTTTACAATAATTTGAAATTAGCATGTTTCTAAGATTACGTTTTCATAGAAAATATCTCGTTCAAAACTGCCTATTTTGAGGCAAAACGGCGTTCGACCGCGTCAATGCTCTTAATGTTGTTAAATGTGTTGTATGTTCAACAACGACATGATAATTTGTAAATGTCGTTGTTTCTGTTAAAGCTGGTGAGTTTTTTTCGCCCGTTTTTCTTGTCAGCTAAAAGATGTCCTTAACGGGTGGTACGTAAAAAATAAAAGGACGATTCAAAAGAATAAAATAGTTTATTAGAGATTTGAGATTTTTATTAATCCTGACCTTATTGAAATAGAAGCTTTATAGTTTTGTTTATAGTTATTTGAATAGTTTAATGCTTTTATCAGAATAGTTATATTTAGATTTGAGATTTTTATTAATCCTGACCTTATTGAAATAGAAGCTTAATAGTTTTGTTTATAGTTAATTGAACAGTTTAATGATTTTATCAGAATAGTTCTATTTCTATATTATCCGCCCTAAATCTATCACGTGCACATGGTTTTACGTGGCAGGCAGGCAATTTTTCACGTTGCATATTTTTTTGACTTGACACGTGACGGGGCGCGAGTGAGGTGTCATGTCTTGTCTATCAATATTTTTTTTTCACATACTTTTAGTAAAGTCTTCGGCGAAGACAAGCGCAACATTCTGCCAGTCTATTTATATAAACTTATATTTTTTTTATTCACATATTAATATAGGTATATTTATTCTTTCTAAGTTACAAGTATTTACATTAGCATTTAATTATTTCTTAATATTGTTTATGTATAGCTTGGTTCGTCTGGGTCCGGTTGTCTATGTATCTGACACCCCCGTCAGAATAACAGCGCTGCTGGGTCACTTTGCCCGGCAGCATTATGGTGAGACGGGGTTTTTGTTGGCCCACACACACACATTTATTTATAATTTTTTAGTTTCAGTTTATTTTTAAGTATTTAATTTTTGTTCTCTTTTGTTTATTGTTTGTTTGATTGTTTCTTTTATAAGTGTGTGTGTCCAATAAATGTTTTCTTTCTTTCTTTCTTCTTTCTATCAATAAGTGGTCAAAACCGGGATATTTAGCACCTCTCACACGTTTCTCTATAATTTAAGATATAAAGTGTGTCTTAAATACCTAAGACCATTTAGTACTTAGTGCTTAAAAGTGATTTTTTTTTTGAAGTGGCCACAAAGGGCTCCCCTGCCCTACAATTTTTTTGTAAAAGTTGGTTTACAATTAGTATTAATATAACAATATTTTTATTTATCTTAGAATGCCACTCTTCTAAATTGTTTGTGGTTCTAAAGCTCTACCCATAAAATTACCACTTAAAAAAATTATTAATGCCATAAATTCACACACATCTATGTAACTTAGTTTTTAATGTTAAATAAAATGTGATTATAGTTTTAATGACCCCGAAAATAATACTACAACTATTAATGGTAAATGGAAAACATGATGGAAGCCAAAACACGTAAAATTTTTTTTTTTAAATATTTATCTATAAAATATCTATTAAATGTCAAATTGTCAAAAATAGTTACAGTACATTTTTTTTGCAGACTGTATCTTTTTCTTATTCCATTAGACAAATTAACATGTCGGATGAATGGGGAATCTTTTTTCGGGTGAATGGGTAACAATTTATTTATACCTAAGGGCTTCTGATCATTATTTTTTAATTCATTCATTTATAAATCGATCAAACGTCTCAATAGTCCAGTCAAATTAGACCAAAAAATGAGAGTGAAGGTACATTTATTCGCAAGAAGCTGAAATTTGGTGAAAATGTTCAAAACATAGGTAATTATAAACAAAATTTAAAAAGTCCTTATCGATCCGGTACCTGGAAAAAAAATACTTGAGGCCCCCCTACAAACGTTCTTTTACAGATTTCCTTCCAATTTTGTCTTTTTCGATTTAAAATTTATTGATACTTTTTACGTTATTTTGTGAGTAACGACTTGTTGTTTTGTGGCAACTTTAACAGAAAGTTTATCGGTATGGCATTAATAAATTGGTTTGTCTAAAGTACCTACCTACCCATAAGCAAAGTCCAGCTATTGGTATCTCTTACATTTGAATATTAAACATATTACATCATTTATCTTACGACAAACCAGTTCTGTTACAAATTAGTCATAGATAATTTCTTCCTACTTTTATAATTACATAGAACATCTGACAAATTGTTGCCGTGCCTTATTTGACCAGTGATTTTATAAAAACAATTAGAAAATTGTTTATCATGGCTTCCTTGTAACAACTATTTTAATTACTTATAGGCGTATAATACGTATGGCGACTTGTCAAGCTTCTTATAACTACTAAGACTTCTTATAACTAACTTTTATCATGGAGCTAGACTACATACTTCAGTATTAAGTCTAGCTCCATGACTTTTATGGTAGGTACCTTACCTTTGTTTTTGTCACTGATCTCTATTAAACCGAGATTACAGTGCCACAAACTTTGCTGTGCCGGTGGCCAAAATGTGAAACTAGCGTGTTTTTTTAATGTCATTTTGCTGTCAAGTTGATGTCCAACCATAGCGCTGCTGGCGGCTGAAGTTCTTAGAAGTCTGGGCCGGTTAAATTACTACAAAAAAAGGCACTGTAAACCACTGTAAACCACTAATTATAATTTGATCAATTATTATTGCAGATTTCCTTTCGAATTCAGTCTAAGAAACAGGTGGTTAGAAAATATGAAAGCCGTAAACTGGACCTCGAAGGAAACAGGTTCACTTTGTTCAAAACATTTTGACACCAAGTGTTTCTTCACACATAACACCCATATTTTTTTAAATAAATGTGTTACGTGAGCAGTTTTTCTGTTTTTTATTTTGTATAAACTACCCGTTTATAACATGAATTAAGTAATATAACGTCAATTAAGGCTGTAGTTGTATGTGTCAGTAAACGGTACGGATACGTACTTGTAGTACCTCGATGGAAAAAAGAGTATCACAGTATTTCAACAGTTATAACACATTTTTTGTGGCCGAGCTGCAACGCATAGGACCCAGCCCGGCCACGCTTCTATCGAAATAAATTTTAAGTTTATGATGCAATTTTGGTACGGGGTGATGGTACCTATTCTGTATCAACGAAAATGTGGCCGTTTTTCCTTGAAAATCGTTATTAAATAAATTTTTGGGCATCGAAAAAACTCTTCCTGATCAGAAGGTCTATGTAGCTAAATGTCCAACAGCGCGAAACGTCTAATGAGCAGTAAGTCTCATTAGCAAAATGTCTATGTAGCAAAACGTCCAAATATCAGATGGTCTGTATAGCAGAACATCTATTTATCAAATCGTCACATTATCAAAATGTCTGGATACTCAGGCACAAAATTCAACACACACATGACATCGGGAGGGAAACGGACATGGAATTATAATATGTACGTACGTACAGATTTGTACATAGTCTATGTAGCTTAAATCATATCTTTTTGATGGTGACTGACAATTTATTGTCAGGAATGCTATTTGATAGCATTCCATAGAGCTCTTAATAAAGAAGCGCTTTGGCAAGATCGCAAATACAAGAATATGTTATTTGAAGGAAATAAAAGAAGGAAGATCGATTTAATGTTTAATGCCAAATACAAAAGAGCTGCAAAAGTTTGAGGGCCAAAAAGATAGCTCCTTTGAATTTTTGATAAACCTTGGTCATATCAAAAGAATAAGTAAATAAATGCAGGGGAATTTGTGCGCCTAATATCCTAATAAATATTTATGGCGCTAATAGCTTTTTAATCCTTTGTTTTATCAAATAAATGTAATGTAGTTTACAAATGACTTTTCCTTTTTATTATGAGTGTACACATTAAAAAATGACTTTTTGCTAAATAGATGTTCTGCTATACAGACCATTTGATAGTTGGACGTTTTGCTAAATGGCCATTCTGCTAATTAGACTTACTGCTCATCAGACGTTTCGCGCTGTTGGACATTTAGCTACTTACACCTTCTGATCAGGAAGGGAAAAAACATTATTGGTTGATCGACACAAGACGTCGAGTTACGTATATTGCTCAATTATGAATGTCAGGCGTTTTTTGTCAGAAATTTCGATGCCCCAAAAGTTTATTTAATTACGATTTTTAAGGCAAAACGGACACATTTTCCCCAACGGACTCGCTGTCACACCATTTTGTCACACTGGTGTGACTACGAAGAATTTTTTTCTTATTTTCCACACTGGTGTGACTACGAAGAATTTTTTTCCTAATAGTCACACCATTTTCAAAAAGTCATACTTGACGTAAATCACTTGATAATTTGATACCAGTTTGATACCACTTTGATACCTTTGTGCGCATTAGGTCACTTTCGCAATTCGTCACATGAGATGTTTGCCACTTTATCGAAATGCCACTATACGTAATATGATATTAAATTAATTATTATATTAAAATATTATTAGCTGAAAGTACCAGGGTTGCATAGCTAACCAGGAGTTGTTTTAGATGTTTTGAGTTTTATAGGCAGCAGCATTTTAAGTAGGTATACTCGCAATAACTCCTGGTTGCTTAGGCTGCCCTGGTACTTTTTGTTCATTATTTTTCCAATATGCCTAGTGCCTAGTAGGTAGGTACTTCATTCGACTCAGGGGAGCTAACTTATCCTTTATGCAGTAGTAATGTGGGAAAAATATCTCCCGTGTTAGGTACTACTAGTGTGTGTCAGATAACTCTGCGCGTGACTGGCGCGTTTTTGGCGCTAGTTACAGTGCATTTTTTGTTCTTATGTTTTAGAAAAGATTAGTACCTACATAACACAGGTAAAGATTTTTTTTCTAACCAGTCGCAACTCTACTTACCTCCTCCATAGCTATGTTATCCTGGTACTTTAGAATCCAAAAGTTCGCAAATAAACCGTTACTAGAATGCCAAGTCCATATTAAATTTATCCTAAGGTTGTTATAGCTTGTAGCTGACTGTACATAAATAAATTTGCTGAACTGTACGTAAAATTGGAAGGTGCCAACTCGCGCGCGCTCACGAGTTTCACACTCGCGAGTTGACGAATAAATCAGTTTGCAATCCATGTTATAAAATATGCACATACAGGGTATTTAATTTCCCCGCACTAGTAGTGTGACAACAAGTCTCATGTTTTGGCAGTTACTAATATTCACACCAAACAGTGTGACTACGAAGAAAAAAATGCTTCGTAGTCACACCAGTGTGACAAAACGGTGTGACAGCGAGTCCGTTGGGACATTTTCGTCCGGTAGTCGTCACTTGTTTCTTCTTCTAGTTGGAGCTGGCGAACAAAAGCGGACATGTCCACTTAATGCTTTTTACAGAAGAGTCAGAAAACTAAAAAAAAATGGATAGGATTCAGATAGATTTTATTTTACACTCACTTAATAACCTTAACTTGACATTATACAGAACCCTCCTTTCGTCGAGTGAAAGGACCCTGGTTTTTTTTATTTATTTATTTAAAATGGACATATCTGGTTTTGTTTGAAAAGACTGGACATGTCTGGTTTTGTTCGAAAAACTAATGGACAAGTCTTAGGTCTGTAGGTAGTCTTAGTCAAGGTTCTGTTCGAAAATGCACTCAATAATGTCAAGTTATATAGGTTAGGACCGGTTTTGACTGAAAATATATTGTGAGTGCATAGAAGTGACATTTCGAACAAATAAAAAAATATATGTTTTCTTATTATGGACATATCCGCTTGTAATTTGTTCTCCAGCTCCTCCTTCAAGTGGCGGCGTTCGTGACTGTTGCGCGTGACACGTGTGCGGCGACTCGACGAAATGCACGCAAAATGGTAGTTAAATGTGCATTTCAGTATTATTGTAGGATTTGTAGGTTAGATTGGCGATCAATTAAATACAAACCATATTTTATTAACAGTCTTTATTTTTCCTTTTATCCAATCAATTACAATGGAAATAACATTCCCTAAAATAAATAAATACATACTTAAGTACTTATTTAAATATCTTCATTACACTAAAGTTTAGTTTAGTGATTAAACTCAAAACACTTAAGTAACAAATAGTCATGGTAAAAACACAGCCCACTTTTATATTAGATTAAATAATTTATATATTTTGTAACTGGGAAGATACAATAGGGCTGGCATATACATCTGGTTAAAGCCCCAAGCTAAATAAATAATTGAAAAAATACAATGTGGAGACGACAATCCGACAAAAATTTTAGGTGATGAAAGTTTGAAACATTGAACGTGGCACATACGTCCATACAGACACGTGGACATCCACGAACAACTTTTCTAAATCACTTTCTTTTATATGTTATGCTTGACAAATATTTTCCAAAAGTACCTAATAAATGTGTTTATAAAAGGGTTGTTCTTCATATCTCTGTACTTACATTATTGTATAAGGGCAATATGAATCTAATAGAGACAGTTTAAGTCCAGAAAAATGCTTGACTCTGACATGTTGAGAGTAGAGCCATAGTACAGTCGCCAGCACGTCAGGTTACTAAAAATTGTCAAATTTCTTAAAATAAAATTCAACCTTATTTCCAACAGATATAGTTTAGTTTCAATTTATAAATTTTGACATTTTGAAGTAACCCGACGTGCTGGCGACCGTACAAACAAATGAGCAGGCCGACTCAAGCCCCGAGCGAGCGATAATAGCTTAAACACGCCTAAAATTTATTTAATCGTCAAAAATGCACAATCAATCTCTATACAAAAAAAAAATCCCTTGTAGGGTAAGGTCAGGTTTTAATTATTTTTGTACATAGACCAGGGACCCCCACTGGGAATCGAACCCGGGACCTCTGGTTGTGAAACCACTAGACAGACCACAGAGGCCGTTGAAAAATTCTGTTATGCCCCCGGTTTATTAATCATATATACATAAGAATACAAGTAACGGTTTCATTTATAAACTAGCTTTCCGCCCGCGGCTTTACCGCGTGGACTACCTACATGGCGTTATCCCGCGGGAATGTGATATTTTTCGGGACAAAAAGTAGCCTATGTTCTTCTCCAGACAAAATACAAATTATACTTCATGCTTCGTCCTCAAGATTAGCTTGATTTAACACTTGTAGTACGCCCTAGTAATCGCCAATTTCACACTATATTGAGAATATACCTACTTATAAATTAAAAAAGTAATAAAAGAAAATTATTATTCTTTAAATTTCAAAAGTGGGTAGTCAACACCGATCTGGCTCAAGCGCCCATCATAGCTGTCATTCGCTTTCTAGTGCGTCGCCGATTCACATCTAGTTTTTTAAATTGTGTTAAAAAAGTTGTTAGTTGTTGTTAAAAGTGATTATTTAGGATGCCCAAACGCAAAAAAGATAACTGTGAACACATAATACGAAGAATTATAAGATTGGAGAGAAAGTTTGAGCGAAAAAAGAAGCACCACCACCGGTGAGATTAATCTTGTTCTGAGTTATCGGAACAATTCTATCGCTCGTCGTCCTTATCTTAAGGTACGTTATGTATTTTTATACATTTATAAGTCACTGGCCTTGACATATCATATTGCATATTGAAGTTCAGTGACCTGGTTTTCTGGGTCGGGAGGCTTTGTGGACCGGGACCAACGGTCCACAAAGCCTAATATTATTTAAAATTAAATTTTCAGGAGGCTTTGTGGACCGGGGCTGTGGTCCACAAATCAATTTATTTTTTAATGGAGGCTTTGGGGACCACCGCCGCCAGAGAGTACAAATGACATTCTGAATGATTTTGAGAACGGTCAACAAAAAAGGGGTGGGTTAATAAGAAAAATATATATAAAATATGTCTATATCTATATACTTATATTTTTATTATATTTTTTTCTGGAGTTGCTTTTGTAGTATTCGTAATAATGGTACAAAACAAGAACGACATTTAAAAAAATGGTTATCACTTTGTGAATTCAATTTCATGGGGACGAAGTCGCGGGGGTATTGCTAGTAGTAAAGTAATATATTATTGAAGAGAATTGAATGTTCTACGATTCTATGCCAAACATTTAGTTTTTGGGTGCATCGTTAGAAAGTTATCCGGTCAAAAACTTATCTGAATAGAACTTGTAGCAAATTGAATCAGCTTTCATTTTGCACATAGTGAACATGTCGCTGGGACGCATAGTTTCTGAGATATAATCCAAAACCAAAAAAATTTGACCTTCAAACCTCCCCCTCCCCCAGCTTAAGGGCTACGGGCGGGGACTTTTGATATGTTTTCCATTTTATGTAGCCCAAACAAAGTTACAAAGTCAAAAATTGTGTTCCAAGCATTTTCTTCTATATCTCTTCGTTGACTGGGCTAAGCTAATAGCTAATCGGAATTAAATAACAAATCGTTTTTAACAATAAGTTTTAAATATTATTGTTAGTTCACGTGTAAAAGCCGTAAACACTGTTCTGTTGGAATAGCTTTAACATTATATGACGCCACAACTATCTATGGTGACCAATCGTGGCGCTTTCATAGTCACGTGATTTTTATTCAAATTTTATAGATTTTGAACTGTTTATAATTAACTGCAAACAATAAGAATTTTTTCGCATTAAATGATAATAATATGATATAATTATTATATTCTTCTTATGGCTGAGACCTTAGAAGACCTGAACACAATGCTCGAAGATCTCGGTAATGCTTCGCAAAGAGTGGGTCTTAAGATGAACATGGACAAGACGAAAATCATGTTCAATGCCCATGTTGCACCCGCTCCAGTTAATGTTGGGAACATTACACTCGAAGTTGTTGACCACTATGTTTACCTAGGACAGACGGTCTAGTTAGGTAAGTCCAACTTTCGGAAGAGAGTTCTCGTCGAATCCAGCTCGGATGGGCAGCGTTTGGGAAGCTCCGGCATATATTCGCGTCCGAAATACCTCAATGTCTCAAGACGAAAGTCTTTGACCAGTGTGTGTTGCCAGTAATGACCTATGGAAGTGAGACGTGGTCTTTTACTATGGGTCTCATAAGAAGGCTCAAAGTCACCCAGCGAGCAATGGAGAGAGCGATGCTTGGTATTTCCCTGCTCGATCGAATCAGAAATGATGAGATCCGCAGCAGAACTAAAACGACCGATATCGCTCGAAGGATTGCATCATTGAAGTGGCAGTGGGCGGGACACATAGCGCGGAGAACTGATGGCCGTTCGGGCGGAAAGGTTCTCGAATGGCGACCGCGTACCGGACGAAGTTCCGTGGGCAGGCCCCCTATAAGGTGGACCGACAATCTGGTCAAGGTCGCGGGAAGCCGCTGGATGCGGGCAGCGCAGGACCGATCGTTGTGGAGATCCTTGGGGGAGGCCTATGCCCAGCAGTGGCCGTCGTTCGGCTGACATGATGATGATTATAGGTAATATTATTATTGATAATGAAGTTTTAAAATAAATAAGAAAAGTTACATAATAACTTTTTTATTCAAAATCCCAATTATTACATCGTACTCGATTGTCAATTTATCTGGAAAATTATTTCATTCGAGTGTCGTGTTGAGGGTAGTAATACCTTCACATTGATAAAATAAACGCTGGCTAACAGCAAAAAAAGTTTTAGAAAAATTTGACGCATCTTCTAACGACTCTGTAGCTTGGCGGTCAGAGGATTCGCCCGGTCAGTAAAAGGTCCCAGGTTGGATTGTCGGTCGAGTTACTCGGGAGATGGCTTCGTTTATTTAAAAAATTCATTGTAATTTTCAAATATTTTTTTATCCAAAGTTTGTTTTATATTTTAATAGCGCACCGCTCGCGAAGTCGTCTACGTAGATCCCTTTTTTACCCCCTTAGACGGGAATTTCCAAAAATCGTCTCTTAGTGCTCCCTTCCACTCCCCAAGGAACATACATGCCAATGTTTTTCATACTAACCCACCCCTTTTTTTGTTGACCGTTCTCAAAATCATTCAGTATGTCATTTGTACTCTCTGGCGGCGGCGGTCCCCAAAGCCTCCATTAAAACACGTAAATAAAATAAATTGATTTGTGGACCACAGCCGCGGTCCACTAGGCCTCCTGAAAATTTGAATTTAAATAAAATTAGGCTTTGTGGACCATTGGTCCCGGTCCCCATAGCCTCCCGACCCGGTTTTCTAACGTTTCGCAAAAAATGCAAACGATAATTACGTTCAACGATAAAACGGTTTGACTATTTAACTACCTACTTATTACTAAGTTTGTAAAATAAATACTTTCAATAAAGTGTAACAAAATTATTAATTAATTTTAAAGTTATAATTGAACATAAATGCATTAGTTCGTCACAGACTTTTACAAGTAGATTTCAAACAGTTTGCGGGCAGTACTTTCTATGAACTGGGACTGCTTCTTACTGAAAATAATTCACATAAGTGACTAAGCTAATAAAGAGCTTTGTACTCTAAAGTATTATGCTTATTATGATGTGTCGATTTTCAATAGTTTGCGGACAGTACTTTTCTTTTGAACTGGTACTGTTAAACAGTTTGCGGGCAGTACTTTCTTTGAACTGGGACTGCTTCTTACTGAAAATAATTTACATAAGTGACTAAGCTAAAAAACAGCTATGTACTCTAAAGTATTATGCTTATTATGATGTGTCGATTTTCAATAGTTTGCGGACAGTACTTTTTTTTTCGAACTGGGACTGTCTCTTACGAAATTTAATTGCATACCTAAGGTTAAGCAATACATAATCTCAAATAATGATAACATAATCATCATTATATACACTGCAGTCACTGGGTCCTACAAACAGTACAACGGGACTGTTATAAGGTAGTACTAAGTGTGGTTTGCGGACAGTACGTGTTGTTATAACTGGGGACTGTCTCTTACAATATTATACTGACATGCTAAAATTGTATGAACATGAGGCTTACTCTGTCCCTTACATACGACCAAGAGGTCATAGTTGACCTCGACGCACCATGTTCTAAGGGTTAACCTGAAGGACAATTAGAACAAGTACTTGGAACCAATCCCCAGTAGATCCCAGTCTGAAAACATTACAAATATACAGGATGGTCATTCGTCGACTGAGGCTCCGAAGCGTGATCTACCTTCAGATCAAACGTCTGCTCTTGAAACAGAAAACATACACTTAGATAGTGAAGTATTAGAAATATTAGGTACTGACCCTACTTCAGTCAGGAGTGCTGGAGTTTTCCAGCACTGGGTCACAACAGGTATTAACAAAGAATTGCGTAAAGAACTCGTAAGTACATGACCCCAGAAAATTGCAAATTGATTGACCCACCTGAGCTTGATCCTAAGATTAAAGCAGCTGTTTCAGATATTATTGCTAAACACAATAAGGCCATTCAACTGAAACAGAAGGAATCGACTGCTGGAAACACTTGTCTGGTAAAATCTATACTATTATATTGTCTGCAAATGAGAAAAATACAGCCTTGCTAAAACACTTATGGATTTGGCAAAAATTATGTGTGATTGTCAACATTCTAATTCAATTTACAATTTTTTTTCTGAATGCCGTGAAGATGGATCTAAGGGATTCTCTTCAAAAAATCAAAATTGATAAACAATTATTCGGCGAAAACTTAAGGGAAAACAAAAAATCAGCTAAAGCTATTAACAAGTCTAGCACAGACCCAAAGCAATCAACGACACAAAAGTTTCCTAATAAGTAAGTTATACAGTTCTTCGCGAAATTTAAACTGGAAGGGTCCGGGTCCTAGTCGCAGGCCGACGGGCCCTCCCAGGACGAAGGAGCCTGCAACGACTTCGACGCGTAGACGGCTCATCAACTTATCGAAGCCGTCGCAGTATCCGTGGCAGAGACAGAACAACAGCCGACGCTAAATACGTTAACGCATGCAGGTCGTTTATCATTATTCTATAAAGAATTTTTAATGATTACCAAGGACCCACTGGTTCTTTTTCATAAAAAGGATATAAGATTCCCTTCAATCGAAAGCCGATGCAACCTGTATCATCGTCAACCCAAAAATGTAGTGAAAAGGAAAAGGCTCTTTTCATACACGAAATAAAAAAAAAATTTGCTGTCTCTGCAATTTCAGAGATCTCTGAATCTGATCAATATCTATCAACTATTTTTTAGTACCCAAGCCAAATGGGAAAATGCGCTTCATCTTAAACTTATCACTAAATAAATTTATTGACTCAAGACATTTTAAACTCAAGGATTTAAGAACAGTAATAAAATTGATACCGAGAGATTGTAACCGTGCACAGTAGACCTGAAAGACATACTTTTTGTTAAAAATTCACAAGGAAGACCGAAAATATCCAAGATACCAATTTGATCAAAAAGCATATGAATTTAATGTCTTATTATTTGGTTTAAACACAGCTCCTTTTTTCACTAAAGTCATCATGAAACCGGTCATGAAATACTCATGATTATATGGTTACCTGTTAACAATATATTTGGATGACCTCTGTCTAATATAAGGGTCTTAAAACTTACAAGATACCGTAAAGTTGCTTACAAGCTTAGGTTTCATTATAAATACCGATAAAAGTAATTTTATACCTTCTCAGTCTTGTAAGTTCTTAGAATATAGTTTAAACTAAAAGAAATTCTAGGTCACTTTGCCAAAATTAAATTTGCAATACAAAAGTTTTCTAACTTAAAAAGGTGTAAAATTAGAGAATTTGTTAGTTTTATTGGACTGTTAATATCCGCCTGTCCCGCCGTGAAATGCAGCTGGTTGTATACTAAATTATTTGAAATATGTATAATTAGTACATGGATATACCTTGTTACTTGGAACAGGATTTCTATTGGTGGAGCCGCACCAAAATAAAAATAGACAAGTATGACCTGGAAGTTTTTCAGGTGCCTCAACTACGGGGTGGGGAATTGCATATGGAGACACAGAGCTAGTGGTTTATGGAGTGTAAAAGAAAGTAGCAGACAATAAATTATTTAGGAATTCTTGCTGCGTTTATTGGTTAGGATACTAACTGTCAAGTACTTCTACGAACTGACAATACCACGGTAATTTCCTACGTAAACCGTATGGGTGATATACACTCCCCACACCTGACAGAGATCGCAAAAGACCTCTGGCAATGGCGTAAACGTAAAAATCTTTACGTTTTTGCATCTCATATTCGATCTTCAGATAATACTATGCAGGCAGACCAAGAATGGCAGCTAGCTGATTATGCCTTTCAACAAATTGTTGAAAAGTTTCATAGATATTTTCATTGATACGCTAGTCGTTTTAAATAATAAATGTCCAAGATATATATCCATGGCATAAGGATCCGGATGCATACGCCGTAAATGTTTTTTTTCAGTGTCGTGGTCGAAATTAAATTTTAAAGATTTTCCTCCTTTCACAATGATGCCTAAATGTTTAAGAAAGATTATCTCTGACAATGCCACAGATATAACAGTTGTTTCATTTTGGTACACATAAACGTGGTATCCACTATTTAAGAGTCTTTTAATAAGTAAACAATTCGTTTTCAAAGCAGATTCAAACCTAATTTTGTCTACAAATTCCAGCCGCAAACAAATGCGCAACTCCATTGCCCTGGTGATGGTGATGATACGAAGAGGCGTCAAATAATTTTCTCTGGACGTCA
Source organism: Crambus lathoniellus (assembly GCA_949710035.1). Lineage (NCBI taxonomy): Eukaryota > Metazoa > Arthropoda > Insecta > Lepidoptera > Crambidae > Crambus > Crambus lathoniellus. Next base: position 11,689,458 of record OX453299.1, on the reverse strand, counting down.
CGCTTAACCCCTTTTTTGGATAACTCGTATAAACAATACGAAGTTTGCTATTAAAAGTGGTTTATTTATTGTCAACAAAATAAACTAAACTTATACGAAAGTATCAATTCCCGATATACAAAATTTTTTGCATCTGCTTTAAACAGTGGCGCTCAGTATGGCACAATTAACTGTTATCATTCTGCTTTGGCTTTAATAACTAAAATTGATATATCACTAAATCAAGAAATAAAAAGATTTATTAAAGGAGTTTTTCGTACCAGACCTCCATCCCCTAAATTTAATGAAGTCTGGAATATAGCACAGATTTTAAATTGTCTTGAAAAGTGGTTTGCTAACGAAAGTTAGAATCTGGAAAATATATATATATATATACTTATATAAAAAAAAAACATATTGCTCGTTATACCATTCTATAACGAAAAGCCAAGTATTTGTCCTGCAAGAGTTTTGATTACTTACCTTGAAATGAAAATGTTTCTCTGTCCTGATTCCGACAATTTATTTATTAGTTACCGAAAGCCATATAAGCCTGTTACGTCACAAACCTTATTCAAATGGAAAAAAATACGTTACATTTAAGTGGAATTGATATTTCTACGTTCACTGCGCATAATACCCGGTATGCTGCTACGTCAGCTGCGCAAAATTTAGGTTTTAGCATAGACCAGATTATAAAACTGCAGGTTGGTTTTCAGAATCACATACGTTTGCCAAATTTTATAACAGGCCAGTAAACAGCAATTGTGATAAAAAATTTGGCACCACTGTTTTGAGTGCTTAATCAAAATATTTTTCGTTTATTTCATAAGCGATGTTGATTTTTTATGTAACAAATAATACTTTTTTATTGCTTTTTGTTTCTATGTTGAGAAAATAAAGAAGCAAGTTAAGTTATAATTTCAATCTATATTATTCAGTAGCCTATATATTTCCATTTTTGCATATTTTTCGAACACTTAGTCTCTAAACGTCTACAAGTGTTAAATCAAGCTAATCTTGAGGACGAAGCATGAAGTATAATTAGAAATTAAACGAACTTACCTGAAGTGAAGTTCTATCTTAATTATACGAAGGCTTCGTCCGAAGAGATTAGCTTCCCTCCCTCCCAAAAGTTATTAACTACTGCCCTATATGATTCGAAAAATATAATACTCTAAACTAAATGACAGCTATGATGGGCGCTTGAGCCAGATCGGTGTTGACTACCCACTTTTGAAATTTAAAAAATAATAATTTTCTTTTATTACTTTTTTAATTTATAAGTAGGTATATTCTCAATATAGTGTGAAATTGGCGATTACTAGGGCGTACTACAAGTGTTAAATCAAGCTAATCTCTTCGGACGAAGCCTTCGTATAATTAAGATAGAACTTCACTTCAGGTAAGTTCGTTTAATCTCTAAGTATCTGTGTCCCCAGCCAAATCCGTTGAGCCGTTTTGGCGTGATTGAGTAGGTAACAAACATCTCAACTTTAAACATCATTTTTCAAGATATAGGGCGCCACCACAATAATAAAAGGTTGACCCGCAGGCTTATTACCGATCTTGAAGTGACAGTTGCAATCGCGACAATTAACAATGAATCGCTACCAAAACACATATTCGTATTACGGAACGTAGATCACTACGATAGCGCCACAAGCAAGCGATTTGTGTACTAAAATTGCATGAAAGGTACCATACCGTACTGTACCGATTGCAAACCAACCGCAACTAGTAGCAGTCGCGTTGCAATTGTACAATTAGCAACTAGTTGCTTGTTTTGGTAATAAGCCTGCCGACCACGCTAACCACAGTCCAAACCGGATCCAATTCGCATGCAAAAATGTATTAGTAGGATTAAACTACAAATTGGCATCTGGTCAACAAAATCTGGAGCTGCACTATTTCCTAAACACTTTAGATAGGTAAACAACTAATACAAAATTATGTACACCTACTTGTATGATAAAGAGGGTAGATTGTACTCACCGTTAACTCGCTAGGTAAAGTGAAGACAATTCTGGATTTGATAAACCGCTATTGAGACATTCATAAACACTGCAATATTTTCTAAAGTTACTCGCATTTGTAGCCATTTCAACGAATTTGTAGTTAAAGGAGGTAAACCTACACGTACAAATTATTACGAGCGGCAGCGCAGCGGAAACGTGCGTGTGGTGGGCGCGGGCGGTGTTACGTACGACGCGGGCGGTATTACATACGGCGCGGGCGCGCGCGTCGCCCGTGCATGCACATGCATTTTGTCCCAATTTTCGTACAGGAACAGGAACGACGTGGGTAAGGGAAGGGGGGGGGGGGGGGTTCACTAGTTAAACATAAATAAACATGTATTTTGACAAAGCCACACGTCATTGTCGTTATAGCCACACAACAAAGTTGACATTAATTTGTTGAAATCACGTCTTCGTAAATCTATTCGTTTGTAAAATTTCTGATCGGAATTGACCATATATGAATGAAATCAGAATGGGTATATCGACCGGGGGCGTACCAGAATGCGACCATATTATCGGTAACACCCGATTTCCACTTTGGGTATTTACAATGCTAGCAGTTGCATTTTTTGGATTTAACTCTACCAAAGTCATTTGGTTTCAAGCAAATTCTTAAAACACACCCTCCCTTTGCCTTGTTCAATGTGTTGATCGCTTTCTTACTTCACTACCTATTTTCTATTAATACTAAAGTAGTAGGAATTTTTAAGTAGTCAAAGATAAGCCTAAATACCTATAACTATAACCACTATGTAACTGTAACATTATTATTTGTTTGTGGTTTTCTGAGCTGAAAGCCAACTTCGTATCCGTCTACGTCTTTCATCATAATATCTAACTTAACCCTAATGTGTGGAATATCACTCTTCTCTGGATCGGGGACTACTTCGAATTTTCTCAGGATGGCTGTCAGGGCGGTTTTTATCGACATCAACGCATACTGGTAACCTGCAAAAGGGATTATTTTACTTTAATATTACTCGTGCAAAGTCTCTTAAATAATTATTTTTATTTCAGCTCAGTGGTCCAAAAGTTTAGTTATATACTCAATTTTCAGTTCTGGGAAAGCGATTCAAAACTGGTGCGTTCCAGAATAGGTTCCTAAAATGAATTGCTTTATTTCGTACCACGACCTTCTAAAAACTGAATCGCAAATGAATTGCTGAATCTCAATTAACGAACGATTTGTGTCCTTATTTCTTCTACCCGTCTCTTTCACTCGATTCTGTCATGCCCGGAGAGTCAGAGGGACGGGTATAACCTGCAGGTGTCATGTTAGCTCGACCGAGTTAATAAGTCAAATAAGATTTCATGACAGCTAAGCGGCTGTGAAATGTCGCTGTATTGCTTGTCATTGACGCAATAGAATCTCGATCGCAATTCATCTGTATAGTGTCTTATCTATGCTGTTGTGGTACGAATAAGCGAAGCAGATCAGTTTAGGCACATAATAGATATAAGTACTACGTTTAGGTCCTATAAATACAACGGCAATAAGAGTTGATGGTAGGCCCTGTTTACTCCATCGCTCATTTACTCATGACTTATGTTACAAAACAGGCATCGAAAAGACTCGTATTGCTAATGTGTTGAGTTGAGGAAAGACTTTTTAAAGATGCATTAAGCGCTGCGCAAACGTGTGAAAAAGGGTCTAACTTTTTGAAATCAGTTAAAGTAACTAGACACAAAGTGTGCACACACAAAACACGTCTGCGCAGGGAGGACTGATTTCATATATCACTGGTGGCTGCTGGTATCCTACACAAGAGACTCACAAGTGTCTACGTTTGCACAGAGCGACTAAGTGAATAGATAATTATTTACTTCCATCGTTATGTCTCCGAAGTCTTGTATTTGTCGCCTATTCTGCACACTTTTTGCATTCGATTTAGAGTATTTTCTTTGCTACAATATTGCGATTGCAATAATGAAAATATTACCAGTTAGGAACTGTGCTTTTTTAACCGACTTCAAAATCAAAAAGGAGGCGAGGTTCTCTATTCGTCTGTAAGTATGTTTTTTTTGTTTATGTCCGCCGATTACTCGAAAACGGTTAAACGGATTGAAATGATTTAAACGTTATTACATCAGGTTGGTTTCCAAGTTGGTCCTATATTTTGAAATTTTGAAATCGGTTTAGTAGTTTTCAGGAAATCTTGAAAGTACTGTCGTTTTCGTTAACACTTTATGTGAATCTTTAGGCATAACTCCTTTGTTTATAAACGGATTTGGATGATTCTTGTTTTGTTAAAAAGGGGATACCTCAAGGTATTTTAACCGACGTCAAAAAGGAAGGTTTTCAATTTGATCACATACCTATTTACCAGAATACACGTAAATTGCCTGCACGATGCACTAAAAAGAGTGAAATAAAAAATAAAACCGCCTTCAAAAAAAACACATCAAAAAAGTAAGAAATAATCCCTCACCAAATAAATAACGTAAGTACTTTGAAGTCGGGCGGGTTTTAACAAAAACAACAAAAAATTGTACATGTTTCACGCCCGACTACAAAGTACCTACTTACGTTATTTATTTGGTGAGGGATTATTTCTTACTTTTTTGATGTGATTTTTTTGAAGGCGGTTTTATTTTTTTATAATTAACCGTCTGTTCTTCATATTCACTGGTATTTTAAAATGGAAAGCTCCTTCAGACGTGAGTAATATAAAGATAATTCGTTATCGAGAAGTAGATAACCATACTCTGTTATTTGCAATAAACAGCAATTACTTATATGAAGGACGTCATAAATTATATAGGAATCTGTTAGGGATATCCCTCAATTAAATAAATTATATGACCTATAAAATTATAAGAGCTGCTTTAAGTCGAGTATTCGCTTAACTGGGCAGTAATTAGCAATTATTACAGGTAGAGTGTTCACGTGTTGGATTTTTGCCGCATTTCTAGTTTTAGTTTGTGTACAGAAGACTATGAACATCATTTTAAACGTCTTTGAATAAATCATATGTCAAAAGAATGTTCAAATTTTTAAGCTAAGAATACGGGTCGCCCCATGGGACCGCCCCTGCAGAAGGAACAGAGGTTCCTTCTGCAGGTTCGTGGCAGGCTTTTGTACTGGTTGATTATGATCAGAACACTTACTCACTTGATAAATCTAAAAAAGATTTTCACTTTCACAGCAATAAGTTGACAGCACACAATATTAAAAGGGGTTATGTTCAAGTTACAATAGACAAAATTACCTAGACAATTCCTGGGCCCCTGGCTGAAAGGCATATAACTGCAGGAGTTCTTGAGGTTGAGCCTCTCGGGCAGAAAGCGGTCGGGGTCAAACTTCTCGGCGTCGGGCCCCCAGTGCGCGGGGTCCCGGTGGATGCCCCAGATGGAGATCACCACCCCGCAGCCCGCTGGTAACACTCGGCCGGATGCTGCAAAAGTCAAAGAGTATAGAATACCTTTAAATGATTACGAAAAAAATGTGTGATCAACGGTAAAAGTCCTTTCTATCCACCGTGGGGTAGCACTTAGTCTTACCTGATGTCAAGTGGTGATAAGGCTGAATGTGGAAGCGCACTACTCCCTGAATCTTCAATTACTGAGGAACTGCCTGTTTTATCTCTAACTGCCGGAACGCAACAATGCTGGAAACATCGTTGTCATGGCGTCAACTTATACAAGATTGTGTTAGCTAGCAGGCGGACTTAGAACAAGTCTTACCATTAACCAAACCGAATACAATATGTATCTACACTGGAAATCGAACCCGGGATCTCTGGGTCTGATACTGATGGTGAGTACCACTAGACCACAGAAACAGTTTTACAGTAAGGATTTAAAATAAATGTTTTGTATACTTACAAACTCTGCTCAACGAGAGTTGATAAATATTATGATAAGACTCCAAACAGCGTTATTGGCGCTTAAATATTGTAATTACATAGCGGCTGTCGCTTATCTCTCGCTTTCGCCGTGTTTCGTGGTAAGACCACAGAATATATAATAGAGCTGTTGACAATCGCGGCCCGAAAGGGCAAGCGGACCCGGAGGCCATTGTGCGATTTTCTCCTTTTAAATATTTAGCGGGCCGCTAAGTAATGAGTTATGAAACCCTGAATTTATATACTCTAGTTGAGAATAGTAGGTATAGGTAACTATTTAATGTTATAATTAAAATTAGTAAGGCATTTCATGCTAAATATTCATATAATATCGGCATTAGGTCAAGAACAAAATACTCGAATGATGCCACATTCTTTAAAACTACAAAGAAGCCATACATAAGCAGAATTTGTCTTGAAAAATGTTCAAAAATAAAATAATATTTGCTACTTACGTAATGTTGTATCTTCCTCAACTTTTCTGATAATGAAGGGCACTGGAGGAAATAGCCTCAAAGTCTCTTTTACAACCGTCTCTAGATATTTAAGTCGTTGCAAATCTTCTTTCACTAGCCGTCGATCTGAATCCCCAAAGACATCAAAAATTCTGAAAGTCAACACATAATTATGTCAGCTTAGTTAGATTAATATATTTTACTCCATCAAGATGGTGTTAAGACGGAAACCCACTAGTCTGGTGCAGTGTGTTGACGCGCGTTACTCTGAATATCGGTTTCATACAATTGGTATGGTTAGAAACACAATAATGCAGTAAGGCGCGACTCTCTCTGCCTCTGTCGTGTCCATACAAAGTGTATGAAACAGATATTCTCTGGCGTCGCATCACAACACAAGACGTAAGTGTGTTGTGTCATGATCTTCGCTTAGATAATAATCTTAAACGATTGCTGCAATAATCTGACCTCAATGTCAGCAGGCTATTAAGACATGGGCAAGGCCGGTGCACTCAGTACGCTCAAATTCATATTTGTGACAAACAAATCAGACACATTGCATCTTGAGCACGAGCAAGGTCAAATAGGTACTACAGGGCGTTACAGAGTTATGGGACATAAAGGGAAAGAACCGACTCTAAATGGTGGAGATAGCAAAGGAGATGCGCCAAATTTGACCAAAAATGTGTCGGCCAACGAAAATAAATTGCACATTATTATTATAAGCAGTGTTACGATCATTTTGTCTTATGACGTCAATAGTGTACGATTTGTGGCCAGTTATTCAAGTTTGAAATTGTCATTGTTTTCATTGTCAAACTTGAATAACTGCTTGGCCAGTATTATCGGCCAACGATAATAAATTACATATTATTAACAGACTTCAAAAAAGGAGGAGGTGTTACGGTTAATTTTTGTTATGATGTCAACAGTATAGGTACGATAAGTGGCCAAGCATTATGCTTGGATTACTTGGTCACTAATCGTACACTGTCGACGTTTCAAAATGTATTTTTTTCATTTTCAAACGTGAATAACTGCTTGGCGACTAATAGTATACTGTTGACATCATAAGAAAAATTTATCGTAACACTGTTAACAATAACATGCGCAATCTATTTTCACTTTTCTTTACTTTTCTGGTCCAAACATTTATGAATCTGATCTGATCTCCTTTCGCTGAAAGGAAACATTCCTTCCTTATAGACAAGAAATAAATCTGCATTCAAAGTTTTTTTTAAATCCGCTTCCTTCGCTTAGGAATCGAACCGGCAAAAATTCTGAAAAGCAACTTTCTGTAACTTTATGATATCAAGCGATATGGTAACTCATAAGAATTAGAGAGATTAGAAAGATTCTAAAAAAATTAAATACATCATGGATTATATGTCGAGGAAAGGTGTTTTTTATAACATCATTGAATGCAGTTTGTTTTTGGCAAAAGGAATGTTTCCTTTCAGAATTTGCTATCTCCATTATTTAGAGTTGTTTTCCTTCATGTCCCACAATTCTGGGACACCCGGTATATAAAAAAGAAACGAAATCTAAAAAACTTTTGTTTGCTTTGTTGTCGTTAAAAATTTAAAGATATAAATTTTTTATTGCAATTATTTGCGTTTTTAAATAAACTATCAAAGGCCAATATTTAATTGGCGTCAAACATTGCTGCACTGTCTATATCTACGTAGGAACAAAGTCGTCATCAGGACGTCAGCTGAGAATGTCGTCTAACTTATAACAGGTTCCACATTGATTTGCATACACCGTAATTTATCGATTTAACATACTTTGAGGTTATAGCCTTACGATGGTTTTTCAATAATTATGCTAATTTGTTGATGATTTAAGATGAATCACGAAATTTAGTCGCATTTTGATCAAAGTCAAATTACCTATCTCATTAATTAGTATTAGATCCGGGTTAAGGGTAATCATTTGTTTATTAGGCATTTGTTTTTAAACTTACTTATTGGTCCTTATTTTTCGTTACATAATATCAACTGTCATTTTCAGCTGGTTAAGACAGTGTTTTTTCTGCTTGCTTTTCGTAATTAACTTCTAAGTTATTTAAATTTAGCATTTTCTAAGCATTCCGTAGGTGTTTTTAGATTTGGTACAACTTTTGGAGCTGTTTGTAACTTTTTCACCGAGGAGAGTGTCGCCATAGTTCTGTTCAATGGATAAAAAGCAATCGCGAAAGATGCTGAGTCAGCTACACGATCATCTATTACCCAACAATTTACAACGCGACTGTCCTTAAAAATTTATTGGTTATCTGTAAAGTCGGTTTCCGGACGATAATATAACGTGATAACGTCATAAGAAAACATTGATGAAAAATTGCATAGTTTTATGAATTGAATACAATTATTATCACTGAATTATCTAAAAATTTTCATTCACGCTGTGAAAAACGTGCGATCGCTTCTGCTTTGCTATGTGCCGCGACGCGGTGCCAACCGTGCCAACCAATTCCTTGCAGCGCAAGGAATTTGGTTGCGTGAAATTGAACTTCTAAAGTATTTATTTAAATTAAATAAGGTAAAGGACAATTTTGATCTACATTAAACGGCCACGATAACTAATATACTTATTAAGATAAGAGTTAATACTGATTAGGAGAAACTAGCTTTGCAAATAAAGTAATACCTATTTCAAAGTCAATTACAAGATAAAAATGATTACTGTGAGTCAATCTTATGAGATAGATAAGTATATGCTATGGCGGATTTTTATTGGACTTTTTATGGTATAAAATTCCGTTGTACATTATTTTGATGTACACTCATACGGTTTAGCCAGCGTTCGCAATTTAAGCGCGATTTTTTGACGGCTTCATCACAAAACATGGAATTTTCTCTATTATACAAATACGTTATTAGAATGTCTTGTATGTATAAACCTCTTTATATATATTTAACTAGCTTTCCGCCCGCGGCTTCGCCCGCGTGTACTACACGACATTATCCTCAGGAAATGTGATATTTTCCAGGATAAACTACTTCACTTTCCAGCTCCCCATCTACCCCCGCCCCCGTACCAAAAACCACATTGATCCGTTGCTCCGTTTTGACGTGAAAGACGGACAAATAAATAATACCTACCTATTGGTTTTCCCGTGGGAATATGATACTTTCCTGTGGTAAAAAGTAAAAGTAGCCTATTATAATCCTTCCCAGGGTCGTACCAATTTGTGACCGCAAATTAGACCGCGCTTAAAATGATTTTGCCGCGTATGGGAATGAGATTTTTCCCGCGGTAAAAAGTCCTTCCTAAGGTCACAAAATATCTCCATTCCAAATTTCATCTGAATCGGTTCAGCCGTTTTGACGTTAAATCAGAACATACAGACAGACAGACAAACAAACACAAATTTTCGCATTTAGAATAATATTAGGGATAGTAGAAATATGAATATGATTGGCCGGCCGCGACTACGACCGTCCGTGAGTAATTTAATTGGGTACCTACATCGCAAAATTTCATATCAAAAAGTAGGTAGATAGGCGTTCTCTAAGGTGTCATCAGCACCATCATCAATCCATTTTAATGTCCCCGCTGCTGAGGTACAGGCATTCTCATTGATGGATAAGGAGAATGGACCATGACCTACCACACGGGCCCATTGCAGCACAGAATATATATTAGTATTGCAGTTATGGGGTATTAACCAATCCAAATGCAGCCAGAACCATCGGCTTATCGTGTCTTAGCTCATTCGTGCAAAGTTAAGCTTTTTTTCTCCTTCTTAATAAAATTTATAGTGGCAATCATAGATGTATTATTCCTGTAGATGGAGCATAAGAAAATGAACAATTCCTTCTATAATCGACTCTCGTCTCTCAAATGGCGACATGTCGTGTGTTAAAAAGAGATAACAATAGCCCAACGTGTGCGTCTTAATGAGCTGCGCGCCACTTGAAAGTAAACGTCATATTTGTTTGTTAACCAGCTGGTTAACAAATGCTTCAGAAAGAAAAGCTTTTTTTGTACAAAAATATAGAAAGATTTGATGGTGTGGTGCGGTAAATCTGTTGTTTATTAAGAATGGCCTGTACTGTTCCCAGTTATTCAAGCAGAGTGAGTGTTTTGAAAGAGAATAATGAACACATATCATTTCAGAGGTAAGTCACTCTCATTGATTTGTGTTTTTGCGAACACAGTTTTAATGCTTACTGGTCCGTATTTGCAAAAATTAAATCGCTGTATGTGTATATACAGTTTAACATTGACTTGGTTGAAGAAAATCGGGTGTTTTTAAGCTAAAAATATATAATTTAAAGCCAATTGGGATTTTTTGACATTTGACCAACCTGATAGTGTTGTAGTCCGATTTTATTATGTAATATCGATAAAAAATTGTAGTGTTAACAATTTTGTATGTAAACTTAATTTTTCTCAATTCTAAACAGATTTCCCACCGCCGCGCCGCTGCGCCGTAGATGTAAAGGAAACGTGAATAAGAAACGTAAGAAAAGGCGACGATTGGAGACCTTCGCAACAAACAAGAATATGCTCGATGCACTTATTAAAGCAAATTGTGGATTTATACTTAAAAAATTAAATATATTAAAAGTATAAAAATTAGCGTGAAATCTGTATTTTTTTACTTGATATCATTCAGCAGATTATTTAATTTAATAAATTGATTAGAAATCTCGTTCAGTTTTACGAATATACCTCCTAGTATAAATAGTATAATAAAGTTTTGGTCACCATTCAGATGTCCAACCGCAACGAATGTTGCTTATCATCAACGACCAGATGCAGAATGCGCGTACCAATGAGCCATCGATCTCCTCAAGTATAATTATAGTACCTACTTCATATTTGGCACTTATTCAAAATTAAAGGGCTTGCTTAGACCATGAAACTGAACAACTTTCTCTTTGGAGCATAGCATACGTCGAAATATAAAAAAAATATTCTGTCTGCCACACTAAATCGATCAGCTGAGCGTGCGCTTTTGTCTGGAGGGAAGAAATTTTTGCCATATTTCGACCTATGCTGAAGTTTCATAGCATAAACAAAATTCTAAGGCCGTGAGCACTTTGGACACGATTATTACTAAAAACTGTCAGAAAAGCGGATTATGAACCGCCCAATTACATTAAGTCTAGCCGCATTGAAAATCGCGAAGCGCTCTATTCAATGCGGCGTACTTTCGATCAGCCGTATTGAATACGGCGTATCTTGAATCCGCCGCATTACAATGCGATGCTGTTTTCCAATACAGCTAGTATCTATGAAATACGGTGAAATATACAATACGCCTGCGATATATACATATACATTGTAATTTTATGTATCGCATTGCATTCAAATTATTTTTACATCTTTTATCGATAACTTGTTATAAAAAAAACCACAGTACTATCATTGCATCATCATCATCTAGCATTGCATAGTCAAAATGGAGACATTCACTAATGTCGACGCAACAGATTAACATGTATGTCTCTTTCTCTCTTATGACAATTTGATAGTGTTAGAAGGGGTAAAGGATGGGTGAGTTATAGCTTATTTTTGTGATCCATCTACAGGAATAATACATCTATGGTAGTGTATACCTAACTAGCGCTATCTATCGTCTGGTGTAGGCAACTTTTGGTGTATAAACACACACACTAGACATAGTTTTCTTATTATTTATTCTACTTTAGTCCACTATAATGGGGGAGTTTCCTGCAGTAATTTTTCGATGCACTAGATGGCGCTGTAACCCTAACACAACCTACTTTTTTCAGCATATTATGGCAAAGGATTAGTTCATTGAGCCTAAAAAAGACTTGTGTGTCGGTCGGTTGTACCATAGATGTATTATTCCTGTAGATGGAGCATAAGAAAATGAACAATTCCTTCTATAATCGACTCTCGTCTCTCAAAAGGCGACATGTCGTGTGTTAAAAAGAGATAACAATAGCCCAACGTGTGCGTCTTAATGAGCTGCGCGCCACTTGAAAGTAAACGTCATATTTGTTTGTTAACCAGCTGGTTAACAAATGCTTCAGAAAGAAAAGCTTTTTTTGTACAAAAATATAGAAAGATTTGATGGTGTGGTGCGGTAAATCTGTTGTTTGTTAAGAATAGCCTGTACTGTTCCCGGTTATTCAAGCAAAGTGAGTGTTTTGAAAGAGAATAATGAACACATATCATTTCAGAGATAAGTCACACTCATTGTTTTGTGTTTTTGCGAACACATTTTTATAGCAAATTTGCAAAAACTAAATCGCTGTACGTGTATATACAGTTTAACATTGACTTGGTTGAAGAAAATCGGGTGTTTTTAGCCTAAAAATATATAATTTAAAGCCAATTGGGATTTTTTGACATTTGACCAACCTGATAGTGTTGTAGTCCGATTTTATTATGTAATATCGATAAAAAAATTTAGTGTTAACAATTTTGTATTTAAACTTAATTTTTCTCAATTCTTAACAGATTTCCCACCGCCGCGCCGCCGTCGATGTGAAGGAAACGTGAATAAGAAACGTAAGAAACGGCGACGATTGGAGACCTTCGCAACAAAATGCACTTATTAAAGCAAATTGTGGATTTATACAAAAAATTTAATACATTAAAAGTATAAAAATTTGCGTGAAATCTGTATTTTTTTACTTGATATCATTCAGCAGATTATTTAATTTAATAAATTGATTAGAAATCTCGTTCAGTTTTACGACTATACCTCCTAGTATAAATTGTATAATTATCATCATTATTATATTAATGTCCTCACTGCTGGGCCTTCCCTGTGCAAGAAAACACCACAGGTAGAACGGGCCATAAGTGCCATAACCCACCACGCGAAGCCAATGCGGATTGGTGAGTGAGGGTGCCAACGACTGCTAATGCAACCGGGACCAACGGCTTAACGTGCCTTCCGAAGCACAGAGGAGACCGAGATAATAAAGTTTTGGTCACCATTCAGATGTCCAACCGCAACGAATGTTGCTTAACATCAACGACCGGATGCAGAATGCGCGTACCAATGACCCATCGATCTCCTCAAGTATAATTATATTACCTACTTCATATTTGGCACTGATTCAAAATTAAAGGGCTTGCTTAGACCATGAAACTGAACAACTTTCTCTTTGGACCATAGCATGCGTCGAAATATAAAAAAAAATATTCTGCCACACTAGATCGATCAGCTGAGCGTGCGCTTTTGTCTGGAGGGAAGAACTTTTTGCCATATTCGACCTATGCTGAAGTTGCATAGCATAAACAAAATTCTAAGGCCGTGAGCACTTTGGACACGATTAGTACTAAAAACTGTCAGAAAAGCGGATTATGAAGCGCCCAATTACATTAAGTCTAGACGCATTGAAAATCGCGAAGCGCTCTATTCAATGCGGCGTACTTTCGATCAGCCGTATTGAATACGGCGTATCTTGAATCCGCCGCATTACAATGCGGTGCTGTTTTCCAATACAGCTAGTTGCTATGTAATACGGTGAAATATACAATACGCCTGCGATATATACATATAAGTACATTGTAATTTTATCAGCCAGCCGGTTGCACCAAAATATTCATTTTACGAATTCGTAAAAAGTAACTGAATTTTGCTGTCAAAACTGTCAAATCCCTTACATTTTTAAACCATAAACCCTGTAAAAGTATAATGTAAAAAAATTTTGGTGCAACCGGCGGCGGCGGTATGTATCGCATTGCATTCAAATTATTCTTACATCTTTTATCGATAACTTGTTATACAAAAAAAACCACAGCACTATCATTGCATCATCATCATCTAGCATTGCATAGTCAAAATGGAGACATTCACTAATCTCGACGCAACAGATTAACATGTATGTCTCTTTCTATCTTATGACAATTTGATAGTGTTAGAAGGGGTAAAGGATGGGTGAGTTATAGCTTATTTTTGTGATCCATCTACAGGAATAATACATCTATGGTGGCAATACGCTAGTTGATACATAACTACTCTTTGGTGGCAATGAGGTACGACGACGCACTGTAAAAACAAACGGATTGAGTTTTCAAACATGTGTCAAAACAAAATGAAATTAAAAATCAAAAGCACTAAGGAGTATTGATATCAACTTGGATGAAAATCACCCCCAAAATAACTTTCTATCCCTTTTTAACCCTGTTAGGCAATGAGTTTTAATGAAATATGAAACACATCTTCGATTAATTCTGTTAAAGAATGTTTATGCAAAATTTGAAGAAGATTGGACAAAGGAATCACGTTGTCCCATACAAACTTTACCCCCGTTTTTCACCCCCTTAGGGGTAGAATTTCGAAAAATCGTTTCTTATCGGATGCCTACATCATACAAGGAACACACCCTCCAAGTTTCAAGTCTCTACGATCAGCGGCTTAGGCTGTGCGTTTATCCGTCAGTGATTCAGGACAAAGGATTTTATATATATAGATTACGACATTCAGAAATATCTGAATGTCATAATTAAATATCTACATTTCAACAACAGCCAAATACCTACCCTATTGTCATGTCAAAAGATTGATAATTTAATGTAACTGTTTCAGAAGTGAGCTTTTATTATTCTGTGCTGAGGCGGAACGTGACAATGAGTCATGTTTTTTCATGCGCGCATTCGGTGTTCATCGATTGATAAGACGTTATCACGTCAATAAGTCGTTGAATTCTCTGAAACATTTGAATATAATATGACTTACTCTTCAAATGCTCTTTGTTGTACGTGAGGGTATTTGGCAAGCATCTTCAAGGTGTATCCAATAGCGACCGCAGAGGTGTCGGTGCCTGCGATTGTGAGCGTCAGGACTTCTTCTCTCAACTCAACATCCGTGTAACCGTTTTCTTTACCGGACAAATGGATCAGGTGGTCGAGGAAAGTCTTCTTATAGGTGCCCAGATCTGTAAAGGCATTGTTTTGGTATAATCTATTTAATTGAATCAGGCGTTACTTGGCGGAAGTCCCTAACCAATGTGAAAATGAAATATATGTAGCTTACTTCCGCAAAAAACACAACAAGCAAGATGCACCGACCGAACGGCCAAAAAAAATTGCACATGCACACCACAAAACTTTCAGTGCCCAATACCTGCCGCTAGTAACACAGCGTCATACCTTGCACCTTCACTTATTAGACTACTTACACGTATTTTGTCCAAACCCGGAGCATCCTCAGGAGTTGTTAAATATGTGAAATCTGGACTTTGCAGAAGTTTTTTATGCGGAATTAAGCTTCTTAAATACTCTTTTTTCGCAATTTGATATAATCTTTCAAATATGGCCATTCGCAATGTGTGAAGAGAACATTATATTCTTGTACTGAGACCCAATTTGTGATTCATGTCAATTCAATATAAGTATTTCAGGCATTCAAGCCTACTAACTAAAATTCACAACGATGATTATGAAGCAATATGTTTAAGGTTTTGGTATTTACAATGCTATATCATTATACTTTCAACAAAAGCAATTAATAATCTTAATATCTGGTTATCTCATTGAATATAAATTAGTTACGAAAAACAAATCACATTTCTTGCAAGATTTGCTACGAACTTGAATACCCAAGGTTGCCACATGGAAGCAAAAGGTAAACCTTGATCTTGAGGCAAATTAACTAGTTTATTACTTAATTTTATCGTTCATCTAAGATTTACGGCTGTTTACGACCTTCCGAATAGTATGGCACAATATCTTAACGATAATTCTCTATTTTGCATAAGTACCTTTGTTTGCTGCTGGTGATATTGTGCTTCCAAATGATATTGTGAAAGATGTAAGGGCATGACAAAGTATTTTGAAAACTTACCATAAGCAGAGTCCGCTTCTGTTTTATTATCTGCTTCAATTTTAAGTTCTTGTCGCTTTTTTTGTATAACCTTAAACCAAAAATAAAGTTTATAGATAAAAAATACTTTAATTAATTACTCTTGTATTCATATATTTATATTCATCAATGTTATTTATTGAATAGAAATAAATGATGGGCAATTTTTTTATTAAAATCAGGGGGGCACACTTAGAACAACGCAAACAGACAAAGAATGTAGCGCCATCTCTGGAGCTTAACTTGAACTTTTATAACAAATAGTTTTCAAGAATGTCATAGATGTCTCTATTAGCAAAGCAAACGTCACTTGTCACACGTTGACTTGCTATTGTTTTGACTTTGTTTTTTGTAATCAAACGTCGAGTTGAGTTTACTCCTCTTCAGTTATCAAGATCACCGACTCGCAAGAAAAATCTTCGTCTCAAAAAGTTATGTCGATTAATTATCATCTGCCTAGCTAGCTGTAGTGATATTCTACTCTCTGTTGCGAAAAAGTCGCTTTGTGTGTTGTGTTTGTGGTTTAAAATAATCGAAATAGTGCCGTTCCTTTGTTTGTTTTTTATTTAACAATCGTGGTAAGTAACTAACATAATATAACCTCTGCCATCGTATGAATTGTTTGTAAACAATGTGTCGTCTGGGTGTTATGTGTGTAAATATTCAATTTGTTATACTTGTAATATCCCTGTAAAAATTATTGAAATAAATAGTAAATAAAACAAGATTCTGCTGTTTAATTTTAATTTAATTAAGTTCGTTTCTAAGAATTTTAAGTATTGGATAGAGCGTATTTCTTGGGTATGAACTTTTAAAAATACTAAATATTAAATTAACAAAAAAGCTTGCCAAACAGATTAGTTCATATCTGGAAAATACGCTCCATTCAACATAGTATCTATACGAGAGTAGGTACGTATAGAACCTATAGTACCTACGTATGTAGTATGAAATTAGTTCCCGCAGTGTCTACCAGAGGCGCTGATGGACTTTCAATTCGATGTTTCAAAAAATTGCCGCGAGTAGGCGCTCTTTTCCCTTTATTTATTTTACTCTTGAAAATATATTTTTTTAAAGGCAATACCTTTTTTGTTTTTTATTCAAATCACATAAGTACTTATTAATTTCGTTGTCAAGGGTGAAATTGAAACCTTGATTGTTTTTTCTAAAAATCGGTCAAGTGCGAGTCGGAATCGCTCATAAAAGGTTCCGTACCCACTTAACGTACTCTACCCTACCTAATGTACCCTATTACATACACTTAGCCAAAATACCACTACCATTTTTGTCAGCAAAAAAAAACTTTGTTTTTCAGTGTTTGTATGAAAGACAAAGTTATGTTTGCGGTTTTTGAATATGTGTTAGGTATATCTTAAAAACTACTAACTATATCTCCTCCGAATCAAATGAGAAAAAATATTAAAGGAACCGTTATATTATTTTTAAAGAACTATCTTTAAACAACCCACACAAATAAAAAAAAAGAAATTTAGTTTCAGTTCCACGTATGGGGACTGGGGAGCCCTCTTGATTTTTTTTATTTTCGTATGTAAATTGTAAAGCGGTTTACCAAATATATCTATATATATATATATATATATATACATACCATGTAATAGTTTTAGAACAAAGTGGCTGTGACATACGGACGCACGGACAGACAGACAGACATGACGAATTTATAAGGGTTCCATTTTTTGCCATTCCGCTACGGAATCCTAAAAAGTTATATCGTTGCTGTTGTAAGCTTGTGCTCTACGGGATAGGCTACGAGTTATTTGTGTAGTAGCACTCTGACTACGTGGCCTGAGATTTTTATAATTTGGCCTTGCGATATACTGTATGCTGTAGTACTCGTATAATAGGTTTATGTAGGACTTACTTTACGGGCCTTGAAATCTTTCACAAGAATTGGACAATCAAATGCAAGAATATTTGCATAGGTATATTACTATTTAATTTCCGACTGAGTAAGTACTTCTACATTAGTTGCCATCGGAGGTTAGTCGCCGAGAAACTGTCGACACCTCTGAAACCTCCAAACACACCAGTGATAGATAAAAGATTGAAGGAGGTCCCCCCAAATCAGGATTTTTTAAGGTGTAGGGGGTAAATTTTTGAAAGCAAAATAAATTCAAGGGTTGCAGTAGCAACCCCCTTAATAACCTTGTAAACGGTTTTTGTAATTATTCCTTATGTATGTATGTAATTATTTATTAGTAGCAACCACAAAATTGATCATAAAAAGCTGTGTTTTTATTTTATTTGAATCGACTTGGGATGAGTGTATTATTTTAAAATATCATGCAGCACTGCCAAATGGTACTTTAGACAGTTTTGGATACATTCACGAATAAAATACTATTATACTTACTATATAGCCGTTTAGTGCCGGCTCCAAAAAAGAATAACACTACCCCCTCTCTTCCCGTGGGTGTATCTCTGAGCATAAAAATGCTAATGAACAATGATTTTGCTTAATTTATTTTTACCTCTTGTGACAACCCTGCCAAATTTTGCACGCTCTAGGAAGCTTTCTGTCTGTCCAGTTTATTTATTTATTTTATTTATTTATTCACAACGGGGTAGCACTAAGCCTTTATCACACCTGATGATAAGTGGTGATAAGGCTGAAGGTGGAAGCGCACTACTCCCGGAATCCTCAATAACTGAGGAACTGGCTATCTTATCTCTAACTGCCGGAACACAATAATGCTGAAAACATCATTGTTATGGCGTCAGACTTAGATAAGATGGTGGTAGCTAGCCAGGCGGACTAAGAACAAGTCCTACCACCAACCAAATGTGTGGCCGTACGGCTGCCGCGGGGGTACTCTGCGTCCGTACGGAACCGTACTCCACCGGAGCGGAATCCAAACAGAGTTAGTGGGTGCAGCTATTATGAACTGTAACTATTGTTTAAACCTTTCAATTTCATTTCCCGCATTTAAAACGCCGTCCGGGCCGGGCTAATGCGCGCCGGTTGGTATGAATCTTATCAAAACTTACCTCATCAGTGAATCCATGCATTTGTTTTAAACAAGCTTTGTGCACTGCGTACTGAGGGAATAGCCTGTACAGCCAGTCAGGCTGCAGCCACAGGTGGAATATCCTTTCGCAAGCCAGGTTGAGTATCTTGTTCAAGGACAACAGGAACGGAGTGTTGGGATTATTTTGTGCGTTTACTCTTACACCCATCGCAGTTTCTGTACAAAAAAGAACAATAACTGTAAAAAGAGGGCAAACAATTCGATATGATTTCATTTATATTATTGGAAAATAATAATTTCAAAAAATATCTTTTTGAACTTATATGGTCATTGTGTATTTACATATATTATCGCATTTATGTTCGATCCTTGCATTCGAACTTGAAATAGCAAATAAACGCAATGCTTGAAGATCTCAATCAATTCTTAAAGAGTGGATCTTAAGATGAACATGGTTAATACATTAATCATGTCCAACGCCCATGTAGCACCCGCTTCGTTTAATGTTGGGAACGTTTCACTCGACATTGTTAACCATTCATCATCGTATGACGCCCGTTGTTGGGCATAGGCCTCCCCCAATCGGTCCTTCGCTGCCCGTATTCAGCGGCTTCCTGCAACCTTGACCAGATCGTCGGTCCACCTTGTAAGGGGCCTGCCCACGGAACGTCGCCGTCGTCCAGTGCGCGGTCGCCATTCGAGAACCATTCCGCACCAACGGCCATCGGCCATAGACCTTAGGTAATCATAAACTTATTATCTAACTGGACTCTCTGTCTATGATAATACATTATTGATTATGGATTACTATATAGACAAACAGTCCAGTTAGGTAAATCCAACTTCAAAAAAGAGAACTCCTTCTTGTCGATATGGCTGTGGCATATATTCACAAGACAACACTTCCATGTTTCAAGACAGTTAAGTGTTTGTTGCCAGTAATTACCTAATACGAGACGTGGTCGTTCACGATGAGTCTCATAAGAAGGCTCAAGGTCACCCAGCTCATCATGAAGAGAGCTATGATTGGTAAAGTCCATTCGCTTAGATAGTGTCGCCCTTTTATTTGTAAATCACTTACTTAAATTCCTTTTATATAAAAATATCCAAATTTTCATAATTAATCGACTTTGGTACCCAACTTGTGTGTATTAGCGTATTAGTTATATCTGCATTAGTAAGGATTTTATAGCAAGAGCCACAATGCCATGCGGGTACCGACACTATCTAACCGAACGGACTTTATTTTCCAGTGCGATCATATCAGAAATTATGAAATCCTTAGAATAACCAAAATAACTTACATAGTTCAAAGGATAGCTCAACGGAAATGACATTGGGCGTAATGCATAAGGCGTAGAACCGATAGCCGTTGGGTGGGGCGGAAGGGTTCTGGAATGACCGTGATACGTGATCGTGTACCAGACGCCGCAACGTGCTGAGGGCAGGCGCCTTACGATCGTGGACTCACGACGGTGAGGGTCGCGAGAAGCCGCTAACTGCGGGCAGCGGACTGAGCTTTGGGGGAGTCCTAAGCTCAGCAGTGGGCGTCATACGGGTGGAGTTACAGCGGTTGTAAATGTAAGTTAATACATTGTAAGGTTGCGTATAAAGATGTAAATACTTACGAGAGACGGCATCCAACGTGAAGGTGCTGACGTAGGGCCACACGCTGAACTTGTCGACGCCGGCGCGCTCGGCCAGCCGGCTGGTAAGGACTTCGCCCTGCTCCACGAATATATCAACGAAACTCTCCACTATTTTCGGACTGAATGCTGGTACTAAAACTTTTCTACGTCTCCTCCAAATGTAACCTGAAATAGTCCGTGAAGTGAGACATTTTTACAACTTTATGAGCAGTGCGACGCAAACTTGATAGCATCTCCGTAAAATTAAGCGCCCCAGTCATAACGCAGTCCGTACACATAAATAGGTGTATGCGGGTGGGAGAGTTGAGGTAGCGGGCTAGGAACGCTACTGTGTGAGCATAGTAGCTGAAGGCCGCCTTTAAGTTTGATTCGCAATGTACTACCTAACACATAATAATTAATATATTTTTTTCTAAAGAATAGTACCTGGTCAAGTTAGACGTTATATAACAATAATTCGCATAGGTAGAGTTAAAAATTTATCTGAATATTTGGGACACCATTTTAATTAAATGAAACCCACATCTGCAAACAAAGTTATTTGAGATCAAAGTTCGCATAAATGGGTTTTTTTTCATTTTTAGGCAATGATAATAGATATTTATCATAGAATACATTAGACAAAAATTGCAGACCATACAATTTATACTTTACACTTATATTCCTTAGATTAACCATTTCCGAGAAAAAGTGTAATTCTTTTCCATAGTTTAGCTGAGCCACAGCCATCTCTATCGAAGGCGTTAGAGAAGACTGTGGCTGAGCTCATAGCAAAATCGCTATGTGGTCTTTCTGTGATTCCCACAACGCGTGATTGTGATCGCGCGTCTCGTGAGCAAAACGCTCATCTATACCTATTGGTACCTATTATACAAAAGAGCCATAACACGTATTAGGGAATTTTAAGATGTGGTTATATTTTACAGTGACCGTGTTATGAGCTTTTTTTTAGCTTAATAAGCAATTTCTTATTTATAGCTTTCATACTTTTTGTGTGAAAGAGTGACATCCATATTCCATACTTACAAACTTTTGCATTTATAATATTATAATAAAAATATGGCAAACGAAATTATTGCATTTAAAATTCGGCCATACTTTAGTAAACCGTTTAATTCGCTTGTGTTTGTCGTAGCGTATTTGCTGGTAAATAGAAACGTCAGTCATCAATTTTGCAATTACACCCCAATAATGACTGACAGCTGTTTTTTTAAGTATAGCTCAGTATCAGTTGTACCTATACTTGTATCTCATTAGAAATTGTATGCTAATTTGCCTCTCAGTGCCTCTATAAATATAGTACTTGTACTTACATGGAGCGAAGATGCCACCATTTCCAATGATCGGTTTGATGAACCTGTGCAGATCATCTTTTTCCATGCAGGTTTTCAACACCTTTTCCACTTCCACTGGATCCACGAGGACTGTTGATGTAATATACAATTAGGTAAATTTATGATAACTAAAAAACAGGAACAATAATATTGACTTAGTTCAATGCTTATGTTATACTCTTTTTAGAAGTTGGTTTTTGAAATGGTAGCAAATTACTTACAGTGAAGTGGTTATGTTGGCGAGTTGATTCTACATGCGCGTGATCATAACGTCAATGATCATTATTGTCTAGGTACAATCGCACGACATACCGTATAAGTAAAAGGGTATTTTTGAGTTGTTGTTTGGATTCATAAATAGACAAGAAATTGTAGTTTTCTAAACGTACGTTTAGTGTAACATGTAATGTTATTAAGAAATCTGATGAAATTATTTAGAGTAGGTATTTTTTTTATTGTCGCTCTTTAGATACAGACAAAGACTCTTTAATAGGAACTCTTTAGTCGGCTATACATTCATATTTTTTTTCCAATTGCTTGATACTAAGTAGCTTTTGCTAGTAACCCCGAAATTAATGCGAGCAATGCCGCTTAATTCGCGGTAACTACCTACATAGTTCACTATTATCCCACACAAACTTGGTACCCCGTTTGATCCCCTTAGGGGGCGAATTTTTAAAAATCCTTTTTTACCGCAGGCCTACTTTAGTGGTTATTATTTATCACGCAGATAGGTATCATTACGTATGCACGTTATAATAAATATACCTATATGCCAAACAACGCAATCCTTGAAGTGATTTGAGCTTGATTAGATCAGGGTGCTTACCATCAACTCTTATTGCGGTTTTGTTTAGGACCTAAACTGATCTGCTTCGCTTATTCGTACCACGACAGCTTAATATCAATGACAGCGATTCAGTGATCGATCAATGACATTTCACAGCCGCTAAGCTGTCAGGAACTCTTATTTGACTTATAACCCGGTCGATTTAACATGTCACCTGCAGGTTATACCCGTCCCTCTCACTCTCCGGGCATGACAGAATCGACTGAAAGAGACGGGTAGAAGAAAAAGGACACAAATCGTTCGGTCATTAACATTTAGCAATTCATTTGCGATCCAGTTTTTAGAAGGTCAGAGTACGAAAGAAAGCAATTCATTTTAGGAACCTATTCTGCATCGCGCTATTTTTGAATCGCTGTCTTAAAGTTGATGGTAGGCACCCAGATGATCTAATAACGGTTGATTTTTATACCTTTTTACAGTACAAATCAAAACACAATTTTTTTCCTCAATAAGGTCGACTGTCGAAAATACGTTTCATCAATTAAGTTATAAAAAAACACTAGAAATTTATTAAATCTCTAAGTGGTTTGTGAATGATGCAATAACCCTAAATCGATCTTTGTACATAAGTATTAGTTTTTTGATAAAGTGCTTTTAGGTACGGATTTCAAATCAACGATGCGGTTAAATTAATGGTTTGCAGAAATTTCTCGATCTTTAGGTCGTCCATACCCAGACCGACAATACCCAGGGTTCAAGACCGAGCTAAGAAAAGTAAAAAATAAAATAAAATTTGTATGGTACTCCAATCAAAGGACATAATATGTTGAGGATGCGGATAAAATAAACTAAATGTGGTTTTCTCTCTTGCGAATAAATAAAGAGAAAATAAAAAGCCTTGTTTTCCATCAAATAAGTAGCGTGTGTAATGAAACAGTGAAAATTTTAGAATAAAAGAAAATCAAAAATGAACAAAAGATTAGCGAAATACAAAATCCGCACCCGCGATTGGTGCCCTAAAATGCAACGTGCGGCCGGGCGCCGCTGATTGGCGCATTACTGATGCACCATAAAAAACAGCTTCCGCGATCCATACTAGATGCCGCTACTCGTTCCCAAACATAAATATTTTAAACTTCTTATTTCTACCTGCTGTTGTAGGTATATTTTTTTACTTTAAAACAAAACCAAGTTCCTCTTGACAAGTTATAAAAATGAGGCAATTCTAAAAATAGATAATTAGTTATTATCTTATCAAAACGTTGAATTTAAACTGTCTTGATGCTAAAATAACTTTTATTTACAAAACTAGCTTTCCGCTCGCGGCTTTGCTAGCTTTGGCTAGACGACGACGGCCGACGACATTTTCCCATGATAAGATGAACTCGAAATAAAAAAATACTCACTAAAATACAATATGTGACCCAGCCAAGCTCTCATGATACCGCCGTTTTTTATGGAAGTGTAGCTGTAAAATTTCAACTTGGACATGATATCTGAAACAAAAAAAAAAGTAAAATTTAAAAGCCGAAGCAGCGTAAAGCGGTTGCGCCATCTGTGGTTGCGCACTACGTCCGAATCTTTCTTATTCGATTCATATCAGTCTAATGACGGATCTTAAAAACTCTGACACGGCCCCCTGTCGATATTTCTATTTTAGCCGTGTGCCGTGTACAGTCTCATCGATGATAAGCTTAATATTTAATTAAATACTACACTAGTATAGTATTATAATATCTGTGGTACTACGTAGCAAAAGGACGATGACTAGAAAATAAAAAGCGGCAGCCAGTGAGCCCGTTTATAAAGGCTATACCACACACCAAAAAGTACCGCAGACTTGCTCCATTGCGTCTGCGTGTGTCATGATTTGTAATACTCGTATTTGAACTTGTACGCGTAGGTTCACACCGACGACGACGGTGTCGCAGACGCATTGCGATGCAACACTGTCGATTAGTATAATATTTTCAATTAACAGATTTTTCTTTTCTTTTATTACCACACTTTTATTAGCTTCACTTGTAACTAAGTCACAATGTAAGAAAATCTTGGAAATAAATTTTAACCTACTTCTAATTGTCGTATTGATTTTAAACTTTGCAAGTCTAGTTATATGAATGCGATGACAATACAATAATTTGCTACCATCGAGCTGATCTGATGATGGAGTCAAGAGGTGGGCAACAGAACTCTTCAATGGCTGTTAGGAAACCGCTCAAGTTTAGGCTCATTTCTTTTGTTCTGATGAGACCTATTCGCTACACTTGATGGTGAGGGTCTGATGATGGAGCAGGGAGGAAGCCAGTGGCACTTTTTAATGACCACTAGGAAACCCCTCGAGTTTGGCTTCCGTTGTTTCGTTCTGATGAGACTTATTAGTCGCACTTGGTGGTGAGGGTCTGATGATGGAGCAGGGAGGAAGCCAGTGACACTCCTTAATGACCAAGGAAACCCCTCGAGTTTGGGCTCATTTGTTTCGTGTTGATAAGACCTATTCTCTATCATCCTCATCTCTCGTCGAATCCAGCTCGGATGGGCAGCGTTTGGGAAGCTCTGACATATATTCGCGTCCGAAATACCTCAATGTCTCAAGACGAAAGTCTTTGACCAGTGTGTGTTGCCAGTAATGACCTATGGAAGTGAGACGTGGTCTTTTACTATGGGTCTCATAAGAAGGCTCAAAGTCACCCAGCGAGCAATGGAGAGAGCGATGCTTGGTATTTCCCTGCTCGATCGAATCAGAAATGATGAGATCCGCAGGAGAACTAAAACAACCGACATAGCTCGAAGGATTGCATCATTGAAGTGGCAGTGGGCGGGACACATAGCGCGGAGAACCGATGGCCGTTGGGGCGGAAAGGTTCTCGAATGGCGACCGCGTACCAGACGACGTTCCGTGGGCAGGCCCCCTACAAGTTGGACCGACGATCTGGTCAAGATCGCGGGAAGCCGCTGGATGCGG
Organism: Crambus lathoniellus; assembly: GCA_949710035.1. NCBI lineage: Eukaryota > Metazoa > Arthropoda > Insecta > Lepidoptera > Crambidae > Crambus > Crambus lathoniellus. The sequence continues at coordinate 11,663,631 of OX453299.1, read as the reverse complement.
GCAGCGCAGGACCGATCGTTGTGGAGATCCTTGGGGGAGGCCTATGCCCAGCAGTGGGCGTCGTTCGGCTGATATGATGAAGACCTATTCGTTACACTTGGTGGTGAGGGTCTGATGATGGAGCTGGGAGGAAGCCAGTGAAACTTATTAATGACCTCAAGAAAACCCCTCGAGCTTGGGCTCATTTGTTTCGTTCTGATGAGACCTATTCGCTACCCTTGGTGGTGAGAGTCTGATGATGGAGCAGGGAGGAAGCCAGTGGCACTTCTTAATGACCACTAGGAAACCTCTCGAGTTTGGGCTCATTTGTTTCGTTCAGACGAGACCTATTCGCTACACTTGGTGGCGAGGGTCTGATGATGTGAAGATGGAGCTGGGAGGAAGCCTGTGGCACTCCTTAATTACCACTACGAAACCTTTTTGAGTTTGGGCTCATTTGTTTCGTTCTGATAAGACCTAGTCGCTACACTTGGTGGCGAGGGACTGATGATGGAGTAGGGAGAAAGCCAGTGACACTCCTTAATGGCCAATAGGGAACCCTTCGAGTTCTGGCTCATTTGTTTTGTTCTGATGTGACCTATTCGCTACACTTGGTGGTGAGAGTCTGATGATGGAGCAGGGAGGAAGCCAGTGGCACTTCTTAATGACCACTAGGAAACCTCTCGAGTTTGGGCTCATTTGTTTCGTTCAGACGAGACCTATTCGCTACACTTGGTGGCGAGGGTCTGATGATGTGAAGATGGAGCTGGGAGGAAGCCTGTGGCACTCCTTAATTACCACTACGAAACCTTTTTGAGTTTGGGCTCATTTCTTTTGTTCTGATGAGACCTATTCGCTACACTTGATGGTGAGGGTCTGATGATGGAGCAGGGAGGAAGCCAGTGGCACTTTTTAATGACCACTAGGAAACCCCTCGAGTTTGGCTTCCGTTGTTTCGTTCTGATGAGACTTATTAGTCGCACTTGGTGGTGAGGGTCTGATGATGGAGCAGGGAGGAAGCCAGTGACACTCCTTAATGACCAAGGAAACCCCTCGAGTTTGGGCTCATTTGTTTCGTGTTGATAAGACCTATTCTCTATCATCCTCATCTCTCGTCGAATCCAGCTCGGATGGGCAGCGTTTGGGAAGCTCCGACATATATTCGCGTCCGAAATACCTCAATGTCTCAAGACGAAAGTCTTTGACCAGTGTGTGTTGCCAGTAATGACCTATGGAAGTGAGACGTGGTCTTTTACTATGGGTCTCATAAGAAGGCTCAAAGTCACCCAGCGAGCAATGGAGAGAGCGATGCTTGGTATTTCCCTGCTCGATCGAATCAGAAATGATGAGATCCGCAGGAGAACTAAAACAACCGACATAGCTCGAAGGATTGCATCATTGAAGTGGCAGTGGGCGGGACACATAGCGCGGAGAACCGATGGCCGTTGGGGCGGAAAGGTTCTCGAATGGCGACCGCGTACCAGACGACGTTCCGTGGGCAGGCCCCCTACAAGTTGGACCGACGATCTGGTCAAGATCGCGGGAAGCCGCTGGATGCGGGCAGCGCAGGACCGATCGTTGTGGAGATCCTTGGGGGAGGCCTATGCCCAGCAGTGGGCGTCGTTCGGCTGATATGATGAAGACCTATTCGTTACACTTGGTGGTGAGGGTCTGATGATGGAGCTGGGAGGAAGCCAGTGAAACTTATTAATGACCTCAAGAAAACCCCTCGAGCTTGGGCTCATTTGTTTCGTTCTGATGAGACCTATTCGCTACCCTTGGTGGTGAGGGTCTGATGATGGAGTAAAGAGAAAGTAAGGGTTCGGCTCGCGCATCTGGTAACTAATAGACTCCACTTGAATTTGTAAAACTAAATACATACAATCACGCCTTTGAGTTATAATGTTTACGGGGTGGGCAGACACATGAATGGACTGTGAAATCGATTACCATCCATCCATAGCTTGCCATTTATTAAACTAAAAAGTAAAAAATAAATATGTAGTTTCAAAAACTAAAAAAACACACTTTTATAGGAACAGACTAAAAAGTACAAAATAACCGTCTATTCAGTAACTGAAATTAAAAAGCGTGGTGCGCCCTTTGCAAATCATGCATTCAAGTATTCAAATACTTAATATTGACAAAGCGCACCACGCTTTTTAATTTCAGTTACTGAATAGACGGTTATTTTGTACTTTTCGTTCTGATGAGACTTATTCGCTACACTTGGTGGTGAGGGTCTGATGATGGAGCAGGAAGGAAGCCAGTGACACTCCTTAATGACCAATAGGAAAACCCTCGAGTTTTGGCTCATTTGTTTCGCTCAGATGAGACCTATTTGCTACTCTTGGTGGTGAGGATCTGATGATGGAGCCGGGAGAAAGCCAGTGGCACTCCTTAATGACTAATAGGAAAACCCTCGAGTTTGGGCTCATTTGTTTCGTTCTGGGTTGGTGGTGAGGGTCTGATGATAGAGCAGGGAGGAAGTAAGGGTTCGGCTCGCGCATCCGGTAACTTATAGACTCCACTTGAATTTGTAAAACTAAATACATACAATCACGACTTTGAGTTATACAATCACGCCTATGAGTTATAGTGTTTACAGTGTGGGCAGACACATGAACTGACTGTGAAATCCATTACCATCCATCCATGGCTTGCCATTTATTAAACTAAAAAGAAAAAATAAATATGTAGTTTAAAAAACTAAAACAACACACTTTTAAAGGAACAGACTAAAAAGTACAAAATAATCGTCTATTCAGTAACTGAAATTAAAAAGCGTGGTGCGCCCTTTGCAAAGCATGCATTTCAAAGTAGGTACCTAATATTGACAACGCGCACCACGCTTTTTAATTTCAGTTACTGAATAGACGGTTATTTTGTTCTTTTTAGTTTGTTCCTATAAAAGTGTGTTGTTTTAGTTTTTTAAACTACATATTTTTTTATTTTAGGGACTTTTGTTTTAAATTTATTTACACGTCAGTCCCATCGTGACTGTTGTCATCACAGAACACGGAAATATTTTTTTCTCTTATGATAGGAGGAGCATGTTACGGCTTTAGTACTAGAACCGGTGTAGCCTCTCGCACACAAATAAACACGAATCATTATTGTCACTACATAAGACCCTGCCCTGCCATTGGTCTACCGGAAAATATAAAATATCGACTCTATTTCAAGTAAGGCATTGATTTACTTTAGACCATCAAGTCAATCCATCTCTTTCTATCTCGGGGCTACCAGAAAAAAATGCACATTTTTTTATTGGGATTTTTTTTTATGACCTGCACTCTAAAATTATTTTGAAATGACCGTAGGTGAAATGACCAGTAGTTCAATCAACCGTAGGTGAAATAACCGTAGGTGAGTTGTTCGTAGATGAGATGACCAGTAGTCATTTCGTACATTAGTTATTTTAAAAATAGGTGTAACGACCAATAGTTATTTTTAACAGTAGGTCTTTGACCGTAGTTATTTCGAGCATAGTCGAAACGACCGTAGTTATTATGATACATACCCCTATAGTTTTATATCAAAAAGTCCATACTTTTTCCGAGTAGCGCTTTAATTTGTAATAAAGATTCTGTGTACCTACTTGTATAATTTTCGGATCTCTAGAATGAAAATTAATGTGTGCAATGTAGGGCAGAGGTACCCTTTGTGGCCACTTTAAGGATTTTTTTACTTTTAATCACTAAATACTAAATGGTCTTAGGTATTTAAGACACAAATGATATCTTAAATTATAGATAATTTATCTACCTTTAAAGGTACATTTTTCAAATTTATAAAAGTAAAATAGTTTTTTTATATTACACACAATATGTGAGAGCTGCCAAATGTACCGGTTTTGGCCACTTACTGATAGTTAAACTTTTGTAAGTATTGCGAAAAATCAAAACCAAACCCAGGTAAATTGGCCGGAGATTTTAACGCCAAGCATCAGGCTTGGGGCTCCCGCATCACCGATCGTAAGGGCACGGCTGTTCTGGAGTGGGCCGTTTCGGAGGGCCTCGAGTGCCTGAACAGGGGGACCGTATACACCTGTGTGCGGGGAACGGGGGGATCTAGGGTTGACATCACCTGGGCCACACCCGCCCTAGCCCTGAGAGTAGAAGGGTGGACTGTTTTAACGGAGCCCCTGACCATGTCGGACCATCGCTACATTGTTTTTAGGGTGAGGCCCCGCGATGACAACCCCACGGCGAGGCCACGTCCGGCAGGCACACACTTCCCTAGGTGGTCTGTCACCCACCTTAATCTGGAGAGAGCTGAGGAAGAGGCAGCCACGCAGGCTTGGACTAACGAGGCGCGTTTCAGGCAGGGTGATACATCGGAGAGAGCCAGGCGTATGACTCGTGCTCTTACTGCCGTTTGCGACGCCGCGATGCCTAGGTCACGAGGGCCTCCGAGGAAGAGCTCGGTTTATTGGTGGTCGGAGGAAATGGAGTCCCTCCGGGCCTCCACCTTGAGGGCTAGACGCGCGCTGCAACGCTGTCGAAGACGCCGCAGAGGCCCACCGGAAGTGGAGCAAGACCTCCTGACGGCATACCGTGAGGCAAAGGAGGCCTTCAAGGTTGGCATAATAAGGGCCAAGTCCCAAGCTTGGGATGACTTCTTGGCCAGCCTTGACGCGGACCCATGGGGTCGCCCATTTAAAATGGTTAGGAGCAAGCTCCGCCATCAGGCACCACCCATGGACGACATGGAGCCAGAGCTCCTGGTGAGAGTCGTGGATAGCCTTTTCCCGGCATATCCCTCGATGCCCCCCCCTCTGGTAGCCTCCCAAAGCCATCGGGAAACCGAGTCGGGCTTCACGCCGGTGACGGAAGCTGAAATGGAGAGTGTGGTTGACCGCCTGCGGCACAAGAAAAAGGCGCCGGGCCCCGATGGCGTTCCAGGCCGCATCCTGCCCACTGCTTTTAAGCACCTGGACGAGGCCCTACGAGAGCTTTTCACCGACTGTCTGCAGTCGGGAGAGTTCCCGGAGCAGTGGAAGAGGGGACGGCTTTGCCTGCTCCTGAAGGATGGACGGCCCTTGAGTTCCCCGTCAGCGTATCGTCCAGTGGTACTCCTTGACGGGACTGCCAAAATGCTGGAGCGAATCATCGCAGACAGGATAGTCCAGCATCTTGAGACGGTGGGCCCCAACCTAGCGGAAAACCAGTACGGGTTCAGGAGGGGTCGCTGTACAGTGGACGCCCTCCTAGCATTACGAGAGCTCTGTGAGCGGGCGGCAGATCGAAGGGAAGTGGTTGTGGCGGTCTCTTTAGATATAAGAAACGCCTTCAATTCGCTTCCCTTCAGCGTTATTAGGGACGGACTTCGCTATCACGGGTTGCCACCGTACCTGATAGCAATAGTAGAGAGCTACCTGGAAGGCCGGAGGGTGATATACCCGTCAAGCGAGGGAGGTCTAGAGGAGAAGGAGATGTCGTGCGGTGTTCCACAGGGCTCGGTCTTAGGACCGCTCCTGTGGAACATCGGCTACGACTGGCTCCTGAGGGGAGTCCTTTTGCCCCGGATGCAGATAATCTGCTATGCAGACGACACGTTAGTCACTGCCCGGGGCAAAACGTTTGAGGAGGCTAGCAGACTCGCTGGTGTGGGAACCTCTCTGGTTATCGAGAGAATCCGAATTCTGGGGCTAAATGTGGCCCTAGAAAAGACAGAAGCCATCCTGTTTCACGGTCCTCGTAGGGGCCCTCCGGCGGGGGCGAGTCTGGTGGTGGATGGCGCGCGGATGCCGCTGCAGCTGTCTATAAAATACTTGGGACTAGTGCTCGACGGCCGTTGGTCGTTTAGGGCACATTTCAGAGAACTAGTCCCAAAGGTGACGAAGGCAGCAGGCGCACTTGGGCGTCTTTTGCCGAATCTTGGCGGTCCGGGGGATAAGTGTCGGAGACTCTTTGCGGGGGTGCTCCGTAGCATGGCTCTCTACGGAGCACCGGTGTGGGCCGACAAACTGAACGTCGAAAATCGCCGCTTTCTTCGTCGCCCGCAAAGAGCCGTAGCCACGAGGATTGTCCGCGGCTACAAAACGATGTCGTTCGCAGCGGCTTGTGCGCTAGCCGGTACGCCCCCCTGGGAGCTAGACGCTCAGGTACTCAGGGAGTTGTACCTTGAGCGCCGAGCGCTGCTCGCAGGGGGGGACAGGGTGGCCCCCGAGGAGATGGCCGCTGCTAGACGCATAGCCGAGGAGGGGCTAATGGACGTGTGGGAGGAGAGGCTGGAAGGGGAACCAGCTGGGAGGCGGACTATTGATGCCGTCCGCCCTCTCCTCCGCGAGTGGTGTAACCGAAAGTATGGGTCGCTGACCTTTAGACTGACGCAGGTGCTTTCCGGGCATGGATGCTTCGGAAAGTACCTGTGTCGGATTGGAAGGGAGGCGACCACACGGTGCCATGACTGCGGCGCTGGGGTGGACAGTGCGGAGCACACCTTACAGGAGTGCCCTGCCTGGTCTTCGCAGCGCCGTAGTCTCGGCGCCGTGATAGGGAGGGACCTCTCGCTGCCGAGCGTGGCCCGCGCCATGCTTAGTAGCGACAGGTCCTGGGATGCGGCAGTGTCCTTCTGCGAGGATGTCATCTCGCAGAAGGAAGCGTCTGAGCGGATCCGCGAGCAGGATGCTCATGCGGATCGGCTTGGACGCAGGCGGCCGGGGCGGAGGTATCTGCGCTTTGCGCGCCTTATCCCCCCTTAGCGGGGCGGTGCGGTTCGGGCGACGGCGACTTGGCCGTCGCCCGGATCGCACAGTCCCCCCCCGGTAGTCTTGGGAGTTGGCCTCGCTTGCTCGGCCATCTCCCGCCGCGCAGGGGCCCGGAAACGGACCACCCGTCAGGCCGCAGGGGGTGCTTCTCACCACGACCCCCCCACAGTCGGTGTACCAAAAACTGACGGCGGAGAGCAAGTAGTGAGGGGTTTAGTTGGTAGTGGTGCCTGCTCTCGATCGCCCCATCTGGTCAGCCCACCTTGAGTGGGTAACCTTATGGGGAGATTGTGAGGAGGCTCCCTCCCTCTGTCCTGCCCCCTCTCGAGCTTTCGAGCTCGATAGGGGGCCGGAGCAGGGGTTAGAACCGCCCAGCCCTGACGCGAAGCCTATTAGGCTTGGTGGGAGGGCTGGGCGCGGCGAGGGACAGGCCCCGAGTCTGACCGAGTCCAACATGCCGTGTGGTATACGTAAAGACAGTATTTGCCCTCACTATAATAAAAAAAAAAAAAAAAAAGGTAAATCAATATATTCGAATGCGCTAGAAACCAGTCAATTGCAAAACAACGATTTAATTGTAAAAAACAAAGGTTTATAAAGTATTTCATCCAACACAATTTTTTTTAAATTTTCATACAAAACCTTTTTTCAAACAGAAAATGGTATTTATTGAAAAAAAAACTTATGACATAAGGAATTCTAACGGTTGTTACTATTACCTTAAAATACCTTATTTTAATTGCCTTTATCAAAAATGGCTGAAAGTTGTTTAGAAAACTTTCAGAGCAAAAAGTGGCCAAAACCGGTACAGTGGCCAAAACCGGTACGCCTGCCCTAATTTAATTTTGTTCATAGACAAGGTTTTTATAAATGCTGTCATTGGCGTACACATTAGAAGTTTATATGGGAAAACCCATACAAACTTCCATCCCCTGATTTAAAGATTTATTGTATGTATCGTATTGTATTATGTATGTATTAAATGTTTTTTATTATTTATCACAAGAATTCTCTTTGTCAATATTCAGACCTCTAGTATCTGTGAATACTGTACTGTTACTGTTTTAGCGGCGAAGTGACAAGGTAGACAGTGTCCTTGCACTTCGCTTTTTTGTCTTGGGAACCTAATCAGTTCATTTCGTTGTTCCAAGCTATTTCTACTTTAACTTAAGTTTTAAGGGGAAGCCAACAGAGAAGCAGTTTAATAATTATAAATTTTACCGTTTTTGACGTTACGATATTATTTTAAATCCAGGAACTATCGCGGTATCAACACCTTATATTTAACCGAAGCACAGCACTGCTATGGCAAAATTTTCCCAAAACGGTATACATCACTGTCTATACACAGTGTAACTTCAATTGGTGACGTATTAATTATGCAATGTATATTTTTAATGACATTTCAAAATATTTTTTAATTAAGAACCAAGTAGCTTCACGTCCACTCTAAGTAGATCCCCGTCATAGGAAGGTTTATAAGTCTTGTAAATTTGCTTTCTGTCCATTCAAAGCTGTCCTCTCACAACCAGCTTTTTTTTTATAACATGCGACTTCTATTACTTTCCATGTTCTGTGGTTGTCATAATTAAATTAACAATTTTATTGGACACAGCTGATCCTCGCGGTTTTACCCGCGTGGTACCTTGAGCTCTATATATTATTAATACTTATAGATTATTTACTATTTCAGATGGTTTATTTTCAATCTATCAACCCTGAATAAAAACAGAGTATCCGTTATTTAACAACGGACCTGCGACAATATTAAAATAATAGACAAACATTTTTGTTATTCTTTTTAATTAGTTTTTGTTGATTTACGCTCGTTGAAGCGTCTTTTGTCAATGGCCGTTTTTATGCAACTTTTTGTCAAGAAGCCGGCAACTGGTTAGTGTGACAAGTAATAATGGTTTACTTTTGTTTTCATTTCACGACCTCGACTGTGTTTTTAGTTTGTTTGTATCCATCATCATCAGACATTTCATGGTCCATCTGTTGGGCACGAGCGTTCCTTACGGATGGCATAGGAGAATGTGCCATGGCTCAATATGGGGAGCCCAATGTGGATTAGTGGGAGATGCATCCCCTTATTCCTCGTAGATTAGGTACCAGTTTGATAAATGGCTTTCTACAAGGAAAAATAATTCTTCTTAGCTTACCCGGTTTTCAAATGGGATTTTTATTTCCTAGTAGAAAACCGTAATTTTATTTAGTTTTCTACGAAGTTTTTTTTATTTTAGCTTAAGTACCCAGTTATCAGATGAGAATTATTTGTCCTCGTACAAAGTTGTGATTTTATGTGGTTTTCCACGCATAAAGAAGAATTTTCCTTTCTTAGCTAACCTGGTTCCCCAACTGGACTTTGCGTTCCTCATAAAAAATAGGTTAATAAAAATATAAATAGTTAAGAACTGTAAGCTTATAAATACGTACTAACTTATTATTCTATTAATAAAAAGTAATACAAAATAATGTTAATTAGAAATGAGACACCGTTTTGATTATCTTTATTCAAGGTTATTTTGTAACTGCACATTAGTATCTTGTTATGTCAAATTATTCGATAATTTGTATATTATATCTTTTAATTAATTAATATTTAAAACATAACTCATTTTTTTGCAAAATATTTGAACACAATACTATTTCTATTTTTATTAATCTATTTTTTATGAGGAACTTGAGGAGTGATCCTTTCGGATCACGAAGGAGCTCTAGATAATACATTTTCGGTCACCTTTCCCGCGAACGAGCGTTGCGAATGTTGCTTAATGCAGCATTTACACGGAGCCAATACTTGAGACAATCTACTAAGCTATTCCAATATTAGCACCGGCCATCGTGTAAATAGAGACAGTCCGCTACATTGGCTTGTCTTCAAGCCAGTGCTCAATAGTAACTAATATTAATATTGTGTTAGTGTACTGGCTTAATGAATCGTCTCTAGTAATGTCTACGTGTAAATACTGCTTAAGGTGTATCGATGAGCTCAGTGGCGCCGCCAATGGAAATAAATCAATTGCATTTTATTAAAGGCTTGGATTAAAAGTTTCGGTTATTTCGCGCAGCTGAAAGAGTGGAATGCATTTTATAAATATACTTTTGAGAACTCAAACTTACGCAATAAGTCGTGAATCTCAATAGTGCCAAAAGTGGCCACATTTGGCAATATCAAGATCCATAACTTGGTGCTCATATTTGAGGCCATGAAAAAACAATTAAAAATTGCATTTTGGTCTTCTATTTGCGCGAAATAACCGAAACTTTTAATCCAAGCCTTTAATAAAATGCAATTGATTTATTTCCATTGGCGGCGCCACTGAGCTCATCGATACACCTTAACATCCACAATCGCAGGCCGAGTAGGTACGCTAACGCTATCCACCTTTACACATTTTTTCAAGAACCTGTTTAACACCCAATTGCAGGAAGCTCCATTAAAGTTAAAGCTTCATTAAATCTATTGCTGTCACTTTTTATTTCTTGACAACGAAAAGTGACAGCAATAGACTTAATGAAGCATTAACTTTAATGGAGCTTCCTGCAAGTGGGTGTAAGTGTGACAATGACAAGACAAGTAATAAGGAATTACATACCCATACCTATATGTGTCTGTATTTTTTAGCTAATTTTTATATAGCCTATGTCACTCGGGAACAATGCAGCTTTCTACTGGTGAAAGATTTTTTTATACTTACCTATCGGATGGTGGTTTTTGAGTTTATCCAAATAATTTTAAAGGTAATGGGCAAATTTGTATGTGACTCCACCTCCCGCCCCACCCCACCTCCAACATACCTTCTGTGTGTGTCGCTAATTTCATACATATTTATAAAGAAACTAGCTTTCCGCCCGCGGCTTCGCCCGCGTGTACTACACGACATTATCCTGATGGAATGTGATATTTTCCGGGATAAACTATGTCACTCTCCAGCTCCCAATCTACCCCCGTACCAAAAATCACATTGATCCGTTACTCCGGTTGGACGTGAAAGACGGACAAACAAATAATACCTACTTATTGATTTTCCCGTGGGAATATGATACTATCCTGTGGTAAAAAGTATAAGTGTCCTATTATAAGCCTTGCCAGGGTCTCAAGTTATTTACTTAAATACCAATTTCTGCCCCCAAATTTTTCCATAGCAATGAGATTTCCTGCGGTAAAAAGTAAAATATGTCCTTACCAGGGCCTTAAACTGTTTCTATTCTAAATATAATATAAACCTTCCCATAAACTCAAACTATCACCTTAAATACCAATTCCATTCCACAGCTTTGCCCGAGCTAAAACTTATTTTAACATGGGAATGGACCTTATTCCCTTATTCCATACTAATGAATAATTACAACATTTTAATATATTGCGACGAAGTTGAATTGTGAAAAATAAAAAGTTACAGTAGTTCAAAAAGTCTTAAAATAAGCTAAAATTCAAAGCAGATTATACACCGAGGGGATAAAGCACTGTTTTATGTCACGGGCGCGATATTGAATCCTGAGCAAATGTACGCTCAGGTGTTACGAGTTAATTCGTGCGTTGGATATTGACCGTAATATGGCATTCTGCAACCGCTGTATTATTAAAATGTTGGAATTGCTTGCGCTACCCCAGATACAAGATACATAATAATATGTGCTTCATAATAAGCTCTGTTGACAGCTCCCTCCTACATAACCAAATTTAAAATGGTAGGCGGGAACGACCCGCTAACCTCATACCACGCGTACCCCGCACGATTGCTCTGTCTAGATGCCTCCGATGACCGACTGTATATTTAATTATTATTTTTACCATTTAATAAGACTTCTACCAACATAAAAATCAAAACTAATCCTACTTCCTACTATATCCTATCCTACTTTTTACTAATATTATAAATGTGAAAGTTTAGATGTTTGGATGTGTGGATGTTTAGATGTTTGATTACTTGTTACTTAATCACGCCAAAACAGGTGTTTGTTTCCATTGTGGCCATTGTTTCGATTATTTTCTTTTTTGTAATTTTAGTGTACCTATTCTCTACTTAGGAACCCCTTTAAAAAATAAGTATTTAGGTATGTAAGGGCAGACTATTTGTACCATTTTTAATTATTTGAGTGTTGTATACACCTGTAAAGACAATGCACGCGGTCCTATATTTATATCTGTATTATTATTTTTGTATTTATTGTGTTATTGTTGATGGTGTGTCAATTAAAATAAATAAATAATAAATAAAACAGCTGAACGGATTCGGCTGAAATTTGGGACACAGATACTTTGTAGCTTGGAGAGGAACATAGGCTTCATTTTATCCCGGAAAAGTATCACATTACCGCGGGATAACGTCGTGTGGTCCACGCGGGTGAAGCCGCGGGCGGAAAGGTAGTCCTACTTAATATTATAAATGTAAAAGTTTAGATGTTTGGACGTTTGGATGTTTGGATGTTTGAATATTTGAATCTTTCTTACTCAATCACGCCAAAACGGCTGTACGGATTTGGCTGAAATTTGGGACACAGATACTTTGTAGCTTGGAGAGGAACATAGGCTTCATTTTATCCCGGAAAAGTATCACATTTCCGCGGGATAACGTCGTGTGGTCCACGCGGGTGAAGCCGCGGGCGGAAAGGTAGTCCTACTTAATATTATAAATGTAAAAGTTTAGATGTTTGGATGTTTGGACGTTTGGATGTTTGGATGTTTGAATATTTGAATCTTTCTTACTCAATCACGCCAAAACGGCTGTACGGATTTGGCTGAAATTTGGGACACAGATACTTTGTAGCCTGGAGAGAAACATAGGCTACTAATTTATTCCGGAAAAATATCACATTCCCGCGGGATAACGTCGTGTTATCCACGCGGGCGAAGCCGCGGGCGGAAAGCTAGTAGCATATAAAAATACACAACGTAACTTAAAGTGTTTCACCAGACAGGAAAACTGATAACTGTAACCAATAATCACTATCATTTCACAGTGTGAAGTTCACTCTGCCTGCGCTATTTCGTACAACTAAATGCAATAAACGTATATAAACTTAAATATGGACAATTATTATTGCAACCTAAACCGAAGGTAGGAACCAAAAAAGTCCGTCTAAGTAGAAATTTATATCCACCCTACAAAACACTATTCCTTAATAAATTAGGAACGGAAATGTTGTTAATTACAAGACATAAATAAATAATTTATATGCAAAGTTTTAGTACAAAAATTTGAAGTGATTAAGTACTGCCAAGTAATATGAATAGACAAGTTAACTGAATAAGCTTTTAAGGATCACTCAGTTCAGCTGCTTTAAAAACAATTAATTGCTTACATTTTCTTTACTATTGTGTTCTGATTTTTGTTGTACACACGGCGGCACATCAGACTATACAATATGCTGACCTTGAGACCGCCTTTATGCCTTACGTAATAAAAGCTGTTATCGCAGTTCAACTGTTTAACCTGATGTGCTGTCGAGTGTACAAATTCGTTTCTAATTTATATTTTAAGGGAAAAAATAGAAATCGTACATTTATACAACTTTCAAGGGTATTTCAGGGATCACTCAGTACAAATGGTGTATGAATTGAGTGATCCATTGTGACCGTCGTAGATTCCTGATAATATCTCCTAATGCTTTGGTTTCTCCGTTTCTTGGTAAGTTTTCGTGACAAATTGTGTACAATTTTTTGGTATATGACTTTCGGCAATAGATACATTATTTACCGACAGTCAGCGCGTAACTATTTTGCAAAATGTCTGAATTGAGTGATCCACATAACAGACTTTATCTTTCTTCCCTTACGAGTGGCAAATTTTTGGATTTCAGTCAGGGGTTTTGACAACTTATGACTAAATATACATGTACTTTTAACCAGAAATTTAAGTAGGATATCTCAATCCAGACGCTCATAATGTTCAGGGGTAAAGCATTCCAGAGTCGTACAGTTGAAATGGAGAAAGAGTGAGAGACAAAGCCAGAAGAATGTCATGTATTTGTTGTTGTTGTTGTTAGAGCGAAGGTCACGGTCATAAAAGGCAGCCAGAAATTGAATTCTAAATGAATACCCATTAAGCAGATAGATCAGTAAGTTCCAAGAGTAGTTAAAAAAAGTTGCGCATTTTAATAATATGAATTGAATAAACACTTACTTAATTTTTTTTATTTTTTATTTTTGAGTGTTTTTGACTGAAATTTTTTTGAAGATGGTTTATTTCTTAAGAAGTTTGTTAGAGGACACAGTTTTATTATTAATCATTTTAAACTACGAGTATGAAAATATTGTGACTTTTTTATCTTATAAACTCTAGTGATAATTAGGTATCACTTGAAAACGGCAACTTGATGGATTGATTTTGTGATCGACATTGTCAACAACTTTGTGTAACTTTGTGCAATTTGCCGCAACCCAGATAAACCCTGCGAGGTTTTCATTGTGCGGTCCACATTTGTTAAACTGTGTAGGTATTTGATGTATAATAAAGAATTGAAATTTGGAAAATTATAAACTACTTTTAAGTAGCCTATTTTCTTCAATAACTTTATCACTTGTCAAAAGGAGAGCGAGTTTAATCAAAATAAATAGGTACCTTTGTAGGACAAATTGAAAATGAAGTATTTAGTAAAAAATCGACCCTTCTCACAACCTTCAAATTTAAATAACCTTTGTAAGACTTAATAACAATGCATGCAATTTGTTAAAATCGCATTGAATTTCATCCAATTAACTAGTAGTCTCTACTTGTCGAGCACATAATTTATTCAGAGAATGTTACATATTACAAATGTTACAGATGAAACAATGTGAACTCACCCTCTGTGTCGCCTATCATAGTGTGTGCCAGCCCGATTAAAGGCAATTCACCTTCGCAAGTAGGAACCTTAGAAGCTAACTTGTACATATTTCTTCTTCTATATCGAAACGCCACTATCCAAAGCGCTAACGTTATACAACACAGCAAGAGAATCATTATAGATTTGTTGAATAAAAACAGTCCCAAATTCAAACTTTAAAACTGGCACAACGCACTCAGAGAAGTGTTCAAACAAAAGTCCGTGCTTAACATTTATAGTTGCAATAAAGTCAACTTTAACCGTGTTTATGTGACCGCAATGAATGCGAGAGTAAGGCTTGTAAAAAATGCAAGCGTTATTTATAAATACTAATTTTCCTATGACGTGTGCGGTTCATAGTTTTGCACTGGCCACAAACTAGCAGCTGTTATGTAGGTATCTAGTACCTACATACAGGTGCTGTTTTAAAGACGGATGGTGTGCGGAAGACGTATTATTTTTATAATAATACTGAAACATATCACGTAGGTATTTATTTTAATTAAATAATAAGCAAAGACGCCTTTGCTTCCGCCACTTAAACGATTTGGGAAGATTTTACAGCTATATTGCATTTTTTTTATCCACTACGAGTACTTAGCCTTCACCATACCTGATGTCAAGTGGTGATAAGGCTGAAGGTGGAAGCGCACTACTCCCGGCATCCTCAATCACTGAGGAACTGGCTATCTTATGTCCAACTGCCGAAACACAATAATGCTGAAAACATCATTGTTATGGCGTTAGACTTAGATAAGATATGGTAGCTAGCCAGGCGGACTAAGAACAAGTCCTACTACCAACCAAACCGAACTCAATGGGCGTTTGTGCACTACACTGAATTTTACCGATCCGGAAAAAAACGGCATTTTAAGATTTAATTATTATAAATAATATAATTTATTTATTTCGTGTAGTTTAGGGTTCGAAACATTGAAACTACACGAAAAAAAATTCTTACTATTATAAATGATTAAATTATTAAAATACATGCATCCGTTTTTTTCCGGATCGGTAAAATTCAGTGTAGTGCACAAACGCCCAATATATACCCCCACTGGGAATCGAACCCGGGACCTCTTGGTCAACACGACCTCAGGCATTCAAACATCTATACATAAATAATAAAACAGAAACGGAAAAAAGTCTGTACATGAATTTTTTTTAAGAAATAATTACTGCTATGTGTGGTGCACAGGATTCAGACCCTTCGATCAACAATAACACATAGTTCTAGATACATACTTGGAGTGACAGATATTTCCAAGCCTCATAAGCCCACTTGAGAGTATAAAATATATGTAGATTATTTTGACAGTGTCAATAATACTAAGGTATTTCAAACTTGGAACGCTTCCTGTCATTTTTAATGTAAGATCGTAACATTCGTAACCTTTTTTCTCTGTTTAAAAAAAAGTCAGTCTGTTCATATAAAGTTTTCATTTAGTTCGTGAGCCTTCATCTAGTACTATTGTTGATCGAAGTTCGGACCGCAAAAATTGTAATTTTTGTCTGTTTGTCGGTTTGTCTGTTCACTTTTCACGCAAAAACTACTGAACGTATTTTTAGCAAATTTTCTGTAGTGATAGCTTTTAACCAGGGTCAACATATAGGCTTCCTTTTATTGCAGGAAGATTTCATGATATCTTAAAAAAACGTTGACCAACCTATATTTGCGGGCGTATGCAACAATTTTGTATGAAACGAACTACAAATTATAAGTTTGTAATAGTTTTTATCTGTGATATAAATTTAAATTACCAGGTTTCGGATTTCCCCCCCTTATGTTTAATGTAAGATCTTAGTTCTTGCCAAATTTCATGTCAACGGGAAGTACCCTATAGGTTTTGATTACCTTGCGAGGGTCAAAATATGCGGCGCATAAACTGCTGTATATTTTGATTGTTGACTTAGAAGCTTGATTTTTTCACAGCTCTAAGGGATTGCAGACTTGAGCATTTAATTTAATATTGATTTCTCCACGCTTTGCTTGATACCTCCACGGGTTCCTGAGAAAAAAGTTTTTTTATAATTTATTGGCTTGCTTTTGGCTTCACACTAAACCTAAGGGTTGCGATGAAACCTAAGATGGGGCGAGCTTACCCAGAAGCAGCCTATTCACTCTAGTTTTAATGTGGGGTTGTAATTATTTGGGAAATAGGGCATTCAGTTCATTGGGGGTGCGCATCACAAAGAAAGAAGAAATTGTTTAGTATACGCAATAATCATGGCGGAATGAGCTCATGCCGATCAGAAGCACACTTTTCGGAGTACAGCCTGTAAAAAACCGACAAGCAAGCCACTTTACATCGATGGGTTAGACTATGGAGCTTGTTTTTACCACTGATTGGTTTTCTGGCTCTGCGTTCCACTGAGTTAAGTACAGCTAACTGTTATATTATAGCTGAACCATCCCAGAGGTGAGAGCAATACCTACTCCATGCACGACCGGACTTGCGCTTTGTAAAGAGTCAAAAGCTACCCCGGCGTGAAGATTCCCAGCTTTTTGGCCGCAGCTTCAGCTTTATACTCAATGTTGTCGCCGAAGTAAAGGTCCGATGTTAGCTTCATACCAAAACGATCTATGTTGTCAGTAACTGATACAGTTGTACCATGGAAAGTAGGAGTTGAGGTAAAAAGACTAATTTTTGCGATAAAAAGACACGCGTATGTTTTGGTGGCATTAAAATTGACCATATTATCGTCACCCCATTGAGCGACATGGCTTAACCCTAGGGCATAGCAAAATTAGTATAGCAGCTGTAACCACATCACATGTCTAAGTTTGATTTTATTGAAACTGTTGCCCATATAATACTTCCTGAACGGGCGTAATGCACAAACGTAACCACAGGAATGAAGTTTGCGAATTTCATTCGCTATGGCGCCAAATGCATTATTTTTACTATCACGCAATTCTGCCCGTTAAAAGGAAAGAGTTTGTTTGCTCTACCATGGCCCCCCAAAGAACGGGCTTTTCCCCACTGCTGGCTTTTGCGCTGGATAATTACTTAACTTTCTGTGACGGTGCTGTCGTCAGCATAGGTACCCAACAATTCCGGGCTTCTTGACAGACAGACAGATCTATGAGGGTTCAACTATGTTCATGCAGCATATTTTAAGAACATACCTACCATGTTCATACCCTAACCTACGAGCTCAATATTCTTTAGACCCTTTAAGTAGAGAATATGAATTCAAAAAGAGACTTATGAAATCTAGGCAATTTATAGCAACAGACACGCATAAACTAAACGAACACAAAGGTCACTACACAGTGTCGCTAAATTGGATTTGAAATAAAATCGAGATTTAATTCCGTAAACACTCGATTTAAGGTATTGCTGCAAGTGGCCCTAAGAAGTTTGTTTTTTTTTGGGTAGGGACTGCTGACATAAGTATTTTATTTGATATAAATTTCAACGTCATACATCTTCGCAATTTGTAATACACAAGTGCGGGAAGTAAGTATTGAAATTCATTTCCGCACTGAATTTCAAATTTAGAATCAATGATCATCTCGGAAATATGATACACGTCGCATTCTTTTTTCAAACGGAATGTTAACATTTCAGAGCATGAGTAAGAAAATTAAAATTACGTGATTTTCAATATAACTGTATTGTAGTTTGGGTTTCTGAAAGAAATTGTGACAAACTATCAACAGTCTGTTAAACAGCCTATCAGTGTCCATACAAACCCCAAATTATTTCTAGGTTTGGGTTTTCGAAAGTATAATCACATGATTTACAAACTGTCAACTCTTGAAAAAGTAATTGGCGAAATTAATTTTACCAAGTATTTACATAATTACAGTGAATTGAGTTAAATGATCCCTTAAATGATGAGTTTTAAAAAGTGGTATTATCATAATATTTCGTTTGCCGTCATCGATCAACAATAACACCTACTATTTAATTGTTGATCGAAGTTTGCCGTGCGTCATTTTTCGCTGCTATCGCAATGGTTCGTTCCGGTGTCAGTGACCAAAAACATGTTATCTAGAGCTTTGCCGTGCTTCGGATGGCATGTTAGGCCTTGCTAAGAAAATACCCAGTATTTTCTTTATCCCAGTGAGTTGAGTATGTATGTGTGTATATAAGTTATTGGCGAATCAATAAATAAAAAAATTAAAATAAAATAAAGACTAGCAGGTAAGAAAAAGGAGGGATCCCCTTCCCCTCCCCACTTCAAAAACCCTAGCGAGGCGACTTGTTTTAAGATTTTTACCAAACGCTTTTTTATCCTACTAATATTATAAATGTGAGAGTTTAGATGTTTGGATGTTTAGATGTTTGGATATTTGTTACTCAATCACGCCAAAACGACTGAACGGATTTGGCTGAAACTTGGAACACATGTACTTTGCAGCCTGGAGAGAAACATGGGCTACTTTTTATCCCGGAAAAATATCACATTCCCGCGGGATAACGTCGTGTAGTCCACGCGGGCGAAGCCACGGGTGGAAAGCTAGTAATATCTAGATAAAAGTCCTAAACAAAAACTTAAGAAAATTCACTGGAAAGTAAATAATGATGATATTTATGAATCAAATGAGAACTTACCCTCTGTGTCGCCCATCAAAGTGTGTGCTATCCCGAGTACAGGTAATTCACCGTCCCAAGCAGGAATCTTAGAAGCTAACTTGTACATATTTCTTCTTCTATATTGAAACGCCATTATCCAAAGCGCTAACGTTAAACAACACAACAAAATAATCATTATGGATATGTTAAACAAATATTGTCCAAAATTCAAACTTTACAACTGGCACCGCGCACTCATAAAGGTGTAAACAAGCAAGAAAAAACCCGGAATTTTATCGTTGCAATATTGTCCGTGTTTATTTGACCGCGGTGAATGGAATAGTTAGTCTTGTGAAAAATTGGGATCGTTATTTATACATTTTTCTATTGACGATGTGCGGTTAGGAATTTATACCATCTTGTTCTACCAATGGGGAGGAAAACTAACTTTTAATCACGACATGGCATTTTGTTGTTAGAAATTTAAATTAATTAATTAATTAAATTTTGTGGTTATTTTTTTTGTGGCTCCTACAACTTATGGGAAAATAAAATAGCTTACTAAAAAATCATCGGCCTAGGCGTTTAATTGAATGGCGGACTCCACCAGTTGGCTGCGACATAGGTGTTCGGAAGATGTATAATTTTTATAATAACACTGCAACGCATCACCTAGGTATTTACAATAATTAAATAATAAGCAATAATAAGACTTGGCTTTGGCCACTATATGGCATAGGAAAGATTTTTACACTTAGGTTATTTATTAGGCGCACCTCGTTTGCGTGCGTGTTTACGATAAAATGACTGTCGTTATAAAATGTAATAGTTACCTACGTATAATATTGTGATCGACGAGATGTTATGTTTTATACAAAATTAATTGTCGGTACAACAAGGAACAAGGAAACTCTGGTCTTAATTTGTAAATCATCATTTCGTGGTGATGAATTCAAACAGTCAAAGAGAAGTGACTTTCACTTCTCTTTGATTCAATTCCACCGGATCTTCGGAAAATATTGTTCGAAAAAATAAAGGAAAGGAGGAACGTGATTTGGCAGATATTATCAACTTGTTCAAATCCAACGAACCGGGTCAATTCTCGCGCCTTTGATATGATATCGAATCAGATATAGTCCGCGCCACATAACTTGGCATTTGTCAGAGGGCGCTAATCGTCATGGTTGGTCGGAAAAATGATGTAGCCATTGACATGAAGACAAGCTACGCTACATTACATACACCGAAATGTTAAAGCAGAACTTCAACATAAAAATTAAACTTGCTTGCGAGGCGCTTGTTTATTGGATAGTTGCCCATTAGGGCTTTCTCCCATGCATTTGTCATCTTTTTTGATTTAGAGAAATAAAGAAAATATCACAATACCGAGATAAACATATAACGGGTAGATCTAAATCAACCGGCTAATGAGTCATTTACGCAGCAACAGCACGCAAGCACGCAACGGTCAGCTGCGGTGACGCAGCAGACCACCTAGCTATGACGGCAGGCTTTCACCGCGCATCGACTAAAGGCAAAACCGGTTTGCTACCAGTCTCAGCGCATACGAGCTCGCTGATACAAACAACAACTAATGAGCGATTTGTTTCGGAGAATGTTAACAAAAACTTTGTAATGAAGCGGCAAAATATAACGTGCGAAAATATAATGTAAATGATGATCGCGGCCATGTAGAATGACAGCATGTTACATACAGTAATAAACGACCTGGGTGCCTACCATCAACTTTAAGACAGCGATTCAAAAGTAGCGCGATGCAGAATAGGTTCCTAAAATGAATTGCTTTCTTTCGTACTCTGACCTTCTAAAAACTGGATCGCAAATGAATTGCTAAATGTTAATGACCGAACGATTTGTGTCCTTTTTCTTCTACCCGTCTCTTTCACTCGATTCTGTCATGCCCGGAGAGTGAGAGGGACGCGTTTAACCTGCAGGTGACATGTTAAATCGACCGGGTTATAAGTCAAATAAGAGTTCCTGACAGCTTAGCGGTTGTGAAATGTCATTGATCGATCACTGAATCGCTGTCATTGATATTAAGCTGTCGTGGTACGAATAAGCGAAGCAGTTCAGTTTAGGTCCTAAACAAAACCGCAATAAGAGTTGATGGTAAGCACCCTGAGGCACAGAATAAATAATAGTGCTAAGGCACAGAAGACTCACTCTGCAAGCTCATTCAAATGAAAATAAATCATTCTGCGGGGAAATAAAGTCCAATTCCGGTTGCTTTGTCATCGCTTGCCTACTGTTATAATAACCTAGAGTTCGCGCATGCAAGCAAAACTGTACCCAATAGCTACGCGCGAGCGTTTCTATTTCTATGAATGTCTCAAACAGCTCGCTCGCTGGTTAGGGTTGCGAGCGACTTGCGAGTTCGGTTTTGTTGTTTCTTTTGTTCTTTCTTTTATTTAGACACCCGTAAACACAACACTATCTTATATACGGATTATAAGAACGTTTAGTAGTCATTGTTCGGTGCACAAAAATCACAGAAATGATCGATCGTTTTACGCGCGAACGTGGAGCGTACGAGCCGAGCGGCACCCTTCTGCCATTCGCCTGCCGGCAGGCGCGCCGGCCGAACGTACCTAAACTGCGGAGTGACACCCCCCTGCCTGAGGTTCGATTTTTAGGCAAGTTAGGTATTGCGAAAGATCTAACTAGCAACTTTAAGGCGGCTGAGAAGAAAGTTCCTGTTTTTTATCCTACAAACATTACATAAAGACACCACCAAGGATGACAACTAGTTATAGGTAATGCAGTACTACTAACGAAAGAGTTCATTGTAGAAAATTATTATGAAAAAGAAGCAAAGTCACAAGGCTTTCAAGTTCTTTGTATCGGAATCGAAGTTGTTATTATATCTAGATGAAAACTTGCGGCCCCGAGGTATCCTGTTTAAGCGTATTGTGAATTATAAACACAGATTTTCAAGCAGACCTTTACATGCTAATAGCCAAATTATACCTACATAGAAATGGATAGATGCAGTTATAGTTTTGCGAGCTTCAATTGTAAAAGCGTTGAACGCTCAGTGGATTGTATTTCAAAGCTGTGCCGCTCATAATATCACCTTATAGCTTTGTAAAAAATAATATGAATACTATTTGGCCGAGCTAACATGACACCTCCAGGTTATACCCGTCTCTCTCACTCTCCGGGCATGACAAAATCGAGTGAAAGCCCCCTGATTCACGAATCGTCGGAAAGGCTCCCGACTGCGGAAAGTATGCCCTGTCTCTGTCACTCACTATAGAATAGACAATGACAAAGCATATAATTCGAATCCGACTCCGTTTCCGACGGTTCCTGAATCAGGGGGCAGGTGTCATGTTAACTTGACCGAGTTGTACTGCCCGATGAAATATGTACCACATCTGAGTACAATAGACAACGGTTTCGGGTACACGGGCACGTCCGCTGTGGAATGGTTGAATCCGCCGGATGGTTAAGTATGGCAGCATGTACCCCTCGGAAGTCCTGTAGAACACGTGATAGGTTAGAGTGTTTATTTTTTTGTGACTCCGTCAACTTATGGGAAGATAAAATAGCTAACGGAAAAAATGATCGGCCTAGGCGGATTCAACCATTTGGCTGCGACAGATACATCTTCAAACGTTCTTCGTGGGAGACTATAATATGACTGTGTCGCTTTATTATAGAGGAACAGCGTTTTCTAACAAGTGTCAGTGCTACCATGTGCGAATGCTCAAATTTGTGCTATTAAAATCATTACAAATGATCGACCAGTGATAGTGATGAGTGTTTACATGCTAACAAACTCAGTGGAAAATCTATCAGACTTCACTGATTGCCTGAGTACGGTAAACGGTAAGTTCATGAGTGTCGAGTCAGTTTATAAACCGATGACGTTAAAAGAGGGGTGTTTATAAATTTGACGTGTGTGTCTGTCTGTCTGTCCGAGGCAACGTAGCACATAAACGGCGGTTTTTTATAATTGAAAGCTAAATTAATCGAGATGGTTCTTAGCCTTGTTTAATCGAAATGCATCGAGCCATTTATGGTGATGGTCAACTGCCTGCCGAAACGGTTAAAGATACAGAGGTGGTTGCTTTGACTAAAATAATGTACACCCTCGGCAAATTTAGGTGCTATAAAAAAACAAAATGGCGGCAACAAAATCTGTCTGTCTGTACTTATATTTGTAGTGCCTAAACGGATCAAGCGATTTCAATGCGTTTTTTTATTTTGTGTGTAATTTAAAAAGGTTCAATTAAAATTAAAATTTAAACAATTTAATTATCCCCGACACAAAAATTAACTTCAAAAAAGTAAAAAAAAAAAACTCTCTCAGTCGGGGGACCCCAACGTATAAAATACCCTTTTAGCTGTACTTCTCTTTTTGTGGTCCCCCGACCGAGAGAAAAATTTTTTTTTTGGCTTTTTTTATTGTATTTAAATTAAATTTTTCATGTTGGGTGATTATAATGCTGATATACAACGTGTTAATCGCCCGTTATCAGTTGGCAGGTACTTAAACATTTTGGGCTCTTTCACATGACGTTTTTTACACGCTGACGACGCGCGTATTTGATAGCGTATGTCCTCTGCGCGTTTTCATCGCGTTTTGGCAGATTTTACACGTTTTTTCTCGCAGATGAAACGCGCTGTAAGCCCGCGTTTGTGTCGATACAAACACATTTGAAACCAACTTTGAACGCACTTTTTTATTGATACAAACGTAATAAAAACGAGCTTAATCTTCTTTCACGAGCGATGTCATCGCGATAGCGCTATTCAAACACGATACAGACGTGATACGATCGTGCGCTTACAGCGCTTCCTAGTAGCGTTCGTAAAACGTGGAATGATACATGCTGGGTTATTATCTACGGGTTGCTTAAAACTGACCCCGGTAAAAATGCTGTATCCTTTAGCCGGAATAGCGCCCCCAGAGATTCGCAGAGCTGTGGCAGGCTCCTCCGAGAAGACCGCTATAATGAGTGACAATCGGCATCCACGTTTTTATCACGACGCGGTGCCTCAAAGATTGAAAAGCCGCAAAAATTTCAACAACTGTGTGTTCCCTCTTCATAGCGGTGATCAGTCAAAGGAAAGATGTAGGCTGTGGCGAGAGAGTGTCAACCTTCCTGTCCTGTTTGTTCCACCTTCTGAGACCCTCGCCCCTGGACACGAGTTACCATGGCCTGCCTGGAAGTCTCTAAATAGACTCCGGACGATGGTTGGCCGTAGTAAGGACAACCTGTCTAGGTGGGGATTTTTGGTCAAGTTCTAGGTGTGGTGCTGTTCCTCAGACGATGGAATATCTGACATTGTGCCCTGCGTGTCCAACCAGCTACAAGCAGGAAGACCTAATGGAGGCTACCAATGCTGTGATCCGCGTAGCCGAATTTTGGTCCGACACTGTTTAGGTTTTTAGTTTGCTATTGACTCGATAAGAAAAAGAATGGCCTTCCAAATGAAAAACCCATTTGTATTATTTCACTGTCTTGCTTGACACATTACTAACTTTTTTGCTAGTCCTACTGCTCTGGAATTGTTTTTTTCACCGGTGATACAAACAATACTTTAATCACATACGAAAAAAAGGCATTTCCGCTCTTTCCGTTTTTTGATGGATTAACAAGAAGCAATACTTAGGTACCTACATACTGATGATTTTTTCATCAGTAGGTATTGCTTTTTGCTAAGAATTACTATTTCATGTGCCATCAATTTTTCATTTTTGTAAGCGGGGTAAATGTACTTATTATTGTTGTAGTTGCCCTTGACGAGAGCAGTTTATAACCTAACCAAGACTTGCGGAAACAACGATGCGTTCTCATTCAGAACACGTTCTTTATAACTGTTAGAGCTGCCAGAACAAATTATGGTGACATTTGACCATGCTTTTATTATGTTGAGCATGCTAATTAATTACTGTAGGTAGGTATTCGTTGCACTTGATGTATCATGTTCTTCTAATGTAAAATATAGGTACGTCTAGTGCCAGCCATATCAAGCTTATTGTGGCGGAACTATAAAAATTACTTGTTGGATATTCACGTGTTAGGACTATATTAGCGAGTAAAATACTTTCTTCAATGTTGATTCGCTAATATAGTCCTTAAAGCACACGTGGATATCGAACAAACTGTTACATACATTTGGTTGAGTTGACAATTTATATGAAACAGCTGTTTTTTTTTGTAGAGTTGCAGAGTTAGCACAATAGCAAAAGTTGTTCATATTCGTGAGCACAATCTCCACCTAAGAGATTTTGGGTTTATTCATTAACACGTTGTATATAAGTACATACACTTACGAGGTTTAGCACACGTGCTTAGAAGCCAAAATATACTCAAATAATATCCTCTTGTTTTGAAGTCGGTTAAAAACTAAGTAATCAGTTGATTCATCAGCATGTTATTGACAGACAGTCATGACAAATCTATAAGGGTTCCGTTTTTTGCCATTCAGCTACGGAACCCTAAAAATAATATCTTTAAAGTCCCTACCTTTTTGACGTCGGTGCCAGCCAGGAGCAAGGAAAAGCCAGAAAGAATGACTAGAAAAGAGAAAATATAAGTTTATTATTGACGACGGACACCCTGAGAAAACTCAGTTTTGTGATTTTACTGAATTAAAAATACGATAAATAAACTATACTTACTTGAATTAGATTTCGATTTATTGATTTGTAGTTCAATTTGAATTATTTGAAAATGGACATTGATTATTGTGATTTGATTACGATTATTGTTATTTGAAATGCCTAGGAAATAAAATAGTTATTTATCGCAAGACTCTAAGTCAGCTAAGAGGATGAGGTTACTTCGTGCTCTTAAAACCGATGAGGACCGTGAAGCTCGGTTAACAAGCAATCGCGAGCGCAACACTGAATTCCGCGCTTCCGAGACTCATATACTTTGCGGTCACTGGAAGGATGTGTAGATTACACATAAAATAAACAAATACAAAAGTCACTCTACCGTGTGTATGAAGTCGCGGGCAACAGCTAGTTATTAATATAAACTTCGACACAAAGAGTGTATACATGAAAAACTTCTTTATTTAATTGTAAGGCAAGCAGGTTGTAACCGAGTTCCTATGTAATTGTCTTTATAGGAACAGACCGATTACGATCCGCAGTAGAAGCTATTAAAATGCCGTAATTGCTGAGACATTTAACTATGCATATGTTACCTATTTATTGCGCATTATTGAACGGATTACTGGAACGGTAAATATTTATTTGCTATTTAATTATACTTATATACCTATTACATAACACTGCAGCCTTCTAGCAATGTTTGCTGACTAGCATGTTCACTGTTGTTCATGCTGTCATGCGTATGATCCCGCCTTTCCGCATCAGCTTCACGGCAAATAACTCAAAATGTTATCACGCCTGTCCGACAGCATACCTAATCTATCAGATCACTCTTAATGTTACGCGCGCTGATTATTATCAACATGAAAAATTTAAAATGAAGTATTAGAAACCTTTCAGTACCCTCCAAGTTTCAGGGTGCCTACCATCAACTTTAAGTCAGCGATTCAAAAATAGTGCGATGCAGAATAGGTTCCTAAAATGAATTGCTTTCTTTCGTACTATGACCTTCTAAAAACTGGATCGCAAATGAATTGCTAAATGTGAATGACCGAACGATTTGTGTCCTTTTTCTTCTACCCGTCTCTTTCACTCGATTCTGTCATGCCCAGAGAGCGAGAGGGACGGGTATAACCTGCAGGTGTCATGTTAAATCCACCGGGTTATAAGTCAAATAAGAGTTCCTGACAGCTTAGCGGCTGTGAAATGTCATTAAATGATCACTGAATCGCTGTCATTGATATTAAGCTGTCGTAGTACGAATAAGCGAAGCAGATCAGTTTAGGTAAACAAAACCGCAATAAGAGTTGATGGTAAGCACTCAGGTCTCGTTTAGGCTGTGCGTGTATCCGTCAGTCATTCAGGACAAAGTATTCTATATGTATAGATTAAATGATGGTTTAATTACTATTATCAACAGTGGTAGAAAAAAAAATCATATTATTTTGCATGAAATATTCTTATTGTGGTAGGCCCACAGATCACCTGTATGTAGCAAGCTATTATCTGTGGGTAGGCCTAAGCCTAGCTGGTAACATCATGCGGATGATACTAATTATAAAAACGATAATGTCAACCAATACAAAACCACACGATAAATTTGGTAATATAAGTAACAGATTATAAAATAGAAGCCATTATTTACATTAATTAATGTGTAGAATTAATGTAACTTTTTAGATGAAATTCCAGATGTTGTCATCTTGTTATCCTCTCGTTATTAAAATAGAAAAAATTATTTCTGTATAATACTTAGTCTAGATTTACATAGAACTTAAAAAGTGAGATCAAGTTGCTTTTGCTTCATAATCGATTAGGTATAATAAAATTGTATTACAAAATTAGTTATGATATTGTTTTATAGATATTTTCCCACCGAATTCAGACCCAGAGGTCCCGGGTTCGATTCCCAGTGGGGGTACATATTGTATTCGGTTTGGTTGGTGGTAGGACTTGTTCTTAGTCCGTCTGGCTAGCTACCACCATCTTATCTAAGTCTGATGCCATAACAATAATGATTTCAGCATTATTGTGTTCCGGCAGTTAGAGATAAGATAGCCAGTTCCTCAGTGATTGAGGATTCCGGGAGTAGTGCGCTTCCACCTTCAGCCTTATCACCACTTAACATCAGGTGTGATGAAGGCTAAGTGCTACCCCATTGTGAAAAAAAAAATAAAAAAAATAGAGGTCAGTAGTGTAACATAATCTAAGCGATACCTAAACTAAGTAGATAATTGTAACATAGGCATCCTGTTAGGTGAAAGTAAGTTAGTGCTTACATAACAATTCATTAAAAAACAACAAAATTAAGTAATTTAACACAATTTATTTTAAATTTAGTTACTGGCTATTAGTTCCTCAAGAGCTCAGAGGTTAGAGCGGTCTCCCGGATAGCGAAAGGTCGTGGGTTCGAGTCCCATCGGAGCTGGTTGTGATGTGACGGGTCATTTTTTTCTAAAATACTTAATTTTAAATTTTTCAATATTTGAAATTGCATTGTGAAAGCAAAAAGTAAAAATTTTAATAAGTTTAATTATTAATAGCGGGTCCTCGCGGTTTCACCCGCGTGGTACCTGTTCCCGTGGGAATATCGGGATAAAACATAGCCTATGTCACTCGGGAAGAACGTAGCTTTGTAATGGTCAAAGAATTTACGAAATCGGTCCAATATTTTCTGAGCCTATTCGATGCAAACAAACAATCAAATCTTTCGTCTTTATAATATTAGTATAGATAAAGTCAAGGTCAATTCGGCGAAGAAAGACTCTAGACACTTCCGTGTAATATTATAGTATTCTTTGCTTCCGTAGTCAATGAGACTGTGATACCTGGGTGCTTACCATCAACTCTTATTGCGGTTTTGTTTAGGACCAAAACTGATCTGCTTCGCTTATTCGTACCACGACAGCTTAATATCAATGACAGCGATTCAGTGATCATTCAATGACATTTCACAGCCGCTGAGCTGTCATCAACTCTTATTTGACTTATACTCGACCAAGCTAACATGACACCTGCAGGTTAGACTCGTCCCTTTTACTCTCCGGGCATGACAGAATCGAGTGAAAGAGACGGGTAGAAGAAATAAGGACACAAATCGTTCGGTCATTCACATTTAGCAATTCATTTGCCATCCAGTTTTTAGAAGGTCATAGTACGAAAGAAAGCAATTCATTTTAGGAACCTATTCTGCATCGCGCTATTTTTGAATCGCTGTCTTAAAGTTGATGGTAGGCACCCTGAACTCAGCACTTTTCCTGGCAGGACAATGTTCGTACTGATCGTCTCCTGTTTTATGTTGGCTGGGCTTATTAAAGCGCTTACACGAAGCACATGAGCCAGGTTCGTGACGTTTGGAACAATCTTTAAAGAGTGCCCGATACATCCACAATGTCCACATGTAAGGTCTGTCTCCCGGCAATATTTTGCGGAATGACCATAAAGCTGACACTCGTAACATCTAGTTACAAGAGTAAAATCTCTGACGCATGATGTCCAGTTAATGAAAAGTCGCTCCTGTGGTATAAGTATTTTCCTTAGTGTTTAGTATACCGGCGTCCGGATCGAGTTGGCAAAGTACTTACGTGATTTGGTGTGAATACAATATTAGAGATATTATTTCTTACTGTTTGATGGAATTTTTTTTAAGGCGGTTCTATGTTTAACAAAATAATTTTGGAAAAATATTTTTGCTTCACATTTCACCTTTTGACCGGATAACTTTTCAACGATGCACCCAAAAACTAAATGCTGGCCATAGGGTTGTAGAGCATTAAATTGTCTTCAATAACTATGTTACTTTACTCCTAGTGCTCCCCCCGCGACTTCGTCCCCGTGGAATTGAGTTCACAAAAGTTTCATACAATACTTTGAACCACTGTTTTACCCCCTTAGAGGGGAATTTAAAAAATCCTACCTTAGTGCTACCCTACACTCCCCAAGGAACTTACATTTCAGCTTCTTGAGCCAAGTAGTTTCGGCTGTGCGTTGTCTGTCAGTCAGTCAGTAACGCAAAAGTTAATATAATTATACACCTCTAAATTTTAATTAGTACCTACTTACAAAGGTTTTAGGGGATGAAAGTGTCCATCAATACGAACAATTTTTACTATGGGGCCAACCACGGTGTCGAGAAAAATCTAGACATTTAAATACTTAAAAAAAAAAAACTACCAAAGTTCCTAAATTATTGAAAATTATTAACAGCTAATGATTATCGGGTTCTTTCTAAATAAAATTCAAAGTCCTGACTGACTGACTGACTGACTGACTGACTGACTGAGATATCAACGCACAGCCCAAACCGCTGAACCTAGAGACTTCAAATTTTGCACATAGATACGTTATATAGTGTAGGCATCCACTAAGAAAGGATTTTTGGAAATTCTACCCCTAAGAGGGTAAAATGGGGGATGAATGTTTGTATGAAAGTCCGTCAGTTTTGAAGTTAGGATCTTCAAATTTTGTATTTAGGCTGGCAATTGAAAATTAGTATTTACCTGTTTCAGCGTTTTTGACAATTCCTCCCCCGAAGGGGTGAATAGGGGGATGAAATGTTGTATCTGGAAAGTCCTTCATTTAATTTATTCTTTAGGCTTATGGTCGGAAAGTAAAACAAATAAGCAAACACATAATTTCGTATTAAATGGGAAGGTTAAATGGGATAAATAAACCGAAAAATCGATATGGATGTAGTTATTGAGGTTTTATGGGATGACGATTGCAAAAATGGCATTTATTTTGATGTTTAACACGCTGAACATGATTCAACCCCTAAAAGAACGCAATATGGGTAAAATTTTTAATGAAAAATCAGGGGGTAATATAGACATTTCAGTTTGAAACCTTGTAGGCTTACTTCTTAAAACAAATAGGCAACCCATTTCGTAATTTTCCAAATATCAAACCCAGGGGGTAAAATAGGGGATGAATATGTGTATGAAAGTCCGTCAGTTTTGAAGTTAGGATCTTCAAATTTTGTATTTAGGCTAGCAATTGAAAATTAATATTTACCTTTGTCAGCGTTTTAGACAATTCCACCCCCGAAGGGGTGAAAAGGGGGATGAAATGTTGTATCTGGAAAGTCCTTCATTCAATTTATTCTTTAGGCTTATAGTCGGAAAGTAAAACAAATAAGCAAACATATAATTCGTATTTTTTCGAAAATCAACCCCTTAGAGGTTAAGTGGGATAAATAAACCTAAAAATCGATATGGATGTCGTTATTAAGGTTTTATGAGATGACGATTGCAAAAATGACATTTATTTTGATGTTTAACATGCTGAACATGATTCAACCCCTAAAAGGTTGAAATTGGGGTGAAATATCAGGGGGTAAAATAGACATTTCAACTTGAAACTTTGTAGGCTTACTTCTAAAAACAAATAGGCAACCCATTTCGTAATTTTCCGAAAATCAAACCCAGGGGGTAAATAGGGTATATAAACCTAAATCATCTTAAGTACCCTAAAAGTTCTTGGTACCTAACAAGTTCTTGGTAACGAAGCTACGCAGAACTAACTTTTTGATTGTGAAACAGGAAACAGACACTTATTATTTACTAGCTTCCGCCCGCGACTTTGTCCGCGTGGACATTCAGAGGCAGAACGTTTGCCACGTGCGGCGGGCCTCGCACGAGGCTGCTTACTTGGTGAGGGAGAACCCGCCTAATCACGTAAAAACGGCTGATCGGATTTTTATGAAATTAAAACATAGAATACTTTTATCCTGGTATTCCTGGTCATTGGTCCCCTAAGTATATTCTCGAATGTCCACGCGGACGAAGTCGCGGGCGGAAGCTAGTTAGGTATATTTAAGATACATTTGTAATGGAAAGTGACCTTAGGTTCTTTCAATTTGACCAGTATGTATCGAAGACAGGGATAACAAAATAGCCCTTGGCGAGATTCTTGCCGGTTCTTCTCGTTATAATTACAAGGCCCCCCGCCGTAGGATTTGCGAACCGATGGCGTAGCTTCTTTGACCTATATATTTAACTGGTTTTAAATCTTGAATAAAGTGGTTTTTATTTTTTTTACTTACTTGACCTAAATATCCTATGTCCCCTGGATAGGGCAAAGGGCGTCCACAGTAGATCTCCAACGTGGTCGATCTTGAGCATCGCGTTTCAATTCCTCCTAAGAAAATATGCAAAAGTTTAAATTCATGTAAGTAGGTAAGTATGTATTGCATGTATGTGTGTGTTGCATGTACCGGCCAAACCCGATTTTAGGACAAAATAGTTTTTCTAAGGCCAAACTAGTTCAACGCGTTGACATTTCAGAGAACGAGTTTGCGTTGGAAGTCCTGTAGAACACGACACAAAAAAAATAACTACGAAGTTAAAAGCGATCGCTTGGCTGCGCTTTGCGACCGCCTTAAACTTCTAACCTATCACGTGTTCTACAGGACTTCCGAGGCAAACTCGCTCTCTGAAATATCAACGCGATGAACTGATTTGGCCTTGGAAAAACTAGTTTGTCCTGAAATCGGGTTTGGCCGGTATCATATGCACCAATTCAAATGACGTCTTACGGCGTAACCTAAAGCATGTTTAACTAGTTTTAAATTACGTCAATAAAGATTGCAAAAATCATGCAAAAAGCAACAAATAAAAAGCATATTATAATAATATCCGTTCAAATGCAAGTCACTGTCGCTTTGTGTTTATTTTAGGATTGTTGGCTTTCATGACGTTGTGATGCCTTGCTTTGAGTTGTGGCGTGGGTCACGGGGTGATTGTCCGCCGTAATGATCAGTGCACAGAACATAGAAAGATTTTTCTCCTGTGGATCAGTGCGCGCAGAAATCTTGTGTCAAATTATTTTTAACTTTTTTGCCTTTAATAATAAAAAATATTGAGAATAAAGTAGGTATTAAAAAAATGGACCCGTCTTACAACCAGGGGCCCGTTTATCAAAAGCTTGTAGCTTGTAATACAAGTGGAAGTCCCTTTCTAACAAAAGCTGTCAAAAAGTGACATCCGCTTGTATTACAAGTTACAAGCTTTTGATAAACGGGCCCCAGCTCCGATGGGACTCGAACTCACGACCTTTTATTGTCCGGGCGAATGCTCTTACCACTGAGCTCCGGAGCGGGTTGTGAAACGGGTCGATTTTTTCCAATACTTCGTTTTCAATATTTTTAATCATTGGTGTACGAAGGTTTTTAATTACTTTCATATGAACATTTTATAAGTTGATTGACTTATGATATTACACCCAAGCACGTCATTCACTCAAAGCACGTCATAGGGCCTTCGATCAGCTGTCATCGCTTTATTAATGTAATGTTGATTGTTTAGGGTTGAATCGGACTCTAGCTAATGTTAATTTATGTTACGACTTTTTTTAATTTAAAATGTTCTTCGGTCTTTCGCTCAAGTCCTGCGGGCTGTTGCGCTCCACATCCAGTTGGAAGAGCAAAGATTTTGAACTGCGCAGAATAAATTTTAGTGTGTATTCCAATGTGAAAAAATGTGTCAGAATTATCGATCTTCATTTGTTCTTCTTTTATTTGTTGGCCTTTCTTGCAACTTCGTGGAAGAGAGAGTTTGTCTACCATTGGTGGCGTGAACACTGATTGAAGGACGGTGTCTCTTCTCTGTATTATGGGAGGAAGAGAAAGGAGTTCAGCGGGTACAGTGATGACCCAAAATATATATGCTTCGGAACCTCCATCGTTAAGTTATTCATCAGCTGCATTTGCTCTCGTTAACCATGCCACATTGGACCCGCGTGATGGATCGAGGTCTTTTCTCTTTATCTATTTACTAGCTTTCCGCCCGCGGCTTCGCCCGCGTGTACTACACAACATTATCCTGATGGAATGTTATATATTCCGGGATAAACTATGTCATTCTCCAGCTTCCAATCTACCCCCGTACCAAAAATCACATTGATCCGTTACTCCGTTTGGACGTGAAAGGCGGACAAAGAAATAACACGTACTTATTGATTTTCCCGTGGGAATATGATATTATAATCCTTGCGACCCTGCTTAAATTATTTACTTAAGGATATAGCATAGGTAAAAAAAATATCGTCGCGGCACTCTCGTAGACTGAGAAATACGTGTAGACGCGGCATGCAGCGCGCATTCTATTTACATCTAAAATATCACCTATGTGCGCTTTTACTAAGGAAATTATATTATGTAGAATACAAGAAGAATTATTAATGAATATTTATTGTAAACGTCGGTTTGTAGGAAGAGTAGATCTTAGATATTATTCGTATGTAGTAAAAAAAGCTTTTTTTAACAAAGATAGTCCATTCAAACGATTCTTCAAAATGCAGAACACAGCAGCAGCAATTTATATTTATTTTCTATCTCTAAATCATTTCGATAATATATCCATTATCGAAATGATCTTCGCAGGCAAAACTACAACATTTGCTACAAATTACACTGAAAAAAATAAATAATGTATACTGCTCTAACCAGTAGGTACATTTTCAGATTTATTCCAATCAAATTAATAAAACTTATAATTTATTATGAAAAAATATAAATAACTCATACTAGCCCATCATCTAATACTTTTTTACTCAATCAAAATAATCAATATTTAAATAAGTATACCGTTTATATAAAATCACGCTATCAATCTATAATATAAATCAATATATAAAAAAACACTTAAATAAAAATATATAGCGCACCGACTCCCCTATACTCCACTTTTATTTATTTCTTTCTTTCCACCTAAGGTTGTCTGGAAGAGATTGCTGTTAAGCAATAAGGCCGCCTTTTGTATACTTTTGTCTGTTGTAACTGTTTTTCTTCTATAGATATTTATTTTTGTGTGCAATAAAGCGTATTTTATTATTATTATTATTATTATTGTTTAAGTACAAAAAAATAAAATAAAATACATATTATTCCAATACCAAAAATGATAATATCAAATATTACAATAACTTGTGTCATTGAAAATTGGAAGCAACGATCACATACACCCAGATACAAGAAAATATCTAAAAGTTAGTTTTCGACATTTACCCGTCCGAGAATCGAACCCGGGACCTCAGAGATAGTGGCACCTAGAAAACCGGTGCGTACACCAATCGGCCACGGAGATCGTCGAATTTGTTTAAACAAAATGTAGCGCAACTGAAATAATTGATACTTTGTTTACTAATGTAAACTTGCCACGTAAGGTTATAAATCAGCCACTTTAAAAAAACCTTTTTTCATTAATCATTTTAAAATATCTTTATTTTTCATTGTCACTATTTTTCGCCATGTACGCATCATATCCCTTGTGCTCCAAAAATGGGTAAAAAACGTAAAAACTTGCCTAACGTCAGGTTCTTTTTTCTGTTTAAATATTATGCGATATGCTGAAATATTTGTACTAATTAAAAATTAATACCGAAGCGACAGCAACACAACTATTTGTTAAAATTTTGTGCAAAGGCAGCTCTACTTAATTCTGTGGAACTTTATTAAAACTAGCTACGCTTTTCCCCAAAAACGAACTTCTTGTTTTTTCAAGTCGAATCCTTGGAACGGCAATCTTATTTTTATTTCTTGTTTTGAATTGATGTATATTGCTACGTTTTACAAATGTATTGAGATACTTCTTCACATATACCATATTCTCATATATTATTATGTATTGTCCTGCAACAGTTAATATGTTGATTTCTTTTAAAGAATCTCTTGGCCGAAGTTTGTATATGGCGCGAATAGCTCTTTTCTAAAGCACAAAAATACTTTCGATGTTAGCTGCTGAACCCCAAAGTAATAGGCCGTAGGACAATACACTCTGAAAATAGCTAAAATAGATTAACCTTGCCGTTTCAATATCGGTTAAGAGCCTTATTTCTTTAACAGCAAATGCCGCAGAACTGAGTCTACCGGCCAAGGCTTCAATATGAGGGTCCCATTGAAGTCGATAATCTAATGTTATATCTAAAAATTGAGTACTGTTAATTAATTCTACTACATTGTCATCCAATTTTATGTGAATATCAACCTGTCTTACATTTGGCAGGGATTTTTTTTTCACATTTTGTTTTTTTTTCGAGTTTAATGATAGATTAATTGATGGTACCACGGCAAAAAGAAATTGCCACAGTACCATCAATGGTACTGTCTAATGGTACCATGGTAAAAGAATGGATTATTGCTATGAAACCAATGCGCAACTTTCGATAAAGTACTATTTACTTCGTCAGAACAATTATTACCTCTGTCAACTTTAAAGACTAGAGGAAGTGTCATCAGCAAATAGCACTGTCTTGCATAAATTCTTTGCTTAAAAAGGAAGGTCATTTATATAAATTAAAAACAGCAAAAGGGACCAGTATTGACCCCTGGGGTACGCCCATGTTGATAGGGGCTCCAGTAGACTCAGTTTTGTTGATAACTACTTTCTGTGTTCTTTCACATAGATATGATTGCATAAGGCTAACCGATTTATCATAGACACCATAATGTTTTAATTTCCTTAAAAGCGTTTGGTGATTAACACAATCGAAAGCTTTGGAGAGGTCACAATAAATACCAACTACATCTCGCTTGCTCTCCCAAGCATCAAATATATGTTTTTAAATATAATATGATAGGATGACATACCAAGACCAGTATGAATTAGATCCCATCTCACAGGACACCATCGATTTTGGGAATGAATTGCTAGAAGCCATATCCGAAACAACGAGAGAAAAGTGGAACAAGCTAATCGAAGGCGTAGAAGGCATGGTGTTTTATAAGGAAACTAAATAATGATCCTAAAATCGCTGATCGTCATTCCAATGTGACCACAAACCAGATCGCTCACCACTTACTCCAAAATGGGAAAGCTTCCACGAAAAGTCTCCAGAAGAAATTTACACGAGACCCTGGTAAAGAGGTTAACCACTTGGACGAGGCTTTTACAGAAACAGAGCTCAAGTTTGCCCTTGATAAGCTCAAAGAAGGTAAAGCCGCTGGCTTTGACAACATCAGGGTCGAGCAGCTGAAACGGTTTAGTTTCGTACTACTTATACAAAACTGTCATTTCTTGCATGGCAGTTTCCAAAGGATATGTAATCTAATCACTGACGTTTTAGCCACCTACTTTTAATAAATGACATTTGTGGCAGAGACTGGATATAAAACTTCTTCGAGATTATTTATTTTTATGAGTTTATTATCTTTGATATAATATGTTAGTCAGTTTAAAGTTAGCCCGCCATTTGTTTATACTTTGTGCAATGAAATTTAAATAATGAAATAAATATTCCTCCTTCGGAAGTACTTGTACCTATGCAATATTTCATTAGAGTATCAAAAATTTTACTCCGACTATGCAAGTCTCCTTACAGAACTCCGCAAACTTATCTGACGCGGTGGTTAAATTTGAGAGTTTAAACTGTCAATACAGCTGACAGACCTTTCATTCTTTTTATTGCTACTGGCGCCTCAACCATCGGTTTTAGATATTGTTGTGGGAATTTCGAATTTCTAATTTCAAAACCGCGAGAGCAAGAGCATGTCTTGCAAGAAATTGTATGCATGCTCTAATTTTGTACTAGGTATTGAATTATAATGGAAAAGAGAATTAGTAATAAAAAACAGCGAGTTGCACTCCGGGAGTGCCGGCAGAAGTGAAAACTTGAATATAAACGTTGTGCATTTTTGATATTCATAAATTTTTAACCAGTTGATTTTTAGAAAATATACTTATAATAATGAACTAGATGCGTTGATAAAGGGCTCCGTAGACTTTTTCACAAAAAAAAGGAGTTTGGACAAAAAAAAAGAAAATAATACGGACTGGATTTGAACCGAGGTCTTCTGTTCTGCCGCCGCGCGCCGCCTGTTTTGTCTAACCGAGGTGCCAGAGCTATCAGACCATCGGGAAAGATGGCGAAATTTGCCTTCGTATTCTAATGACATTGTAATAGTTTTTCGATCAGGCCCCCAAGTACGTCTTACGGTCACGTGATCCTGGGACCGTACTCTGAAACGCAAATCCGAAACTTCGGTTAGCCCCGCCTCTATCACTCGATTCCGTTATGACTCGAGAGTGAGAGGGACAGGGCTAACCGAAGTTTCGGATTAGCGTTTCAGAGTAGGCCCTCTGACGCGAGTTAAACAGCTTTTACCCATCACAATAAATAGTGCACAACGCCGCTAAAGAAGTTGTCACTTCAAGAATGTTTTGAACCTGAAATTTTCACAAAATGGTGCGGTATAATATGTTCCTCACTCAAAGGTAAGAAGCTGGACTTTTCACAGTCTCATAAAATTGGTGTAATGGTAATATTAGATCAACTAGGTATATGAAAAAAACTTACGTCGGTTTTATTTCAAGAATTGCTTTTTATTGCATTATGTCTCTGTAAAAAACTTTTTCAACAAGTGAATTTCTTATTTCTAGATGCAATTTTTTACACCTACCTATCTTAAGTTTCTCACATTTCCAATTTTGTGAGGAACCTAAAACGAACATAAATTTAATATACAGTGGTAGAAGTTAGAAACTTAGACTAATTATGTACCTACCTACAACACAACAAAATATAGGTACTCAAATAGTACAACTTTTATGGGCTCTTAAGTATCTTAGGCAATATTACTTATCCGTCACTTTTATTTTAAACTATTAATGTTTGCTTTAGGTAATGAGTAAAATTATTACTTGTCCTAGGTTACATAGGTCTATGGTTATGCAATAAATGGCAAAGCACTCATCTATACCCAATCCTGAAGCGCTAGTTCAATATTTCCTAGCAAAATAAGCATCATTGAAAAAAATTAGGATCCTGGTTTGAGTTTTTTTTTTTCAATTTTGGCGCAATCGGAGCGATACAGTCTCCACGTCCAAACGCCGCCAATGCCAGGCGGAGACTGAAGAATTATGCTGCGAAACGGTGTACGATGCATTTTGGGATACTAGTTCTTGAATATAAAAATTACAAAAAACATTTTTAGTAACTTCCCTAGATATGACTAAGAACTACTTACACAAAAAAAATTTGCTTGATTACTTAAATAGTTATTGAGATATTTGAGTTTAAAACGGAAAAAAGGGGTCTTGAAAATCATTTTTTTTAGAACATTGTATTTATTTTATTCAAATAAAATTTAGTAACTTCCCTTCATAAAGAAAAGATCTATCACATATAATATTTTGGAAGACCTAGCAATGATACTTTGTCAGGAAATTTAATTTAAAAACATTGAAAATTCTGAGTTTGATCGCCGGAATGCCCTTAAATACCAATTTCTGCCCCCAAATTAGCCCGCGCTTAAAGTGATTTTTCCTTACAATGAGATTTCCCGCGGTAAAAAGTAAAATATGTCCTTTCCAGGGCCTTAAACTGTCTCTATTCTAAACATCATCCTTCCCATGAACTCAAACTATCGCCTTGAATACATATTCCAATCTACAGCTTTGCCCGAGCTAAAACTTGTTTTACCATGGGAATGAGCCTTATTCCCGCGGTTACAATTTGCCTATGTCCTTCCTAGCATCAGGACATGGGTGTCCCGGTGCTCCTATCAGTAGGAGTAATTAGTAGGAACACCCGGAAGCACTGTCTCAAACTATCTCCATTCCAGATTTCATCAAAATTGGTTCAGCTGTTTTGACGTGAGCATATACAATTTCGCATTTATAATAATAGTAGGGATAGTAGAAATAGGAATATGAATGGCCGGTGGCCGCGACTACGTCCGCGAGTAGGTACTACATCGCAAAATTTTGTGTCAAAAAGTAGGTAGATATGCATTCTCTAAGGTCTCATCAGTACCATCATCAATCTATTTTAATGTCCCCGCTGCTGGGGCACAGGCCTTCATATAGATGGATAAGGAGAATGGGCCATGACCTTCCACACGGGCCCATTGAAGTTATGGTGTACTAACCAATCCAAATGCAGCCAGAAACATCGGCTTATCGTGTCTTCCAAAGCATGATATATTTTTTAACAGCAATCCCATGATAGACCATTGCAAAAGTAACATAACCTCATCGATCGCAGGCCGAGCACGCTACCCGTGCTTTAGGCATAAGAAGGTAACGATACCTAGACAAACAGGAGCTACTATCGTATGAATGATATTCGGACATTCTCGTTCTCTTGAACTACCAAAATGCAAAAAATCAAGTCAATACTTTGCTAAAAAATGCGTAATACTGATTTTCTTGAGTTTTGTTCTAACGCATAAAGAATTGTTTGCTTTACACGAAAATGAGCTGTCATGGGACCCATGCTTCATTGAATAAAGTGAACAAAAAAAAACTGTATCCCAAGGGAACTGTACTTTTTTCGAGTTAAAAAAACCGTATGAAATTTTCCCGGCCAGATTTCAATTATCGCCTTTCTACCCTATTAGGTGTTTTTTTTATTTTGCCTGCGCAGATCATTTTTAATGATGACCTAGTATTCTTTATACCAATTTCCATACTCCTAACTCCAGAAATGAGGAAGTTTTCATATAAGCCTTAATCCCCCCTTTCTACCCTATTAAGGGTTTTTTATAACTTCGCATACGCAGATCATTTTCAATCGTGACCAGTATCCAACATACGAACTTTCATACTTCTAAGTTTAGAAATGAGGAAGTTCCATATAAACTTAATCCGCCCGTTTTACCCCATTATCGGGGAGTTTTTTAACTTCGCTTACGCAGATAATTTTCAATCATAACCAGTATCCAACGTACCAATTTTCATGCTTCTAAATCCATTAATGAAGAAGTTTCATATAACCTTAACCCCCCCATTTTACCCCTTTAGGGGGGGAGTTTCCTAAAATCCGTTCTTAGCGGACGTCTCCTAGGCATAATCTACCTTCCTGCCAAATTACATCTTCGTTGGTCCAGTAGTTTTCGAGATTTCGTGATGAGTGAGTTATGTCCCCTCAATTTTATATATATAGACAAGGGAGGACTGTGCCTTAACAGTGGAAATATTAAATGCCTGTTAAAAATGTATTAAACATTAAACTTATTAAAAAACATTACTGGTCAAATGAACTCATGCGATGTCACTTATCATTAGACGTAGACGTATGTAGTGCTTAACATACTTGTTTAATAGCACTTTAGGTTCACAAATATTGTGGCTATTGGCCAAACCTAATGTTTTATAGATATGGCGTCAATGATCGCATCCAAAAAAGAAAAAAGTCGAACCGGATATACTAATAAATCAGATGCTATTTTATTTGAATGCCAATGTATTAATTATTAGCTGCTTTCCGCGGTTTTTATAAGTAGAAAAAAATATCAGTTTTGCTAACGAATGTTAGTTTTAGCTAAGGTAAGGCTGAAACCATTCCTATAAAATCGTGTCGTAAGGCACTTTACCGGATCGGGGGTTACCGCTAACAGTTCGTAGCCATGTATGGAAATAGCAATAAACTGCTGTTTCTATAAAATTTTGTAGGTACTTATCATTTTTTTAGTTTCAAAAATGACCATGGGATCAGAGGTAATCGTATTAATTTGACAGTTCATATCGTATTCAATCGGCTTCAATTTGAATGGGATGACATAATTATTTTATTATGATACAATTTAAACTTTCAAATGAATACGATTGTCTTTACACAATTCCATAGCAGATAAGTTTATGCTACCGATGACGATTTAGGTACATACATTATTAAACTTAATATTAACATTAACACAACTATGTAAGTTTCTTTCGAATGTCTCGATAAAAACCTTAATTTAGCTTAGCTATAATATAGCTGTGGATTTTGTGAAACATGAAAATAAAAATAAAATAAAAAAATAGCTTAACCATTAGTGTAATGGATTGGATACGAGACCCAACGAAAATATCATTCAGGAATATGCAAAATCCAGTGCAAAATCAACCAAGTATTTGATTGTAGTGACACTAGTGAGTAGTGGCACATCAACGACGCCACACATGCTATCGGTCGTAAAGATAGGTATAGTTACAGCTGCTCACGACCGCATCCCTTAAGGGGTGTAGTTCAGTAAAGATACTACAAATAAAATGGTATTTTCGAGTATGCCTTTTTTACTGGGGACTTTGACAGCTATGGTGGCAAAATAATTATGCTGTCGATAGTGTATTATGTCCCAACGACGTTATAGAAGCTAATAACGTTATTACACAGAATAATATCGATATAGGGAAAAAATAATAATATTAAAGTAAGTAAAAATAGTTTAGTTTTCATTGATGGTATTGTATTACATTGACATTTTATTTTTATTTCAATCTTAACTTGCCTGCCAGAACAGCTGCAGAATAACAACACCATAATGCGAACGACAAATATTCTTACTTACTTTATTTTTTTTTGTTAAATTTACATCGATATTATTTGTAGTGTACGTTAATAGCATCTATGGCGTCGATGGTACATAAACAATCGAAAACATGATTATTTTGCCACCACTGCTGTAAAAATCCCAAGTCAAAAAGTTGATTTGTACATACTTTGAAAGCCTACAGCCCCGAGATCCCACGGATCAGGAACCGTACTCTGAAACGCAAATCCGAAAATTTGGTTATCCCCTTCCCTTTCACTCGATTCTGTCATGACTGGAGAGTAAGAGGGACAGGTATAACGAAGTTTCGGGTTTTGCGTTTCAAAGTAGGCCCTTTAGGATCAGGATGTTGCAACTTGGGTACGTATTTAAATAGTTCTAGGGAATCATGTACACACAGTTTAACTGTATCGACTGCACTAGATTTTTGAGTGAATGATGACACCTCAGATCATATAATACTATGAGGATGACACCATCTCCTTTCATGCCTAGCCTAGCAAGTCAGGGGCTTAACCTGTGTAAAACCTCCCAAACCTATCAAATCTATATATATAAAATTCAAAGTCCTGACTGACTGACTGACTGAGATATCAACGCACAGCCCAAACCGCTGAACCTAGAGACTTCAAATTTTGCACATAGATACGTTATACAGTGTAGGCATCCACTAAGAAAGGATTTTTGGAAATTCCTTCCCTAAGGGGGTGAAATAGAGGATGAATGTTTGTATGAAAGT
Source organism: Crambus lathoniellus (assembly GCA_949710035.1). Classification (NCBI taxonomy): domain Eukaryota; kingdom Metazoa; phylum Arthropoda; class Insecta; order Lepidoptera; family Crambidae; genus Crambus; species Crambus lathoniellus. The sequence continues at coordinate 11,621,013 of OX453299.1, read as the reverse complement.
CCGTCAGTTTTGAAGTTAGGATCTTCAAACATTGTATTTAGGCTGGCAATTGAAAATTAATATTTACCTGTGTCAGCGTTTTTGACAATTCCACCCCCGAAGGGGTGAAAAGGGGGATGAAATGTTTTATCTGGAAAGTCCGTCATTCAATTTATTATTTAGGCTTATGGTCGGAAAGTAAAACAAATAAGCAAAAACATTTTTCGTATTTTTTCGAAAATCAACCGCTTAGAAGTTAAATGGGATAAATAAACCTAAAAATCGATATGGATGTCGTTATTGAGGTTTTATGGAATGACGATTGCAAAAATGGCATTTATTTTGATGTTTAACACGCTGAACATGATTCAACCCCTAAAAGGTTGCAATAGAGGTGAAATTTTGAATGAAAAATCAGAGGTAAAATAGACATTTCAACTTGAAACTTTGAAGGCTTACTTCTTAAAACAAATAGGCAACCCATTTCGTAATTTTCCCAAAATCAAACCCAGGGGGTAAAATAGGGGATGAATATGTGTATAAAAGTCCGTCAGTTTTGAAGCTAGGATCTTCAAATTTTGTATTTAGACTGGCAATTGAAAATGAATATTTTCCTGTGTCAGCGTTTTTGACAATTCCACCCCCGAAGGGGTGAAGAGGGGGATGAAATGTTGTATCTGGAAAGTTCTTCATTAAATTTATTATTTAGGCCGGAAAGTAAAACAAATAAGCAAACACATATTTCGTATTTTTTCGAAAATCAACCCCTTAGAGGTTAAATGGGATAAAAAAACCTAAAAATCGATATGGATGTCGTTATTGAGGTTTTATGGGATGACGATTGCAAAAATGGCATTAATTTTGATGTTTAACACGCTGAACATGATTCAACCCCTAAAAGGTTGAAATAGGGGTGAAGTTTTGAACGAAAAATCAGGGGGTAAAATAGACATTTCAACTTGAAACTTTGTAGGCTTACTTCTTGCCCGCCCTCTAGGCCCGCCGCACGTGGCAAACGTTCTGCCTCGCGCGAGGCTGCTCGCTTGGTGATCGAGGACCCGCCTAATCACGTAAAAACGGCTGATCGGATTTTTATGAAATTAAAACCACGAAAGTCGAAAGTCCACGCGGACGAAGTCGCGGGCGGAAGCTAGTTACTAATATGAATCAATAAATTAATATCTTCATTTTTGACATCACACTCACATACAGCAATATTAAAAATCAAGATTTTCTAGTTAAACCGGACCGGAGAGGAAATATCTTTAACCATTTATTGACACACTTAAATAACGATATTACAGCTTAAATAACGATATTATTTTAACCGACCAAAATAATATATAAATATAATAGTATGGATATTACTTTTTTGCATTCACAATGTATTTTATATTAATGAAAATGAAGTATTACAAAAAATCAACTCGTTTATATTATCAACAACAATATTATTATCATAAAAATAATGTTTTTATGATAATATTAAGGAAAAACTACAAAAATCTTTTACCTTCTCTCTTAAATGATATATTGACAACAAAATGCGTAGAAATTAATTTTAATTGAGTCATTAAAATTCAAAATAAGTTGAAGAGTCTAGTTTAACGGTTAACTTGTGTACTAGTTGACCAAAATGATTTCATACCTTTGGTATTCACGTACAAAGGTATATTAGATTTGTCTTAGCAACAGAGTGGACAGGGACTCACATGCTGATGAAAAAAGTTACTTTGCATGGAACAAAATGCTTACACTGTTAAACACAGTAAAATGAAAAATTAAACCACCTCACAAAAAAACTTAACAAAAACAAACTCTAAAAACCAAAAATAAATTATACAGGGCGTCCCAAAATTAACTCACATGGAGGGAAAGTACCTTAAATACTGAAGATATAAAATTTTACTGAAAGGAGACTTCATTTTTATTTTAAAAAGAAAACGAACTGCATTCAAAGAATTTTATGTAATCAACTGTCTGAACTGGGAATCGAACCCGCCGAATGTAAAAAAAAATTATCTCTAATTTAATTGTACCGATCGAAAGGCTCGATTATACCTTATCATTTTTTCTTAATAACATAGCATCTTAAATAAAAGGAAGACTACGAAATTTAACATTTAATGTTGAATAACAAGTTTGTGCAGCGTTATGGATAGCCTTTCCTGTGACTGTCGTGCTCAAAACTTTAACATTTCAATGTATTACTAATGAGTGAAGATTGGAGCAATTATCATAAAATTCTTTGAATGCAGTTCGTTTTCTTTTTAAATAAAAATGAAGTCTCCTTTCAGTAAAATTTTATATCTTCAGTATTTAAGGTAATTTCCCTCCATGTGAGTTAATTTTGGGACGCCCTGTATATTATTCAATTAAAATGACGAAAATGGGCTACTTTTTCAAATCATCTTGGAACCTACTGATCTGTCTGATGTCAGTGCCAAGTGAAATAGGTGTTCTATAGGTTACGATTCACATTACCACTTACCCTTTATCACACCTGATCTAAAATGGTGATGAGGCTGAAGGTGGATGCCCACTACTTCCGGAATCCTTATCCATAGAGGAACTGGCTGTCTTATCTCTAACTGCCGGAACACAACAATGCTGAAAACATCGTAGTTATGGCGTCAGACTTAGATAAGATGGTGGCAGCTAGCCAGGCGGACTTGGAACCAGTCCTACCACCTACCAAACCGAATACAATATGGATCCCCACTGGAATTGAACCCGGGACCTGTGGGTCTGATACTGGTGGTGTGTATAAAGTACCTACCACTAGGCCACAGAAGCGGTTAAACTTTATTTACGTTTAGCTTTATGACGTAAGAGGATCTAACACCAGACCTGCCAATGCCAACTACCTAACTTTAAATGAAGCTTGTCTCTGCCGGAGTATTTACAGTCATCCGGGGCAAGAGGATTCCTCGCAGGAGCCAGCCGTGCCTTACGACACCGCATACCGTCTCCCTTTCTACCAGCTCGCCACGCCAGAGATTCCTTCGCCTATACTACTCCTAGAATATCAACCGTAATACCGAAACTGTAGGGAGTTAAGCTGGGAGAGCAAGTCAATTTAGAGATCTTGAAATGGCTAATGCAGATTATAACGCATTTTGACGGTCCCTACATATAAAACGTAGGTTTACAGTAGAGCATAATTAATGTTTGAATGGGTCTAGAAATAATTATATGTGTACAACTGCAAATATATGTTTGCTGTAATGTTTTATATTTATTTATTTAATTAAGTACACGAAAAAATTACAACAAATGGTACTAACTTAACAGTGTCATATAAACCAGGGTAGGTTTTACCAGACACTGACATTCGTCTGCAAATACTCATATTATGTAATATTAATACTTAGGTATTAACTACAAACAAAATAACATAATGGACAGACAGAAAGATAAATAACAGAAATCATTTTAACTAAACTATTACACAGACTGACATCAGCTAACAATAAAAGTTTTATTTTTATTTAAAACCTTTTTTTTATATATGTATTATGAATTTTATTTACATATTTTATTTTTTATATTTACCTGAAAAAACTGGTGGATAGCCGTTCTACATTAAACATAATATAATCGCATGTAAGACAACTGTTGTATGATACCTTTAAATGTGTACATTGCTATGTGACTTTGAAATTTGCTTTGTTACTGTAAACTCACATAGCAATGTACCGCAAATTGTACGCAATAACTTGCCTTGTGTGGATCTGTCTTTATTCATGTTTTACATTATGATTGTACCTAGTATTTTGAAAACATATACAAAAAAATGCGCCACAAAACCTTAAACTAATTTAAAATAATATTGTTTAACGCACGAACAAACATCAACACTATTCAACACACTAGTGAATTCCCGTAAATGACGTCAAGTCAAAGAAAACCGCGATCGTGTGTATCGATTGACGCGCATTTATGTATTGTAGAGGTGTCCGCATCTAAGACATCTACATTTTATTCTTGCTAGACTTATTGACCGTCGATTTATTGTAATTAATATTTCAAGAAGAATATATCACGCGACCCAAGAATCTTTGAATGAAGTATATTTATTGTCAACTTGTCTTGTCCTATTATAATACTCATAAATTTAAATGGGTGCGTAATGAATGATATAACTTCATTTGGTATAAATTCATTTCAATAACGTTCATATCGATACCTTTGGGTAGAAAGGTCGTATAAACCAAAACCCGACTTTTCAGGAGAGCAGAAAAACGTTTTATTTTTTTAAATAAAAAATGATAACTCTTTTGATTTTGTAGTTATAAAAAATGTCTAAGGTAAAAGAATCTTAGAATTGCGTAATGAAAAAGACTAAATAATCAAAACATATTAATCTTCTTTAGTTTCGAAGTTAGCTTGGATTTGCGCCCTAAATATAAGCAGTTTATGGTTTATACGCTCCACAAAAATTGACTTTAAAATAACTGTATGCGTCGTATATTCATTTTTGGTAAACATAATATCACATTTACTGGCGTAAAAACCCAAAGATGTAGATTTTTTGTATTAAAAACAATTTATAATCAAAGATAATTTGAATTCTTACTAATAAAAACAATGCTGGCACTCCCAGAAAATGTAGGAACTCAATACATCATCATCAAATCATACTATATTAACTCAATTAATATAGTATAATAAGCAATTAAAATCGATTCGAATAAAATAAAACTATTTATAATATTATAATATTGGATATACCTCACATTGTGAAAAACGAAATATATGTAGCTTACTTCCGCAAAAAACACAATATGCAAAATGCACCGCCCGCCCGCCCGCAAAAAATTGCACATGCACACCACGAAAACACCAGTGCACAATACCTGCATCTAGCAAGACAGCAATACACCTTGCACCGTCACCGATTAGACTACTCTACACGTGTTTCACCCCAACCCGGGGCATCCTCAGGAGATAGTTCGTGCTAGTTCGTGCGAAAAACCAACACCAAAATCTTTTGGTTGGGTTGGGGTGAAGCACGTGTAGAGTAGTCTAATCGGTGACGGTGCAAGGTGTATTGCTGTCTTGCTAGATGCAGGTATTGTGCACTGGTGTTTTCGTGGTGTGCATGTGCAATTTTTTGCGGGCGGGCGGGCGGTGCATCTAGCATATTGTGTTTTTTGCGGAAGTAAGCTACATATATTTCATTTTTCACAATGGTTAGGGACTTCCGCCAAGTGACGCCTGATTCAATCAAAAAAAAATATACCTCACAGTTTTGACCCTTTCAAATAAATAAAAATATACTACAGAGTGTAATTTAACTATCTTAAAAAAGCAATAATTTTTAAACCCAATATGTAACGACGGTACTTTTTCCTAGTACGAAGCATTTTAGTTATATACCATAGTAAGACTAAATCCGTTTACTGTAAAATCACAGTCTCAATTTGTATTTACTTTTAAATGTATACCTAAACCTACTTTTACACTAAAATTTAAAAACTGATATTAATTTTATAGCAGGAGTGTGGGTATAAATTGTTTTTATATGAAAAGGGAAAAAAAAATGTGACCGTGACTTTACTGCAAAGAAATATGAGTTATAAATACAATTATTTAAAAAAAACGGTTTCATAAATAATAATTTAAGAACGAATGCAATCCGTAATAACGTAAATGTGGAACGTTTTTATTAACTATATTATCACATATCATATTTATTTATTCCATTAGTTCTTTCTTAACTTCTTTATTGGTTAGCGTAATAGCGTAAGTTATTTATTTATAGTAATCACCTTTTCCTAATGTGCCTTTGCTTTTTAGTACTTTGTTTCGGTTCAAACTATGGCACGGTTTACCGATTCGAGAAATAGTATTTCCGTGCGGTAGTACCTACCTGAACAATAAAAAGTACCACCATGATTATTTAAACTTATCCTACAGAAATGTGTCTGACTCTCTTATGCTAACCAATGAAGAAGATGAGAAGTTTAGTTTCAAAGTAGGTTTACTAACCCAAATTACGTTTTACGAACTATAATTTTACTGCAAATATATTGGCATACGTACAAAAAAATTTACAATTAAAATGCCTAATTACTTAATTTAAGAAGAAGAAGCTTAAATTGTAACACTTAGTTAAAAAAAATGGATCTTTTTAGTTTAGCTAGCTATGTTGTTTTTTGTATTTAACTTGCAGTTGCAATATTTTTTTCTAAATAGTTTTTGTATTATTTAATGTTTATAGTGCCATTAATACAATAATAGATATTATAAAAAAATAAATCTTGATTTTACACAGGTAGTTTTTATTTGCATCGGGTATTAGAGTAATTAATTGAGTTCCTACAAGTTCTGGGAGTGCCAGGATTGTTTTTTATCGGATGCGAGGGTTTCCTCACATTGATGAAACAACGCTGGCCTACAGCGTTGACAGCGTAACAAGTGATAGCAAAATTCGACGAGTCGTGTAAGCCTTTCGGTAGCTTAGTTGGTCAGAGCATCGGGCCGGATTCCCGGAGGCGCGGGTTCGAATCCCGCCTGAAAGCTACTTATAGGGCTCGTGGTTTTTTAATATCACATTTTTCCTATACTTACAAAAATTGCATTGTGAATGCATAAAAATAATTTAAAATCTTATTTAATGGCTGTTTCATCTTAATCGACTGTTAAACATTTGTAAAAATGTTTCTTTCGGATGCGAGGGTTTCCTCACATTGATGAAACAACGCTGGCCTACAGCGTAACAAGTGATAGCAAAATTCGACGAGTCGTGTAAGCCTTTCGGTAGCTTTGTTGGTCAGAGCATCGGGCCGGATTCCCGGAGGCGCGGGTTCGAATCCCGCCTGAAAGCTACTTATAGGGCTCGTGGTTTTTTACTATCACATTTTTCCTATACTTACAAAAATTGCATTGTGAATGCATCAAAATAATTTAAAATCTTATTTAATGGCTGTTTCATCTTAATCGACTGTTAAACATTTGTAAAAATGTTTCTTTCGGATGCGAGGGTTTCCTCACATTGATGAAACAACGCTGGCCTACAGCGTAACAAGTGATAGCAAAATTCGACGAGTCGTGTAAGCCTTTCGGTAGCTTAGTTGGTCAGAGCATCGGGCTGGATTCCCAGAGGCGCGGGTTCGAATCCCGCCTGAAAGCTACTTATAGGGCTCGTGGTTTTTTACTATCACATTTTCCTATACTTACAAAAATTGCATTGTGAATGCACGAAAATAATTTAAAATCTTATTTAGTCTTTTTCATTACTTAATTATTATTAATATAAAAAAAATATTCTAAAATTCTTTTACCTTAGACATTTTTTATAACAACAAAAACAAAAAGGTTATGATTTTTTATTTAAAAAAATATTCTTTTTTATTCTCTCCTGGAAGGCGGGTTTTGGTTTATACGCCAACTGAAGTCAAATTTCTTTTTTCTGTTTTGCTTGGCGCTGCATCGGTGTCTTTTGCGGCGCTAGTTAAGCGTCTGCTACATGGAGACGTTTGGCTTGCGACCATATAACACACACTTTGTTTTAGTTGTGTACCTTGTGTATTGGTCGTAAAGTGCTTCTTGCAATGAAAATGGTCCATACGTCAACACGTTTTTGACCGTTTGGATTTACGACGTTGAATTCAAACTATGTGTAAGTCATACGTTTATCACGTTATGGCGTAAAAACCATTTTAAATTAACGTCGTTTTTTACGCCCCGAGTTGATATAAATTTATGGTTGATACATCAAAACCAAACTACCAAAACAAAACATTTGGCTTTTACGTTGATAATTAAACTATTGTGACATGATACAACCAAAAATGTCTGGGTCTTATAAACAATTTATTTGCGAGTTTCTGTTTTTCGTATAGACAGATCGATAGAGAAAATTTTTCTAAGAAAAATGGTATATATAACTCAATTTGGCCAAAATGGTTTATACGACCTTTCTACCCAAAGGTATCGATATGACATAATAAACTTAGTTATAATCATAATAACACTTTAACTATTTTCTTTACACATAATATTTATTTCATATAATCATCATTTTATATAATATACTTTTACATAAAGCTCATTTTATTTAAAATATTTTTATATAAAATTTACTTCCTTAAACGGTCATTTGTTGTAATTTTGCTTAATATAATCATCATTTAGTAATAAATTTATTTAATATAATTTTGTTTTATATAATCATCATAATAATCATGTGATAATTTTATTTTATATCACGACTAATTGATATAAATTTAAGGCGCTACTCGGAAAAATATGGACTTTTTGATTTAAAACTATAGGACGGTTACAGTTGTTACAGATCTGGTAATAAGATATATATTTCTTCATACCTTTATCTAGAATCGTATAGTTTCAAAAACACGATTTTATGATTTTGCCTCGACACTTTTTCTTTTCGAAAAGACCTCTAAAAAATACGAAAAGTGAAGAATATTCTTAAATGGGGTTACTTACACTATTTGAAATTGGTTTAATTAGTGGACACCAATAATATTGAGGATCGTATAGAAGCTTTTTTTTTAAAATCGCTGTAGTTTTTTAATACGAAGTGATTTTGTGTTTTTTTTGCCTAATCTGCAAAATCGGTCTCGCTCCCGCGCGCGTCGTTTTCTCATTGCTATCTCGCTTCAGCACATTTTTTCCGAGTATCGCCTTAATGCGGGGGGCGGGGGGAGGTGTCTTCCTATCTCCTCACCAAATCATTTAACGAGGAAACGCATATTTTAGGTTAGGTAAGAACTGTAACCGAGCCGGCCAGCGAAGCGCCGCCAGGGACAATTCTTTTTTAAGTACTACAAAATATGACAAAACGAAAAATAAATCAATTTAATTAATAGGGAAGGCAAAGGAGCAGGGGGTAGGGAGTGGCGTTGCGCCCCCGAAGGGGAGGCTGCCCCTCGCCATACAAAGCTTCAATGGTGACAAATCAATTGATAATAGGTTAGGTTAGAAATGTGACAAAAACAAAGCGCGAGCCGAGCGAGCAAGCGATGCGAGCGTGCCACGGCAGTGGCCGGCGCAGCGCCCGAAATAGTGGTTGTATATTTTTTTCTCTAATGCAGTTCGAACCTAAGTTCATAGGTTAAAAAGAATTATATTATTCGTTGATTATACGAAATGAACGTTATAGGTATGAAATGATTTTATGTTATCGGTTGTTATATTTTGTGAGTAATATGCAATAATATTATGTTATTATTATTAGACGTTTGGAAAACCTATAGGGTTTACTTATATAAAATAATATTAATAAGTGTAGGTAGTCGGTTAGGTACTGATAACTTAATTCTAAGGAAGGAGTGAAATTAATTTATGTTGTTTTGAACTTTGAACAGTGGTCACATTGAATTAGATCATTGTTGTTTTTGGAAATCCTAGTCACGCTCATATTTGAATGAGTTTTATTTTCCATGGTACTAAGTATGAACAACACATGCATTGATGTGCGTACATAAAAAAATAAGCAAGTTATTGTAATGCAGCATTTGTTGTTTAAGCTTGTCTTACTCGTAGTTAAAAGGCAAGTGACTACTATCATATTATTATCTGTGGTAGGTTTTATACAATGAATAGCAAACATTCATCTCAGTGGTGTGCTACCATAAAATGTCTTAACATTAAAGCCCTCTGATATTTTGTAGATATAAAATAAAATGTATTACTTACACCATATAAACAATTATTTCGAAAAATTACATTTTATGACTCGCGATCTCGCGCTATATAATTATACGACCTCATTTGAACCGTAGGGAAAACAATACAAAATAATCACACAATCTCAAGGTATGACTCAAGTGTGTATGTCGCAATTAAAGGGCAGAGTACGAGTGTGACGTCAATTTAGCCGTCAAATAATTATCATCCTACAATTAACCCTAAGCCTCCCGACCAGCGATTAAGGCAGTACTCGGAAAAAGTATTGACTTTTTGATATAAAACTATACTTAGGACGGTTAGAGTTGTTACAAATCTGGTAATAAGATAATATATTTCTCCATACCTTTACCTAGATTTGTATAGTTTCAGAAACACGATTGTATGATTTTGCCTCGACACTTTTTCTTTATTATTCTTATATTATTATTCTTGATTATTCTTAAATGTGGTTACATATACTATTGGAAATTGGTTTAATTAGTGGACACCAATAATATATAGGATCGTGTGGAAATGATTTTCTGTTTTTTTCGTATTCTGCAAAATCGGTCTCACTCCTGCGCGCGTCGTTTTCTCATTGCTATCTCGCTTCAGTCGTGTAACGCCTTAAACCTTATTCAAATAGCTTACGTCCTACTTGATTCGAATTTCACTATCTAGTATCAATATCTAATAGCTCTACTTGCACCTCCAGTGATACAGATCCCGTCATGTAAAAAAAGCCGCATAAGTTTTTAATTTTAGCTTATACCATCACTTACTAGTCTGTGTTTTATAATAATAATCATCATCATCATCAGCCATTTAATGTCCCCACTGCTGGGGCACTGGCCTTCCTTATGGATGAATAAGGAGAAGGTTTTATAATAATAATAATAATAATAAATGTTTATTTATTTGTTCTCTCACACAGAAAATACACAGTAATACCTAGATACAGAATACTTATATATCCATGCAAGAGACTGGCATCTGTACTAGGAGACCTGTATGACAGATTACCAGCCTCCTCACCACCGGACCAAGTAAGAATAGGAGTTCATATAAATGAGAAACACAACATAAGAGACTTAATTTAAGTTTGTGTATGCGTGTGTGTGTGTATGTGTGTATGTCATTTATGTGTGAATAATGCTTAATATAGTACATTCAGCCGAGAACGAGAAACTAGCAATTGCATTGTCGAGGATGGTTTGAATCATTTGAGGCAATGAAAATAGCTTCCAGTACCAGGCTTGTATAAAACTTTTCTCAACCATAAAGTTTTGTGCGGAAAGTAAGTATTGAAATTCATTTCCGCACTGAATTTCAAATTTAGAATGTTCACCTCAGAAATGTCAAACGCCCCGCATTCTATTTTAAAATGGAATGTTAAGGCGATACTCGGAAAAATTGTGCGGAAGCGAGATAGCAATTAGAAAACGACGCGCGCGGGAGCGAGGCCGATTTTGCAGATTAGGCAGAAAAACACAAAATCACTTCGTATTAAAAAATTATAGCGATTTTAAAAAAATGCTTCTATACGATCCTAAATATTATTGGTGTCCACTAATTAAACCAATTTCCAATAGTATATGTAACCCCATTTAAGAATAATCTTGAATTTTCGTATTTTTAGAGGTCTTTTCGAAAAGAAAAATTGTCGAGGCAATAGTACATTACAGCCGAGGACAGGTAAGTAAGAAATTACATTGTCGAGGATGGTTTGCAGCACGAGCCGCAGGCGAGGGCTTTAATCATTCGAGGCAAGGTAATTTGCTTACCGTACAAGGCTTGTATAGTGCTTTTCTCAAGAAATGCGAGGAAATAAAAAAAGCTGTTTAACTAAATAATATTTATTAAAATTTATATCACACATATTCGGGCAATTATTAAATGTAAATGTTATTGTTTTCCCGGGCACACTTATGTATAAATCGCCCCTAATAATAATTATTTTAATGATGTATCATTAAAATACGCCAACAACACAGATTCCGAAAACGTATGCGCCTTTTTTTCACTTTTCCAAATCAGATCGTAGGTTTTCATATATCTTTCTTTTGATTTTGCTGGCAGTAAGTTTTCTGTTATTAATTTTGCTTCTGATCTCAAATTTGGTGGAGTAGGTATATACAATGTCTGTATATGTTTCATTGGCATAACTCATTTTGATAATTTATTACACAATATAAACTGTATTGAGATCAAATCAACCGCTGAAAATCATTCCCTCAGTTTTTTAAATATTGGTTTGTGAGGCCATGTGGAAGGGTCATACAGCCTATTGATACTTACTACTTGCTACTAAAATGCGCAACTTCAATACCCGCTTCTGGGCGGTAGATGGCGCTGTACATATTTCCCATACAAAATTACTCGTAAAGGATATTTTTTCTATGATAAATCTCATTTTGTTTTTTCGATTGATGTTCGTGCTAAGGGTACATAGCGCTTGTGGTACAATACGAAGTAATATACTCTGTGCGCACCGTATTTAAAAAAAGTTAACCTAATTATGATATAATAATTGACATGTTAAAAGCGTAATAATAATAATAATAATGTGGCTGTATAGTGCAAATGTCCCTTTGCTTTTTTTGTTTTTATACACAGGAATAATGAAAGAAAAAATAAAGAAAAAAAGTTGGTAGTACCATTTACTGCACTGATTTTATAGTGCAGTAAGTAAGTACTGAAATTCATTACTGCAGTGATTTTCAAATTTAGAATGTTTACCTCGGAAAAGTGCCACGTACTGCATTCTTTTCTCAAATATAATATTAACATTTCAGAGCATAAGTGTGAAATAGTACATTACAGCCGAGGACAGGTAATTTGCTTACCGTACAAGGCTTGTATAGTGCTTTTCTCAAGAAATGCGAGGAAATAAAAAAAAACTGTTTAACTAAATAATATTTATTAAAATTTATATCACACATGTTCGGGCAATTATTAAATGTAAATGTTATTTACCGGGCACAGTTATGTATAAATCGCCCATAATAATATTATTTTAATGATGTAGGTATCATTAAAATACGCCAACAACACAGATTCTGAAAACGTATGCGCCTTTTTTCACTTTTCCAAATCAGATCGTAGGTTTTCATATATCTTTCTCGATCTTTCTTTTGAGTTTGCTGGCAGTAAGTTTTCTGTTATTCATTTTGCTTCTGCTCTCAAATTTGGTAGAGTAGGTACATACAATGTCTGTATATGTTTCATTGGCAGAACTCATTTTGATAATTTATTACACAATATAAATAAACTGTATTGATATCAAATCAACCGCTGAAAATCATTCCCGCCGTTTTTTTAATATTGGTTTGTGAGGCCAAGTGGAACGGTCATACAGCCTATTGATACTTAAGAGCGTTAAACCCAAATGCGTCGCGTCGAGTTTAGGTAAATGAATAACTTTCACTCGCATCAGACGTGCGCTCAAGGTCAAACGTGCGGTGTCCTGCTATAGTCAAACTAATCACATTGATCCTTTTAACTCAAGTTTAAATATTATTTAGTGTTAGTTTTTATATTATATCCTTACTTACCCTTACATAATCATAATAAGTGTATGCTGTAATCTAATGGGTTTACTACATAGACAATATTTTATTGTTTACATGAAGTAGATTTTTTAAAAGTTTACCAACTAATACTAATAAAGTAATCCTTCCCAAATGTGTATGTAAGTACTTGCTTACTCATCTTATGTTATTCATGTATGACCGACCATTCGATACGTAATCCTATCCTACTTCCTACTAATATTATAAATGTGAAAGTTTAGATGTTTGGATGTTTAGATGTTTGTATGTTTGTTTGTTTGTTACTCAATCACGCCAAAACGGCTTAACGGATTTGGCTGAAATTTAGGACACAGATACTTTGTAGCCTGGAGAGGAACATAAGCTACTTTTATCCCGGAATAATATCACATTCTCGCGGGATAACGTCGTGTAGTCCACGCGGGCGAAGCCGCGGGCGGAAAGCTAGTTTAGAAATAAAATACCGATTTCAGAATACCATTTTTATCACAATCTGATGTAGACCTATACCACAGGAAAAAAATACTACTACGTATTACAGAGAAACGACTTAATAGAACGGTGGGAAATGATTACACTACTACAAGCATGCTGGGCATGTGTGCGTGTCCACTGGCTGCTTGTCACTGGCGTGTCCGTCCGTACACGGCGTGTCTGGAAAAACCGGTTTACGACAGCTCAGCCAGTGGACAAGCTCAGGGTCAACGCAAAGCACGTATGAGCAGTTTTCAGGCTACGCCTTTTCAATAACTCTCGAAAGAGAAATATATTTTGAATTTAACCAATCTTTATTAAAAATCCAAGATGGCGGCCAACTTTTTTGATTGTAGGCCGATTTTGATGAAATGATGAAACTCGGTTTATGGTAATATTTTGGCAAGAAAATAGCAACGCATTGTCGAAAACTTGAAAAAATCCAAGATGTCGCCCAAATTTTTTGTTTGTTGGCCGATTTTGATGAAACTCGATTTCTAGTGATATTTTTGACATTTTTGACATTGCGTTGCTATTTTCTTGTCAAAATAGTACTAGAAATCGAGTTTCATCAAAATCGGCCAACAAACCAAAAATTTTGGCGCCATCTTGGATTTTTCAAGTTTTTGACATTGCGTTGCTATTTTCTTGTCAAAATAGTACTAGAAACCGAGTTTCATCGAAATCGGCCAACAAACCAAAAATTTGGGCGCCATGTTGGATTTTTTTAAGTTTTTGACATTGCGTTGCTATTTTCTTGCAAAAATAGTACCAAAAAGCGAGTTTCATCGAAATCGGCCCACAATCAAAAAAGTTAGCCACCATCTTGGATTTTTTAATATTTTTTACATTGCGTTGCTGTTTTCTTGTCAAAATAGTACTAGAAATCGAGTTTCATCGAAATCAGCCAACAAACAAAAAATTTGGGCGCCATCTTGAATTTTTTTACATTTTTGATATTGCATTGCTATTTTCTTGTCAAAATAGTACCAAAAACTAAGTTACATCGAAATCGGCCAATAAACAAAAAAGTCGGCCGCCATCTTGAATTTATTAGTATTTTTAACATTGCTTTGCTGTTTTCTTGTCAAAATAGTACTAGAAATCGAGTTTCATCGAAATCGGCCAACAAACAAAAAAATTGGGCGCCATCTTAGATTTTTTACATTTTTGACATTGCGTTGCTATTTTCTTGTCAAAATAGTACCAAAAACCGAGTTTCATCGAAATCGGCCAACAGACAAAAAAGTTGGCCGCTATCTTGGATTTTTTTTACATTTTTAATATTGCGTCGCTATTTTCTATTAAAATAGTACCAAAAAAATATAATTATAAAAATAAAATGTATAAAGAGAAACATTAGAGTAAGTAATTTGTAAATAAATATTTCATAATAGGTACCTAAAAGAAAGCTAACAATTTTAACTTCTTGTAACAACCCTACCAAAATTTTGCACGCTCTATGAAGTCAACACTCTGATAGTACTCAAGTGCCTATACACTGTTTTGAAGGTCAACATCCCATTTGGATAATTCAGTCATTTACGCCATGGGTTCGCAAACCCTAGAACAGGAGACCTTGAAGAAGTACCGGCAAGAAACTCGTCAAGGTTAAATTTTTTCCTCCTGATTTACTTCATACAGAGTCGTCAAATTAAAAAATGACCTTACAAATTACTATTTGTTAAATCATTTTCAGGGTCAGGGGGCCGATTCTCAGGCAATCGAGAAAAGTTCACATTTATAGCTCGAAATTCAAATATAACACAGTTTTTGTATTGTCAGAAATTCACAATCGAAAAAGTTCGATCGAAAACCAGTCGAACGCTACGAATGGTAAAAACCAATAGATGTTCGTATACGAACTTAGCTGTCAAAATGAATTTGTTGACATGTGAGACAGCTTAGTTTGTTTGAAACGTTCTAACTTTTCAATAGAAACCACAAACAAAATGTTCGACATACGAATTACCACACTGAAAAAGTTCGAATGCCTGAGAATCGGGCCCCAGTTTCTATTACAAATACGTATTCAATTATGATAAATACAATTAGGTGTGTGAGTGAACTAATGATCATAGAAGTAAACAATTTTCAATTAACTATCTAATGAGTGTACTAAGACGTGTCGGTTGCACTATAAACTATACCACACCACGCAGCACACTGCAAAGGTCAGCGAACGGCAGACGGCAGTGCACCGAGCGATACGTCCTCCCTCTGAAGAGCCTAGCGGCGGACTAATTTGAAATGTTTTGCGCAGAGTGTTTTATAGCACTTTAAAAAAAATATATATAAAATAAATTATGCATCATTATATAGGTTTTTTGTATTCAAACTTTAGATAATATGTTCTTATTTTACGTTAGACTATAACTTTTTGTAAAATAAAGTAATTTATTGATAAATGTTGCATGTTTACCACCAGTGATTTCTTTATAATTTCACTTTGTTTGGATTTTAATTTCGTATGAAAATAATCACAAATTAAACTAATTTCCTTACTAACTATTTGCATAATGATATGTAGCTATACATAGAAATTTTTGTTTCCTATTTTTTTTCAATGGTATTAAAAAATTAGAGCTTCAAAATTGATGTTAAAAGTGAAGTTTATAAAACACTGTTCGGGAAAATTGTCAGTTTTCACAAATACTCTATAAAAAGAAAAAATGTTTTTTACTAACTTTTTAGACAAAGATACTGTTTACAATAATTTGAAATTAGCATGTTTCTAAGATTACGTTTTCATAGAAAATATCTCGTTCAAAACTGCCTATTTTGAAGCAAAACGGCGTTCGACCGCGTCAATGCTCTTAATACTTGCTACTAAAATGCGCAACTTCAATACCCGCTTCTGGGTGGTAGATGGCGCTGTACATATTTCCCATACAAAATTACTCGTAAAGGATATTTTGCCTATGATAAATCTCATTTTGTTTTTTCGATTGATGTTCGTGCTAAGGGTACATAGCTCTTTTGGTACAATACAAAGTAATATACTCTGTGCGCACCGTATTTAAAAAAAGTTAACCTAATTATGATATAATAATTACATAAATAATAATAATAATAATGTGGCTGTATGGTGCAAATGTCCCTTTGCTTTTTCTGTTTTTATACACAGGAATAACGAAAGAAAAAATAAAGAAAAAAATTTGGTAATAATATCTTTGCGTAGTACCTTTTCCGAGGTAAACATTCTAAATTTGAAAATCACTGCAGTAATGAATTTCAGTACTTACTTACTGCACTGATTTTAGTGCAGTAAGTAAGTACTGAAATTCATTACTGTAGTGATTTTCAAATTTAGAATGTTTACCTCAGAAAAGTGCCACGTACTGCATTCTTTTCTCAAATATAATATTAACATTTCAGAGCATAAGTGTGAAAAATATCTTACATAGTTATTAACACAGCATAATTTTGTCCAAAAAATTAAATAATAACAAATAGCTGCCTTGTTTGACTACAAAATAAATATGACTACAATGATATATTATGAAAACCTAAAAAAGTCTCTACTAATAAAGATTCTCGGCACCATTTGCCCGCGCCTGATATGAGTGTGAAAAAAAACTAATAAATCAATTACACAGGGACCGCGTAACACGCGTTTAAAATCCCAAAGTTACACTTATACCTATGGCAGGCCTTTTCCTGGAAAATTTCAGGAACAAAGGAAAATTATTTTTAAAGTGCCCCGTATTGGCGATATCAATATTATCAACAAGACATGTTAAAAGCGTAATAATTAGTGTAGGTAAGTATCTCAAGATACACTTATTACCATCTGGGGATGGTAATCGATACCACTTTTTAATTTAACAAATGGCAAGCTATGGATGGGTCCATAGCTTGCCATTTGTTAAATTAAAAAGTAAAAAATAAATATGTAGTTTGAAAAACTATAATAACACACTTTTATAGGAACAGACTAAAAAGTAAAACAAAATTACCGTCTATTCAGTAACTGAAATTATAAAGCGTGGTGCGCCCTTTGCAAAGCATGCATTCAAGTACTTAATATTGACAACGTGCAAAGCATGCATTCAAGTACTTAATATTGACAACGCGCACCACGCTTTTTAATCTCAGTTACTGAATAGACGGTAATTTTGTTTTACTTTTTAGTCTGTTCCTATAAAAGTGTGTTATTATAGTTTTTCAAACTACATATTTTTGACTACTCTAGACGCTTATATCAATTTGACGCTGACTGTACAAGATCTACCGTCATAGGTATTACCGCTTTTTTGCCATCGGCAAAAGCGTCAAACGATCACAATAGGTATGTGCCGGAATTCTAATTGAACTTCGAACCCAGCCTTTTCAACGGTAAGGAATATTTTTGTGGACATGATCAACGTTAAATTAATGAGCATGTTTGCTATAAAACTAATCAGCAGAAGTTTTTTTGCTTCGCCATCTTTTCAATCCTTTATTTGTAATGTAACAAGTCAAAGGCATACTTACAGCGACAAATTTGTAAGGGTCTAATGCCTTAGGGTGTGTCTCCACTACAGCGAGGGATGCGAGTTTGTTAGAATAGTAAATATATAATAAATATATAGTGTAAATAATAAAACAAGTCTTAGAATAATTTTAAAATAACAAGGAAGCAAGGAATAATAAATAGAACGTCTGTATTGACTAGCAAACCGCACCTGGCATCCGGTTAAACAGGTGGCGACACAGGTGGCCTGACCACGTGTTGTTTGCGAGTCGGTTTGTAGTGGGGGATGCCTTATAAAAGCAAGCTGGCCGTCCGTGCGATCACTTTTGGTCGAGACGTGGACAGTGACGGTGCTCCTAGTACAAAGCTAAGTGATTTGGTTTATTATGTTATGGATATTGTTGATTTATATATAATATGTGGATGTGTATATATACGAATATGGGTATATATGTATATATGTGTCCTGAATATGCTGGACGTTATGTACAGATATGGAGTATGTTTGTATTATGTACTATGGATATATAATGTATTGATTGAAGTACCTAGCATAGGTATAATAATGCTCAGTAAATGTATATTGTATATAACAAGAAGTACATTACATGTTTTAATACATGGAAATTATTTTGTAGCTCAGTTTTAAGATTCAATTTGTGTATTACTAATTCAATGGAAACATTACTGGTTAGTAATTTGTACGTACATAGCTTTGGCTTTTATATGCTTAAGGAATAAAGTAAGATAAAAACATACAAACAAAATAATAAACAAATAATGAATAAACAAATTATAAAATTATATTTCTTGTTTTGTTCTTGACATACCTACCTTTTCAATGATGGTTACTTTAACTGTATTGCTCCATACGAGAAATACTTGACAACTGAAATATCATTTCTCTATATACCTACTCAGGACTTCGATCCGATTCATTATCTTTAAAATACCTTGTAGTTTAACCATAAATATATAACGATCTACACTCAAATCTAACATCAGAAGCGGGATGTGCTCTGGCTCACAATGATTTTATATTATGTTTTCAGAATGGGTACGAAAATGGTAACGAGTTATGGCTGATCTACTTCATTTTGCAATGCTGCCGCTTCAAGCTACGGTCACGGTCATCCATCGTGACAAAGTGGCGCTGCCGTTCTTCCATCCAGCCTGGCAACGGTTCGAGAAGGAAGAGGAGCTGATTCCAGGACGAGCAAGACTACGAAAACCTGGACAATAAAATAGAAACCGCATCTCGAAGAATGTTGAAGCTGGTAAAACCTTTTGGGGACACTGCAACTTTGGTACAAATTGAGGGTAGGACGTCAAGAAAGAAAACCGTCATACTAAGATTACTAGTTATTTTACCAAAGAAAATGTCACCAGTTTGGGACATCTTAATCATTAATAGATGTCTCAACCTAAACAACAAACTACAAGAACTTAAGTTGAGGTTAGTCGTTTAAGTAGAAAAATAGAAATAAAAACGCGGAGGTCGGTCCACGGCCCAACCTTCGTGAGTTTTCTTGCCAGTTCTTTCTTCGAAGGGCCTCCCAATTTGTGAACTGGTGGTCGAGTCAGTAGATTTTGCTTTGTAAAATAAAAAAAAATCTAAACAAATACAAATAAAAAATAAATAACTTTCCTGGCAATTACTAACTGAATAATAGTAAAAATGTCGAAGTGTCAAAAACAACAAATACATATAAAAGTGGTAATAAAACGCGGTTAATTTTTATTTTTTTTATTTATCTTGCTGTTTTAATCGTGACATAATCCTTCCTGAAATAGTCTGTCAAGCTACAAGATTTCGTGATCGACTTGGTATTGAAACCGAGTAGCGAATCTTAACATTAAACTTAGTGAAGTTTCTGTTAGTAACAATGAAAATTTATTTTCTGGTGCTCAAACCTTTGCTACGTTTGTTGAGACAAAATTAGGAACTGAATACGGTATTTTACTGATTTTTTTTTATTTCTCTAAAATGTTTTTCGAAATATTAGCTACACAAAACAAGTTTTCATTTTGAATTATCTTGAATATTTTCAAAGATATAGGACTTCAAACTTTATAATTAGACAAGGACAGGACGCTATCTTAGTGACGTCAGTGGGTTAGTAGCGTCATAGTCACGCCATAGAAGATTTCGTTTTAGAAAGAGACAGCTATAGTCAAAATCAAACAGGACTATAATTATTTTATTATAAAACAGATTCAAATTATTTTTTCACATTTGGTATTCTTAATTGCAATATTTTTTAACGTCATCATTAAATATCTACATTTCAACAACAGTAAAATACCCTATTGCAAACAAATGCTACAAGCTATGGGATGTGGTCCAATTCTAATACAAAAAATACGGGTCAACTTAATAGTGTTGTTATTCCGATTCACAAAAATTCAATCCATATTTTTATTAGTTTCTCATCTCTCCTCTCAATAGATTCTCAAATAATAGCCGAATTGGCCGATCATGACGACTTTCAAGTAGCTTCTAGTAAATTATAGTTAATAATGATGTCAACAATAATGTTAATACTGTGCCACTGTGTGTGACTAAGAGATATTTTCTTCCCTTACCTTTTGTTAGAAATCTTTCCAATATAAGTTTCAATGGTTCTTTTATGTTTAATCCCGTCTATTGATAGAAACATTAGTGCAGTGAGATTAGATACACTAAATTATTAAAAACAATTTGCTCCATTATAATATTGATGCAAAATTGCCTTCTCATAATAGAAATAGCCAAGTTGAAGTGATAAATGTATTAAATTAACTTTATAAAGAAAATGATATTCAAACTATACACTTTCTAAAAGGTTTTTTTTTATTTTTTGTTTAGTTTAATTTGTGTAAAACCAGTAAAACGTAGATTTTATTAATAGTTAAAAGGGTCAAAGGTTTCAAGGGTAATTTGGCTGGTTTTAATTTTTGTAACCGATTCGGTATTGTTTCTTTTTTCTCATTATTTAAACAACTTCTTGGTACAGTGATATTACAGAGTGTTGAGAGTAATGGAGTATTCTACCACTGTGATAGTGGGGTAGGCACTTGTAGTCTGTAGAATTAATTATTGTGTTGTGTCATTGCTCCTAGCTGTCATTTGAGAACTTTTTTTAAAAACTGTTTAAGAAATTACCCCCTAAATAAAGAAATCTTATCATTTGAAGCGACTTTGCCAACGCTGAATCTTCAACTGGTTCTTATTCTTCTAATTTAAAACCAAGAGAAGGTAAATCATTGTCAAATTATTTCAATGTTCATGTTCAATAAGATAATAAAAAAATTACATACTTTTTCCTCCATAAAGATTGAAAGTATCGTGAAATATTTTTCCAGTTACTTTTTTTCTTTTAGTACTCCCTCGTTTGCTATGGTTTCACATTTTCTCATTTCAAACAAAGTTGGAATTCTTTCCATGTTTCATATAACAATATTGAAAGTATTGATTAGGTACCACAAGAACTACTCGAAGTACCTAAATAATTTTCAAAGCAATACGTGGCTGCAGTGACAGATTTATGTAATTGTCAGATTGGCCAAGCGGTATATGAGAGAGATTTAAATTATTGAACCTAATGTAGGTACCGGACAAAAGTCTTTCAATTATTCAATCCATTTATCTCTAACTAGCCTTCCGCCCGCGGCTTCGCCCGCGTGTACTACACGACGTGATCCCGCGGGAAGGTGATATTTTTCAGGAATAAAAAGTAGCCTATGACCTTTCTCATGCTCTAGACTATCTCTGTACCAAAATTCATTCAAATCGGTTCAGTAGTTTAGGTGTGATTGTGTAACACACAGACAGACAGAGACGCATTTATAATATAAGTAAGGATAATAGGTATTCATTATGTTGAGTTTGAAAAACAATACTTACTATTAAAACAATAACCTAACACTTTCAAAAGAAATTAAAATTTTATCAAATAAAAGGCCAAGACAAAAAAAATATTTAATAATCAAAGTAAATATCATGTTTTAAAGGACAATAATTAAGTTACTTAATTGAAATATAATAAAAAAAAAAAACATATTTTCATACAGATATTGAATATAAATCAATGTCCAAATTATTTCGGTAATAACCAAAAAAAACCATTAAACACACATTTAATAAATAAATATAAAATTAGGTTAGGATGATTATAATATGATTAATAACATTTCTCCATTAAAAATAATTTAAATTTTGATTTACGGTTACTATCTTATTTTCAATACATTCTGACTGATATGATCTGTCGTCTAGTTATACAAACAAGACTAATGATTTCTAAAAATTCTTAGAAAAAATTTATTTAAAACATTGAATAACAGGCCATCGGGAATAACGATGCCGAATATTTCTAGATGCAGAAATGTTATTATGAAGTTTTGATAAGTCAAAGAGTACTTAATATGAAAGTTAGAAATTATGTTAAATACGTATTTTAGTTACTTTACAAATATGTTGAGATTGATTTATCCTTGATGTAAAAAGTGATACATTTGATAAGTTAATTGAATTCAGTAAGATTGGATTAAGAGAGATGAATTAAGGATATAGCATAGGTAAAAAAAATATCGTCGATGGCCGTTGCTTATACAAGCGAGGGGGTGCTGGGATCGGTAAGACTCCGGCCGCGGCACTCTCGTAGACTGAGAAATACGTGTAGACGCGGCATGCAGCGCGCATTCTATTTACATCTAAAATACCTATGTGCGCTTTTACTAAGGAAATTATATTACTTATGTAGAATACAAGAAGAATTATTATGAATATTTATTGTAAACGTCGGTTTGTAGGAAGAGTAGATCTTAGATATTATTCGTACCTATGTAGTAAAAAAGCTTTTTTAAACAAAGATAGTCACTTCAAACGATTCTTCAAAATGCAGAACACAGCAGCAGCTACTTATATTTATTTTCTATCTCTAGATTATTTCGATAATATATCCATTATCGAAATGATCTTCGCATTCAAAACTACAACATTTGCTACAAATTACACTGAAAAAAATAAATAATGTATACTGCTCTAACCAGTAGGTACATTTTCAGATTTATTCCAATCAAATTAATAAAACTTATAATTTAATATGAAAAAATATAAATAACTCATACTAGCCCATCATCCAATCCTTTTTTTCAATATAAATCTAGTTAATCAATATTTAAATAAGTAGGTATATACCGTTTATATAAAATCACGCAATCAATCTATAATATAAATCAATATATAAAAAAAACACTTAAATAAAAATATTATTTAAGTACAAAAAAATAAAATAAAATACATATTATTCCAATACCAAAAATGATAATATCAAATAATACAATAACTTGTGTCATTGAAAATTGGAAGCAACGATCACATACACCCAGATACAAGAAAATATCTTTAAGTTAGTTTTCGACATTTACCCGTCCGAGAATCGAACCCGGGACCTCAGAGATAGTGGCACCTAGAAAACCGGTGCGTACACCAATCGGCCACGGAGATCGTCGAATTTGTTTAAACAAAATGTAGCGCAACTGAAATAATTGATACTTTGTTTACTAATGTAAACTTGCCAGTTTTATAATGTGGTTGGTTATAGTACTTGAATAAAATTTTGTGTGAATAGATTCACCCAAAAGATGCCTATTCATTTGCGACTTTAAGAGGTTTGGGTTGTATGTACTCGGGCAAACAGAAGCCGGCATGGTATTCCAGGCATGATGAAGGAGTACTTAATTCTCTGAGCGTGAGATTAAAGGAGAGGGCGGAATGAGGTTATGCAACTCAGATGCACACTCGTTAAAGCATATCTGACAAGTGACTCAGGGGATGAAACTCATAGCTGAAGTCCCCCATCGACAGTATGGGAGTGCTTATTCGCCAGGCCAGATAAAGAGGTATGCACTGTGTATCAGACTAACACCAGTAACATAGAGATCCTTACTACCGAACTTAGTAACTGTACGGTCACTTCAGTCTACAAACCTCCCAATGCACCGTATTACTTCAGCTGTCCGCCGAACTTTAACGCCCATCCGGTTAGATTCGTTCTTGGTAATTTTAATAGCCATAGCGAGAACTGGGGATACGGAACCAGTGATGACAATGGAGTGAAGGTTGAAGAATGGGTTGATGGACACATACCTACTATCTTTGATCCATGATCCAAAACTTCCGTCATCATTCAACAGCGGTCGCTGGAAAAGGGGTTAAAACCCTGATCTAATCTTTGCCAGTGATCACATAGATCACCAGTGCGTGAAGACAGTAGGTGGTGCAATACGGAGGACCTAATTATGTGCCAGGCCTTACGACCTCAAGGATAAAATAATAAAATAAAATAAAAAATATCTTTATTCAACTTGACTTAAGGAATAAGCTCTTTTGAATCGTCAATATTTTCGTTCAAGACTTTTTAACTGATAAGAAGAATAGGCGCAATAAACTTATCAGATTTAATAATTGGAGTAACGATATTTCCAAAGATTTATATCGTTTACTTTTACAACTTTTTCATTATAATATTACATTAGTTCAGCTAAGGTTATGTGTTACATCAAATCCATGCATTACGGTCTTTCAAATAGTCGTCTACTATATAATATCCTTTGCCCATGAGCGATTTTTTGCAATGACTTTTGAATTTGTGCAAAGGCAGCTCTACTAAATTCTGTAGAACTTTTTTAAAACTAGCTACGCTTTTCCCCAAAAACGAACTTCTTGTTTTTTCAAGTCGAATCCTTGGAACAGCAACCTTATTTTTATTTCTTGTTTTGAATTGATGTATATTGCTACGTTTTACAAATGTATTGAGATACTTCTTCACATATACCATATTCTCATATATGTATTGTGTCCTGCAACAGTTAATATGTTGATTTCTTTTAAAGAATCTCTTGGCTGATGTTTGTATATGGCGCAAATAGCTTTTTTCTGAAGCACAAAAATACTTTCGATGTTAGCTGCTGAACCCCAAAGTAATAGGCCGTAGGACAATACACTCTGAAAATAGCTAAAATAGATTAACCTTGCCGTTTCAATATCGGTTAAGAGCCTTATTTCTTTAACAGCAAATGCCGCAGAACTGAGTCTACCGGCCAAGGCTTCAATATGAGGGTCCCATTGAAGTCGATAATCTAATGTTACATCTAAAAATTTT
Organism: Crambus lathoniellus; assembly: GCA_949710035.1. Lineage (NCBI taxonomy): Eukaryota > Metazoa > Arthropoda > Insecta > Lepidoptera > Crambidae > Crambus > Crambus lathoniellus. The sequence continues at coordinate 11,595,763 of OX453299.1, read as the reverse complement.
GTACTGTTAATTAATTCTACTACATTGTCATCCAATTTTATGTCAATATCAACCTATCTTACACTTGGCAGGGATTTTTTTTTACATTTTGTTTTGTTCGAGTTTAATGATAGATTAATTGATGGTACCACGGCAAAAAGAAATTGCCACAGTACCATCAATGGTACCATATCCGAAACAACGAGAGAAAAGTGGAACAAGCTAATCGAAGGCGTAGATATGACGCATAAAAGCAAGAAGGCATGGTGTTTTATAAGGAAACTAAATAATGATCCTAAAATCGCTGATCGTCATTCCAATGTGACGACCGATTTGGCGCAGAGGTAGGCTACCCACCTTCTGCGCCAGTGGTCTCGGGTTCGATTCCCGAACAAGACAAATATTTGTGTGCATGAACATGTCTATTTGTCTTGGTCTGGGTGTTTACTATGTATAATAAGTATGTATTTACAAACAAAAAGTATTTAAGTATATATTTATCCGTTATCAAGTTTTCCATGATACAGTTTCTTAATGAAATTAAAATGGGCTTAGATAATTGGTGTGAATGTAAGAAGTTATTTATTAATGTAAGAAGTTATTTATTATTAATGTGACCACAAACCAGATCATTTATTTTTATGAGTTTATTATCTTTGATATAATATGTTAGTCAGTTTAAAGTGAGCCCGCCATTTGTTTATACTTTGTGCAATAAAATTTAAATAATGAAATAAATATTCCTCCTTCGTAAGTACTTGTACCTATGCAATATTTCATTAGAGTATCAAAAATTTTACTCCGACTATGCAAGTCTACTTACAGAACTCCGCAAACTTATCTGACGCGGTGGTTAAATTTGAGAGTTAAAACTGTCAATACAGCTGACAGACTTTTCATTCTATTTTATTGCTACTGGCGCCTCAACCATCGGTTTTAGATATTGTTGTAGGGATTTCGAATTTCGAATTTCAAAACCGCGAGAGCATTTCTTGCAAGAAATTGTATGCATGCTCTATTTTGTACTAATAATGGATAAGAGAATCAGTAATAAAAATGTTTTGAACCTGAAATTTACACAAAATGGTGCGGTTTATGTTCCTCACTCAAAGGAAAGAAGCTGGACTTCTCACAGTCTCAAAAAAGTGTAATGGTAATATTAGATCAACTAGGTATATAAAATTCTTACATCGGTTTTATTTCAAGAATTGCTTTTTTTACATTATGTCTCTGTAAAAAAATTTTCAACAAGCGAATTTCTTATTTCTTGATGCAATTTTTTACACCTACCTATCTTAACTTTCTCAAATTTTCAATTTTGAGGAACCCAAAACGAACATAAATTTAATATACAGTAGTAGAAGTTAGAAACTTAGACTAATTATGTACCTACAACACAACAAAATATTGGTACTCAAATAGGTATAACTTTTATGGGCTCTTAAGTATCTTAGGCAATATTATCCGTCACTTTTATTTCAAACTATTGATGTTTGCTTTAGGTAATGAGTAAAATAACTTGTCCTAGGTTACATAGGTCTATGGTTATGCAATAAATGGCAAAGCACTCATCTATACCCAATCCTGAAGCGCTAGTTCAATATTTCCTAGCAAAATAAGCATCATTGAAAAAAATTAGGATCCTAGTGTGAGTTTTTTTTTCAATTTTGGCGCAATCGGAGGATACAGTCTCCACGTCCAAACGCCGCCAATACCAGGCGGAGACTGAAGAATTAGCTGAGAAACGGTGCACGATGCATTTTGGGATACTAGTTATCGACTATAAATATAACAAAAAAAAATTTTAGTAACTTCCCTAGATATGACTAAGAACTACTTACACAAAAAAAATGAGCTTGATTACTTAAATAGTTATTGAGATAATTGAGTTTAAGACGGAAAAAAGGGGTCTTGAAAATATTTTTTTTAGTACATTGTATTTATTTGATTTAAATAAAATTTAGTAACTTCCCTTTATAAAGAAAAGATCTATCACATATAATATTTTGAATGGCCTAGCAATGATACTTTGTCAGGAAATTTAATTTAAAAACATTGAATCTGAGTTTGATCGCCGCAATAGCCTTAAGTAAAAATAATGGGAAAAGTGAGACAAGATGGCACACACGCTGTGGTGCGGAATAGGTGTTTAAATACGCACAGGCCTACTTAATGTGAGGAGTGAGGCTGTGGTGCGGAGTAGGTGTTTAAGTGAAGTGCACACAGGCCTACTTAATGTGAACAGTGAGGCTGTGGTGCGGAGTAGGTGTTTAAGTGAAGTGCACACAGGCCTACTTAATGTGAACAGTGAGGCTGTGGTCCGGAGTAGGTGTTTAAGTGAAGTGCACACAGGCCTACTTAATGTGAACAGTGAGGCTGTGGTGCGGAGTAGGTGTTTAAGTGAAGTGCACACAGGCCTACTTAATGTGAACAGTGAGGCTGTGGTGCGGAGTAGGTGTTTAAGTGAAGTGCACACAGGCCTACTTAATGTGAACAGTGAGGCTGTGGTGCGGAGTAGGTGTTTAAGTGAAGTGCACACAGGCCTACTTAATGTCAACAGTGAGGCTGTGGTGCGGAGTAGGTGTTTAATTGAAGTGCACACAGGCCTACTTAATGTGAACAGTGAGGCTGTGGTGCGGAGTAGGTGTTTAAGGGGCCGTACCAAGCTAGAAAAAATAAGGATTTCCCCCGCGCGTCCCGCACCCAATGCCGCTGTAGACTAGCTCCGCGCGTCCATATCGCGGGCCGAAAACAAAGTTCGCTTGAGTTTACGCGCACAGTGTAATGAAGAAAACAGAGACAAGTGTCGCATGTACATGGCACATCCTTAATGCATATTAGATACTACCCGCAAAACTCACCCGGCAAACTTTGTATTGCCATATAAATTATAGTATACTTTAATATAGTACTTCGTATCACCAACAATAGACAGATGAAAATAAATAATCACGAAGAAGTTTTATAGGTACCTACGTGACAGATAAGTAAGGGCGCATGCGCAACTGGGGCATTTTTAGCACTAGTAACAATACATTTTTTTTTTAATTTTTTTGTGTGTACAAACATACAAGTAATAAAAGGTTCTTTAGCAGGCTTACTAGGTAGTGAACGTGCTACTGTAAATATTACGAAAAGCGGGTCTTTTACCATGTTACCATGGTAAAAATCCCGCTATTCGTAATATTTACAATATACCCAAAACCCATGTAAGAAGGAAGCGTGAAAAAATAATAAACAATTCAACAAACAACCAATTTTTTATTTACATTTTCTTTTGTTTAGCTTCAATATTCATTGATTCTCCTTTTCGTTTAGTATTTCTTTTATCAACTAATGGACTGCGTAAGGGCATGTTTCGAGTCTGACGTGGATCCACTAGTTCTGGCAAAACATGTTGAATATAAAAATCTTATAGTTTGGGTAGCATTATGGGTGTCCCAAAGTTTGTGATCTCTTTAATTTTTTTCAATTTTCATACATTTATTTGCACCATACCACACACCAAACAAACAAAACTTTCTTTTTGTAACATGGAGCTGTCCTTGTACCTGGGGTTCAATATGTGAAGGCATACATTTTCATACATTTAGTATGGTTAGAAACACACTTATGCAGTGTGGCGCGACTCTTTCTGTCTCTGTCGTGTCCGTACGTGCATGAAACAGACTTTCTGGCGTCGCGCCACACCACAGAAGTGTGTTTCCGACTTAAGACAGTATAAGTATTATTATTACAATAAAAATCGGCCCCCAGTCCCCGGGGGCCCCGCTATTCCTAGCTACGGTAGCGGCTATGGTAACGGCGGGGCAGGGGGTGCTAAGAATCCCCGGGTAGGCTCCGGCTACCAACACCGACGACTTGACCTGGCAACCTACAACACGCGCACGTTGAGGCTCGAGGAGAAGCTTATAGAGTTGGAAGAGGCAATTAGTAAGTTACATTGGGATATCATTGGGTTATCTGAAGTCCGAAGAGAGGGGGAGGACTCGATTACCCTTCAATCCGGTAACTTAATACCACCGGGAGGGCGACCAACAGTCCCAAGGTGGTGTCGGGTTCATCGTCCATAAATCCCTTGTCAACAACGTGATCACCATCGGAAGTGTTTCGAGCAGGGTAGCGTACCTGATACTCAGAATATCGGAACGATATTCGCTGAATGTCATTCAGGTCTACGCTCCGACCTCGAAACACGACGATGTCGAAGTGGAGGAGATGTATGTATGAGGAGATCTCTAAAGCCATGCATAGCTATAAAACCCACTACACGGTTGTGATAGGGGATTTTAATGCTAAGTTGGGGCAACGTTGTGGTGATGAGTTGAGAGTGGGGCAATTTGGATTTGGGCAACGGAACGAAAGGGGCCAGATGCTGGCAAACTTCATGGAGCGGGAGAACCTCTACATGATGAACTCCTTCTTTAAGAAGCCCGTAAGCCGCAAATGGACCTGGATTAGTCCGGACGGTAAAGTAAAAAACGAAATAGATTTTATTATGTCAACGAGGAAGCAAATATTCAATGATGTCGTTGTGATCAACGCCGTAAAGACGGGAAGCGATCACCGCATGCTTAAAGGCACATTGAAAATCAACAATTGTGAAAAACGAAATATATGTAGCTTACTTCCGCAAAAAACACAATATGCAAGATGCACCGCCCGCCCGCCCGCAAAAAATTGCACATGCACACCACGATAACACCAGTGCACAATACCTGCATCTAGCAAGACAGCAATACACCTTGCACCGTCACCGATTAGACTACTCTACACGTGTTTCGCCCCAACCCGGGGCATCCTCAGGAGATAGTTCGTGCTAACACGTGTAGAGTAGTCTAATCGGTGACGGTGCAAGGTGTATTGCTGTCTTGCTAGATGCAGGTATTGTGCACTGGTGTTTTCGTGGTGTGCATGTGCAATTTTTTGCGGGCGGGCGGGCGGTGCATCTTGCATATTGTGTTTTTTGCGGAAGTAAGCTACATATATTTCGTTTTTCACAATGGTTAGGGACTTCCGCCAAGTGACGCCTGATTCAATCAAATTCTTGAAAATCAACGTCAAGCTGGAAAGATCTCGACTAATAAAATCTACGCTCCGACTAATGCCGGCTCAAATTCAAAACCCCGAGTGCTTTCAGCTCGAGCACCAAAACCGCTTCGAAGCCCTTGAGAACAGCATCGATATGGACGATCTATACAACATGGTGGTGGATACTGTCCGCACGGTAGGGTCCGAGCACTACAAAACCCACCGTCCTAAATTAACTCTCCAGCCACACTATCCGACTCATGGACCAGAGAAACGAAATGAAACTACAGAACTCAGCGGATGCCCTTCGTTATCGACAGCTAAATAAGCAGATCTCCAAGTCCTTGACAAGCGACCTTCACCAATTTAATACCGAGCGTATTAAAGAGGCCATTGAGCGGAACAAAGGCTCCAAAGTGTTCGCTAGAGATCTGGCTATAGGGCAAAGTCAACTGACGAGGCTGCAAGCTGAGGACGGTAGTATCATTTCATCAACACCTGAAATCCTGAGGGAGATTGAGAGTTTCTATGGACAGTTGTGCTCCACGCAAACACCTGTTGAAAGTAAGGCTACAGAACCTAGAGCCAAGCTTACCCGACACTATACCGAAGATATCCCGGATATCAGCCTGTACGAGATTAGAATGGCTCTCAAGCAGCTCTAAAACAACAAGGCGGCGGGTGATGACGGAATCACAACAGAACTTCTGAGAGCGGGCGGTAAGCCGATACTTAAGGTCTTCCAGAAGCTCTTCAACTCTGTCTTGTCTGTATCCTCGAGGGCAAAACGCAAAAGGCATGGGGCAGAAGCGATGTGATGCTGTTCTTCAAGAAGGGTGATAAGACTCTTGGTGATAAATGCTTGGTATTTCCCTGCTCGATCGAATCAGAAATGATGAGATCCGCAGGAGAACTAAAACGGCCGACATCGCTCGAAGGATTGCTCAGTTGAAGTGGCAGTGGGCGGGACACATAGCGCGGAGAACCGATGGCCGTTGGGGCGGAAAGGTTCTCGAATGGCGACCGCGAACCGGACGACGTTCCGTGGGCAGGCCCCCTACAAGGTGGACCGACGATCTGGTCAAGGTCGCGGGAAGCCGCTGGATACGGGCAGCGCAGGAGAGATCGTTGTGGAGATCCTTGGGGGAGGCCTATGCCTAGCAGTGGGCGTTGTACAGCTGAAATGATGAAGTATTATTGATTTTACAAGCTTTTATCTTGTTTTAAATGTCTATGGTTATTGTCGTTACTAGAATAAACTATGACTGGATTTAAACCATATATCTGTTTATATTTGAGACTCCTATATTTCGGCGCAGTTGCATGCGCCATGGCCATAGAAGAACTGTTTATTATTGTGGGTTGATGTTATTGGCAGATTCCATGCCACATGCAACTGCCCCGAAAGTCTTAAATATAAACTTGTAAATGGTGTAAATCCCGTCATAGTTTATTTGAGTAAGCTTTTATTTACTTACATGTTAGCCCTCATATCGTCATTATCTAAACGTTGTTCCTGCTTGTCATTAATTAAGGTAGCAGTAACATCAGGAATCATATTTGTAAGATCTGCCAATACGATTCTAAAAAACAGAAAAGTAATACATTTTATAACTGTATTATTTTTGTCATGCACTAAAGCCTTTAGGGTATTGGGTATTTTAAGATACCTTTTGGGACCAATACATTCGCCATCCGTGCCTTTTTCCTGCACCGTCGCATCAGAATTGAACATTGAGCTACCTGTTACAATGCTGTTACTACTAGACTCGGCTCTGAAATAAAAACCGGAAACAGGTACAGCCCGAGGACATAAAGAAATTCTGATCATTCTGTCTTAATAACTATTAATAATATCTTCTAATTAACTAGTAGGCAGGTAAATTGTTATACCAAAATCATATATATTTTTTTTACAATATGTAGCATGAGTGCGTGTGTACAAAATGAAACGTAGTATCTGAACTTTGCATTACTCTATGTAAGTGCCGAGCAATATTTTGGTTCCTCGATGTGACCAACTAGGTACCAAATAGGTCTTGTTCTTTTTTTTTTTTTTTTTTATCTACAACGGGGTAGCACTTAGCCTTCATCACACCTGATGATAAGTGGTGATAAGGCTGAAGATGGAAGCGCACTACTCCCGGAATCCTCAATCACTGAGGAACTGGCTATCTTATCTTTAACTGCCGAAACACAATAATGCTGAAAACATCATTGTTATGGCGTCAGACTTAGATAAGATGGTGGTAGCTAGCCAGGTGGACTAAGAACAAGTCCTACCACCAACCAAACCAAATACAATATGTACCCCCACTGGGAATCGAACCCGGGACCTCTGTGTCTGAAATCCGTGGTATGAACCACTAGACCACAGAGGCGGTTCAGCACTTACATAGAGTCTAATACAAGCGCGAAATGCGGATCCAGGATTTGATAGGAACTTAGCTTATTTCAAGTTGTAAAATTTAAAAACAATGAATGCAAACATTTTTCAGGTAAAATTGTGTGTAGGTTAGGTACATACGTACTTTTTTAAAAGTGTGGTAAAAAGTAGGTAGGTACTTACCTACCTAAAAACATTGGCTTTATCTTTACCTGTTTTCTTTCGAGTCTTCTGCTGTTTCTACACTTTCTACAGTAGCGTGAAGTGGTTTGTGCCTGAAACTGAAAAAAGTAAACTATGTACTTATAATAAATTACTCACACGAAATGGCGACCGCGTCCAACAACTGGGATGGCAAGCTTTGATTTTTGGACGGATCTTTTATTCCTTTATATATTCTAATTCTTTATTGTTGTTTAGATTTACTCCGAAATGGTTTCTCCTTCTTCTTAGATGTAATGATGTTTGGTGGTCTTTTATGTATCTCGCCAACATTTGGGCCACATACTGGGTCGCTCTGATTGACGAATGTATGTATGTATAGGTATTTTTACTTATAATTATTATGATCGAACTTTTTCATTGTGCTCTGCGAGATTGCTTTGTTTGTTTTGCGTTTTTTTTGCTTGCGCGGCTTGCGCCTCACTTCACTCTCACTGCACTGACAGCTGCTGACAATTGACATTGACAAGGACCCCGATGACATATACTTCGTATTCAAAGTGACACTAGGCAAACAACCTACAACTATACTGCCTTATTCATATAATATATATATATTTAATATCTTTTATTTATTTATTCATTTGTATCTCGCTGGCTCACTGATTAGTTCTAAATAATCGACCCTGTCAGAATGAACAGCGCTTCTTCGTCACTCCGCCCACCTGTGTGTGACTAAGAAGCATCTCGCTGAGACAGGGTTCTTTGGCCACACACACCTCCTTACACCAACTTTTCTAAATTTTTTTTTCTCTATTCCACACCTGTCTTTGTCTGCGTACCTTGTTGTCCTGTCTTTTAATTTTTATTTTTTATATGTGTGTGTGTGTGTCAATAAATCTATTTCTTTCTTTCTTTCTTTCTACTACTTTTACCTAAAAAGTAGTGTATTATAATTAATTAAGTACTTAGGTATTTTAGAAAAAATCCACCGATGGGACTCGAACCCACGACCTTTCGCTATCCGGGCGACTGCTCTAACCACTGAGCCACGGAGTCGTCTTGATATGCTGCCGACTGTACTCGTCGAATACTTGTCTACTTTCTACAATTTCTAGTTTCTACCAACTTCAGATTACAGCCTATTTTATTTATTTTTAATTAATGTCTGTTTGCTGTAATTACCTATAGGTACCTAACCTAGGTTATGATTTACTATAATAACATTATTATTAATAAAAATTATACATACCTTTGAGCAAACTCCATAATCGGCGCACGTATCTTTCTTTAAATTTATTTTTTCTTTTATGTCCCGTATTTACACAAAAAGTACTTTTTTAATAATTTACGTGCGAAGTCGTCACGGAGCGTAAGACAAGCGCAGTCCACACGTCTCAATGGAGCACTCACGACTGAGGAGCGAGGAGCGAATCAGACAGAAATACGGTGAAATAACGCATGCGACAGAGATGCAAACACCGGTGTCTGTTTAGAAAACATCGACGTAAGCGACATTATCGTTTTATATTTATTATTAATAAACTATTTCAAATTTTGAAAAACTGTCAATCACAAAACTGGAGAGCTAGCTAAGGTTTTTTTTAATAATAGTTTCAAGGCTAAAAGTTTAATAGCGGCTGATACAGCATTGAAAAACTACAAAATTAGAAGCACTTTACGATTTTTTTCTATCGAGAAAAGTTTGAGCAATCATGTTTCTGTCAATCACATAACTGAGTACTATAGTCTACTTTCTACATTATTTTTTTTGAGCCGATAAACCTAGAAATACTATTTGAAATCTTTGCTAAAAAAATGTGTATTTGGCTTTGTATGGCCCCTTAATTGAAGTGCACACAGGCCTACTTAATGTGAACAGTGAGGCCGTGGTGCGAAGTAGGTGTTTAAGTGCCCACAGGACTAGTTAATGTAAACAGTGAGGCTGTGGGGTGGAGATGTAGTATGTGGCACACAGGTCTACTTAATAACAGAAGTGAGACTGTGGTGCCAGTTAAATAATAAGATTTTCCACCTTCAGCCTTATCACTACTTAACATCAGGTGTGATGAAGGCTAAGTGCTGCCCCGTAGTGGATAAAAAAAAAATATGAATTATTATTTTGAAATATATGAATAATTATGTATAAACTATGGAAAGTAAGACTGTGGTGCCAGGTAAATCATGAGATATGAATCAATATGAGAAACGAATCAATTAAATAGTGAGACTGTGGTGCCAGGTAAACTATGAGATATGAATTATTATTTTGAAATATATATTATGAATTACGTATGAACTATGAAAATATGTAGTATGGTTTAGTTTAATAATAAATAAGAAGCAGCCAATGATTCGCAGATAAATAAAACTGACCGAGGGCTTTAAAAGATAGGTACTTCGGGGAACGAAGTATTTGTCAGTATGGCCGTGTTAGAATAGTAAATATATAATAAATATATAGTGTAAATAATAAAACAAGTCTTAGAATAATTTTAAAATAACAAGGAAGCAAAGAATAATAAATAGAACGTCTGTATTGACTAGCAAACCGCATCTGGCATCCGGTTAAACAGGTGGCGACACAGGTGGCCTGACCACGTGTTGTTTGCGAGTCGGTTTGTAGTGGGGGATGCCTTATAAAAGCAAGCTGGCCGTCCGTGCGATCCTCATTCATTTCACTTTACTTTGTTTTATACGATTTTATTTTTACCACATTTCAATTCATTTCATTGCCGACCCGTCCGCCTTGGGCATCGGTATTTTTGTTTTTGATTTCAGATATGACCAGTCACCTCCTTTGGATGCTGGTCATCCCCAGTGTGCACTTCGCCTAGGCGGGTGACGCCCTGCGCCACGGCCCTCCAGGGACGTGGTCGCCACAGATATGCTGAAATACCCGTCCAGGTAACAGCAGTTTTCAGGCAGTGTTTAGTCGGTAAGAGTCCGACATAACCATTACAGCCGGCTGTAATGGTATCCATGAGGATTCACTGCCTCCTTCCCCCGTAGTCCGGAAGGTTGCCGGATGAGCGATTGTTTCAATAGGAAACGGTCGGTCGTTCGACGCAAAAAAAAAAAAAAAAAAAACCGTGCGATCACTTTTGGTCGAGACGTGGACAGTGACGGTGCTCCTAGTACAAAGCTAAGTGATTTGGTTTATTATGTTATGGATATTGTTGATTTATATATAATATGTGGATGTGTATATATACGAATATGGGTATATATGTATATATGTGTCCTGAATATGCTGGACGTTATGTACAGATATGGAGTATGTTTGTATTATGTACTATAGATATATATTGTATTGATTGAAGTACCTAGCATAGGTATAATAATGCTCAGTAAATGTATATTGTATATAACAAGAAGTACATTATATGTTTTAATACATGGAAATTATTTTGTAGCTCAGTTTTAAGATTCAATTTGTGTATTACTAATTCAATGGAAACATTACTGGTTAGTAATTTGTACGTACATAGCTTTGGCTTTTATATGCTTAAGGAATAAAGTAAGATAAAAACATACAAACAAAATAATAAACAAATAATGAATAAACAAATTATAAAATTATATTTCTTGTTTTGTTCTTGACATACCTACCTTTTCAATGATGGTTACTTTAACTGTATTGCTCCATACGAGAAATACTTGACAACTGAAATATCATTTCTCTATATACCTACTCAGGACTTCGATCCGATTCATTATCTTTAAAATACCTTGTAGTTTAACCATAAATATATAACGATCTACACTCAAATCTAACAAGTTCATACATTTGAATGGGGGCAGAGATGACTTGATGAGATATTGTCAATAGAAAATACAGATGCGCTCCGCTCCTCTCCGCCTCAGTGGAGCTATCCTTAAAAGACAAAATTGTCTTCGTTTTCTGACCTTTTCTTTCAAAGGTAATGTTTTGTAAAATAATATTGAGGCGAGGATTCCCGACCAAAATAGGCACGCTAACGCTTGCTCGGCCGCGCTTGATACACTTCGCGCGGACCCAGCGGCAGCCGGCAGTGAACTGTGAACTCGCGAGCGCCCCGAGAATCGAAAATCACTTAAAATTCAATTAAAAATGAAATCATAAAAAAAAATATGATGGCCCGAATCCCTCGGCTATTCAAAGACAATTATTTTCATATGTTTTTCATTAACTAAAACCAAGTATACTGCAAGTAATATGATATTTAAATTATTATTAGACGGATGTTTGGAATTTTATTTGATACAGTAAAGTATCCCTAATGGAAAATATAACGGCCGGAAGCACTAGATAAAAGACTGTAAAATAACATATTAATAATATATTTTTTTCCAAATTTTGAGTTATGTGGTTTGCGAGTAATCCATAATTTAAAATGCCCTATTTTCGGGAATCTTCGCCTAAGGTGGTCCAAACGGCTCCATACTCGTATATTAAATCGCTATTACGTCAATTATCGATTATGCAAAATAGTCATAAAATCTAGTAATTGTAGGATTGATTGAGAGTTATGGCTATAAAATTATTGTCTTGCCAATAAAAGCTAATAAATTGTTATTCGCAATTACAACACTGCAAACGAATATTAGCATGATGACAGAGGATCAATATGGAAAAAATATATTAAAATGTTACATAACTTGTAAATTATATAATTAGGTATATTATGAGCATCAAAAGAATACCAAATGGAGTTTGTTTTATCTAGTATAATAAAAAAATAGGCAGATGTTTAAGTAAGTATAAAGAAAGAATAACCTTTGTTTTAATAACTGTTCTTCAAAAAACATTTCTCTCTACGAACGACTCCGTAGCTCAGTGGTTAGAGCAGTCGCCCGGAAAGCGAAAGGTCGTGGGTTCGAGTCCCATCGGAGCTAGTTGTGAGACGGGTCGATTTTTTCTAAATACTTCATTTTCCATTTTTCTAACATTTCTCTATTTTAACGGATTTTGTTTATCGACATACATTAGAATGTTCGTGTAGGGTAAGTCACGGAATGATGCCGCACTTTTTGAAATTGCCGCACTACCTACTTATTATGTGCAAAATCAACAAACTATTTATGAATACATAAAGTACAATCTATCATCTATTAAATCATTTAACAGATATTGGATTATTGTAATTAGAGTATGAGCTACACTGATTTTTGCAGACCTCTAATTTTTGGAGGATACTTGCCGCACTACGGATTGTCGCCTCACCAGTCAAATAGGGCGGACGGATCGTTGCCCCTGTGAGAAATATATTTGAATTTAAGAATATTAATTCAAAAACATAATTTAGAAAGAAAATAAAATATATTGATAAACATTCTTTCATTCGAAATAAGTCATTGACCCATATTCTACGTTACAGGATAGACGCTACAAAAAAATGTGGTTTGGTTAATTGAGTTTATAGCCCCTAGTTCAACGTTTTGAACTTTTAACCAAATTTTAATAAACCATAACGAGTTTAACTATAAAAAAAATTTGGATGCAGAATAAATTCAGTGGTCAGAATCATCCGAAGCATGGGCGTCGATTCTGCTAACATTTAGTCATAATCGTGCTTATGTGTCTCAATCGTGTTTCAATTGTAGTTCAATTGTAGTGCTTTTATACACACTAGTTACAAGAAATGTGTACTTTTTTCACAGCACTCATGATGGTTACACCACACACTACATTCACATCACATCATACTGTCATAATTCTTGTATCTACTGTGTAAAAAGCACTACAATTGAACTACAATTGAAACACGATGGAGACACGATTAACGTTAGCAGAATCGACGCCCTGTGTTCTGCTCTTCCAGAGACTAAAATACAGTAAGTAGGAAGTAGTAAGTAGGATAACTATATTTCCGAGAAACTTGGGGTTTACCAAGATGTTCCAACCATGAGTAAACACATTATCCTTGTAAAACGACTACGTTGGCAAGGCTGGGCAATTTACTGCGTTGTTAAACTTGACTGTTTTCTGCGAATAACAAATTAAGGCTGTAACACTTAAAAAGGCATAAAAACATTTCTATGTAAATTTATCTATCTATCAGATAACTATTTGAGTTTATTTGATATCTGTGACGTAGGTACGGAATTTATTGTAAAAGTGGAAAGTGAATGTTGGAATCAAGAAAACGGTAAAAAGTGAAATTACTTGGAATTCATTCTATTATGACGAAATTTTCTATGTAAAGTAATGGTAATGAATAAATTTTAATCATAAACATCTAGTTTTGACTTTACATATTATATACAGTGTAGGAAGTCTCTACAGAGATAGCGATCGTTATGATTATCGAATTCGGTTCGGTAAATCAGTGCCGCTAGGTTGTGGTGATTCCTCACAAATTAGGGATGTGAATATTTTTTTTTCTTGCGATAAATCGAAGGATCATATATAAGTTTTGTAACAAAGTATTTTTATTTTAAATTTTTTTGCAATAATTCAAAAGTTATTTCAAAATAAAAATTAGTTTTTGAATCCAGAACCGAAGACACTCTAAAACAGCTCCCGAACAAACACGAGCGCGTGTGACGTCATAATGTTAACTTTCACTCATTGCAGTTTAAACTGACATAAGTCAATGATGTTTGACATAAGTACAGTGTTGGTTGTTCTTTAAACTCAAATACATACCTATTGAAATGTCGAACCTAAAAAGTTATCGTTCTTGTTTCGTACCCATGTGTACAAATACTATAAAAAGAACTAGACAAAAAATGTTTTTAAATGTTCCCCAAGACCATGAACGTCGGAACAAATGGTTCCAAGCAGTGAACCGTCATAATCATAACCCCAAAACAAAATCGATTTTTTTTGTTGTGAAGATCATTTCGATGTAAGTATTTCATACCACCATTTTTATTAGGTAAGTAATTTATTATTTATCCTAGTCTATAATCAAATAAGTAGAGTTCAGTCAATATTTTTTAATCTGGACTCCAAAATAAATACACTCTGCTTTTCACTTCGATTGCAAGGAAATAAAACAAGGATTAAGCATAATACAAGAAACTTAAATTAATTTTAATTTCAACAATTCGTCAAAATAGCTTAACAAAACACACTCCGCAAACGTGTTTACGTTTTTTTTGGTTCTTCCAAATCGTAAAACTTTCGTAGTTATGTGCTGTGTGCTGAGATAGATTTTCTTCAACTTAGACGGAAATATCTGTTCAAATACATTTTTCGCACTTCTTTCCATTAGTCTCAGGCGAAATCATTATTTGTTCGTCACTATTACTACTCGAAGACATTGTTTAATAACTTTCATATAACTTATTGAATTTTCTACCGCAACACAACAAATTTAGCTACTTATTAGTTTCTATTTTTGTTTGACTAACTAATTAGCTTCCCGGCACCCTTTTTTCTATTTTCCACTATGTGACGTTCGACTAATGGTCTGAGCCGTAATGCCAAGTTTTTTAAAATTTTTGCGTTTTATTTTTTTAAGTAAATGTACGCCCTGCATTAATCCTTATTATGTATTTAGATAGTAATTCATATGTCGTAATTAAATTAAGATATAACCTAAATTTCATAAAAATAATATCACGTAAATGAAGGTGTATTGTAGAGTCTTAAAAGAAGTTACTTTATGCACAAAAGCATAAAAATTTCAAGTTTAGGTAGTGGTTTTTAACCGACTTCAAAAAAAGTAGGTTCTCAATTTGATCTGTATTGTATGTATGTATGTAGGTATGTATGTATGTTTGTCCGCGATTATCTCGCGTTTGGCCGAACCGATTTTGATGCGGTTTTCAGGAAAGTATTTGTTACATTTAGAAGAAGGTTTTAGTATATAAACCGACTTCAAAAAAGGAGGTTCTCAGTTTGATCCGTATACAGGGTTAATTTTTGAACATCATCCAAATTTTTAAGATTGTCTCAGAATCTGTAAGTGAACAACTTTCTCCTAGAAACATGGGTCGAAATATGACATAATTTTTTTGACTTTTCATACAAATCAGCCCCCCTAGCATGACCAACCAAAACGCGATATGATATGATAAGTTATCCGGTTTAACTGTCAAAAGACTGGGTTTTGATTTTGACGTTTGAATGTCAATAAATCGCTTTATCATCATGCGATACATATCGAGTTTTGGGTGGTCATGCAAGGCTTACAGACTGATTACACGATCGATTTAGTATGGGAAGTCCAAAAATTTTTGTCGTATTTCAACCCATGTTTTTAGAAGAAAGTTGTTCACTTACCGATTCTGAGACGAGCTTAAAATTTTGGATCGGCCTATAAACAAAAATTTGGCCGCCATCTTGGATTTTTTATCATTTTTGACATTGCGTTGCTATTTTCCTGTCAAAATAGTAGCAACAACCGAGTTTCATCAAAATCAGCCCACAAACAAAAAAGTTGGCCGCCATCTTGGATTTTTTTATATTTTTAACATTGCGTTGTTGTTTTCTAGTCAAAATAGTACTAGAAATCGAGATTTATCAAAGTCGGCCCACAAAAAAAAGTTGGCCGCCATCTTGGATTTTTAATTATTTTAACATTGCGTTACTAATTTCCTGTCAAAATAGTACCAAAAACCGAGTTTTATCAAAATCAGCCCACAAACAAAAAAGTTGGCCGCCATCTTGGATTTGTTTTTATTTTTAACAGTGCGTTGTTGTTTTCTTGACAAAATAGTACTAGAAATCGAGTTTCATCAAAATCGACCCAGAAACAAAAAAGTTGGCCGCCATCTTGGATTATTAATTATTTTAACATTGCGTTACTAATTTCCTGTCAAAATAGTACCAAAAACCGAGTTTTATCAAAATCAGCCAACAAACAAAAAAGTTGGCCGCCATCTTGGATTTATTTTTATTTTTAACAGTGCGTTGTTGTTTTCTTGTCAAAATAGTACTAGAAATCGAGTTTCATCAAAATCGGCCCAGAAACAAAAAAGTTGGCCGCCATCTTGGATTTTTTTATATTTTTAACAGTGCGTTGTTGTTTTCTTGTCAAAATAGTACTAGAAATCGAGTTTCATCAAAATCGACCCACAAACAAAAAAGTTGGCCGCCATCTTGGATTTTAAATTTTTTTAACATTGCGTTACTCTTTTCTTGACGAAATAGTACCAAAAACCGAGTTTCATCGAAATCAGCCCACAAACAAAAAAATTTGCCGCCATCTTGGATTTTTATTTAAACATTGACGACATTTGACGACCTCCGCGGCCGAGTGGTGTACGCACCGGTTTTCAAGGTGCCGCTATCTCTAGAGGTCCCGGGTTCGATCCTCGGTCGGGTAAATATTGAAAACGAACTTTTTAATATTTCCTTTTCCATAACACTATTAAGTGCTCGAGCTACTATAATTTGGTATTTTAACAATGTATGTGATGGTGAGTAATATTTAATAAAAGAAGCTAAAGCCTAAATATAAACCCATTAAAAAAAAGTGCTATTTTAAAAATAACCATGGTTTACCACGTAAACTCTGTGGTACTGTTGGAAAATAGTTTAAACATTGTGACGTCACGGCTAATCGTGGAGCGTTTGTAGTCGGGTGATCTTTTTTCAAATTTAATCAATTTTTAATTGCTTATAATTAATTGAAAAAAAGTTTTTTTTTAAGTTTTTCCATTAAATATGAATATTATTGTTAATAAAGTTTAAAAAAAAATAGAAAAAAATATTTTTTTTTCACATCACCAATTAGGGGTGTTTTTATAGATATACTTAGGTAAAATTTTTGGGAGAAATAATTTTCTGTTGGATTGTTGAGATAAACGTACCTATCTGAGTTTCGGTGGAAGTGTGGTTTTAGTTACAGTAAAAATGTATTTTCATCCCATCGATTCGAAAAGCGATGCTTGTTTATCTAATAACAGGGTCCAAAACGATTCATTGTTTACCTGTTATGACAAGAGGGTATAAATGAGATTTGAATTTTGAACAGCTTCATAACAGGGTCCAAAACGATGAGATTTGAATTTAGAACATAATTAAGGAAGCATTGGTTGGAGCACAGTAAATATATATGCTTTAGCTTATATATAAACTGTGGTTGGAGTGTAGCAAAGGGTGTGCGATACTTTAAAAAAAATTCAACTGATTTTGTATGGGGCCGGAACTTTTTTCGGGACCGAGAAATTTTCAAAAACGGACTTTTATAAAAGTGTGAATATCTCGTAAACGGTGAGCCGTAGCTAAAATCTAACAAAATTTTCAACCCCCCTACGGCGTCCCCGGAGATATTTATAAGGAATCTGATGGACATATATTTTTTTATTTAATTTTTTTTTATTTCAAAACTCATTTTTTTTTTCTTGCCCGACTAGCGCTATGATGTATCCCAACGACAAAGAAAGGTAGGTAGTTTGAGTTATCTTTACTGCTTTTCTTATAGAGGGGGATGAAAAGCAGAGTGTATTACTCGGCCGCAAAATTATTTTCACCTCGGGCGGCGTATATTAAATCCCTCGCTGCGCTCGAGATTCTACTCTAGAATCCTTCACTGCGCTCTAGATTCAAAATAGCACCCTCGCCGTAAATATATTATTTTGCTCCCTTGTAATACAATCTACTATTTTAGTATGCTTTTTATCTTTGATTCGTACCAAGCCACTAAATTATTATTTTTATTTTTAAAACAAGATTTTTATTAATAACAGTGGTATAACATTGATTTTATTGCATATAGAATCAACCGATACTTGGATTAACAATTTATAAAATAAAGCAATAATTATTAGATAATTATAATAAATAAGTGTCCTTGTGTTATGCGGGGAAATGCAAGACGGGCATCTGGCACGTCATTACGCGTCAGTAATTGACAAGCCCCCATTGACACGACGACGCGACCGCGCGATTGGCCAAGCCACAGCCATCTCTATCGTCTTCTACAAGCCATGCGCATAAAGTTGGCAACGTAGTTTTAAGTAAACCGATTTGACATCGTTTGCACCGTTTGACAGGTAAACAGCGAGTAAACCTCGAGTGCTGAATCCTATGGAGATGGCATATCTTATACAGGGCGTCCCAAAATTAACTCACATAGAGGGAAAGTACCTTAAATACTGAAGATATAAAATTTTACTGAAAGAAGACTTCATTTTTATTTTAAAAAGAAAACGAACTGCATTCAAAGAATTTTAAGTAATCAACTGTCTGAACTGGGAATCGAACCCGCCGAATGTAAAAAAAAAATATTTCTCTTATTTAATTGTACCGATCGATAGGCTCGATCATACCTTATAATTTTTCCTTAATAACATAGCATCTTAAATAAAAGGAAGACTACGAAATTTAACATTTAATGTTGAATAACAAGTTTGTGCAGCGTTATGGATAGCCTTTCCTGTGACTGTCGTGCTCAAAACTTTAACATTTCAATGTATTACTAATGAGTGAAGATTGGAGCAATTATCATAAAGTGTTTGATAAAGTTATAATGTGTTAAGTAACACCAGCTCGATTGGTTTAAAAATGTTTGAATAGTTACTTTGGTGCAGTCTATTCCAACATATGGCATAGTCGTGGGACGCCCCCAGGGCTTCCAATGACTATGTCACATGGTGGGTCCTTCCACATTCAACCGGCGATTTTTCTACCGGCAAATATTTTTTCCACTTTCTACCGGTCAACAAATATTCTTCCACTTTCAACCGGCACCTTAGAAAGTTAGGTATAATAGACAATAAAGGAAATTATATTTAATTAATTCGTAGGTGTAATAGGTACTTAGGTTTAACATAAATAAAAAGATCAAAAATAGTAATGAATTCTATATTACCTATACTTTATGATAACTAAATAAATATCATTCTCTCAAAACCGTAGGTATACATAAGTACATAAATAAAAAGATCAAAAATAGTAGTCAATTCTTTATTACCTATACTTTATGATAACTAAATCTCATCAAAGACGTAAAATATTTGAAGTGAGAGCCAACTTCAATAAATAAAAAGATCAAAAATAGTAAGTAATCAGTTCTTTATTACCTATACTTTATGATAATAACTAAATAAATATCTATCTCTCTCAAACCCGTAGGTATACAAGCAACAAACTAAAATTTTAATAGAATATCAAATATTAAACTACAAAAAAATTATTCAGTCTTATTTTTCTTATAATGTGACTAGCGGCTGCCCGCGGCTTCGCCCGCGTGGACTACACGACGCGACGTCATCCCGGGTTATTAAATAAATTTGTAAGATATAAAAAAATATAAAAAAAGTTTCATCCATGTCATGTACGAGAATCAATTCTTAAGAAAATCTTTTATTTAAATGCTCAAGATATTATAAGAACTTTGTAAAAAGTAGCAGTTGTGATATCACATACGTAAACAGATAGTGCTCATTCGCTAAACAAGCGCTATTTTCATATATCTTAAGCTTTATCTGGGCTCTTGGAGGACATCAGATGTGCCAGACTTTAGATTATTGTATTACAATAGAAAATACTTATCACGCAGAACAACTTCTCTTAGAAGAAGCTCTATTTTGCATCTCTTATAGTTTAGCTGGTCTGCTAGGGTTCTACATCAAGTGTACCAGACCATCGTTATTTTTACGTCCATAGAAAATGTTCATCACGTTAAACAAGTTTTATCAAAATCCGCTAAGTAGTTTTGCGTGAAACTCGGACAACAGACAGACAGACAGTCAAAAAATTTAAAAACCATATTTTTGGTATCTGTTTCGTTAATTCACCCCTGGAGGTATTTTTTTCTATTTCTTTTCATTGTACAGAATTGGCTCGTTTATAGTTTTATTATATTGTGCCTAGGACCCTTTTTTTACTTGCAAACCCAAAACACTAAACTAACTGTTGGATCCAATAGCAGTCTAGGTAATAGATAAGTGTAATTATTTAAATTTCTTATTGTTTCATTAGAATAATTTTGCTATAAATTCACTATTTTTTTTGCCGGTTGAAAAAGGAATAGGTTGCCGGTAGAATCTGGAATTAAATATTATTTTAAAAATCGCCGGTAGAATGTGGAATAGAAACCGGTAGAATGTGGAAAAAATATTCACCGGTTGAAAAATCGCCGGTAGAAAGTGGAAGGACCCCACGTGGCATAGACCACACCAAATAAATAGAAAGCTTTATTGAAATAGGACTTTATTTTTATTTAAATAACGATAGAACTGCATTCAAATTTTTTTTTAATAATAGCATGTCCAAACCGAGAATCGAACCCGCACGAAATTATTCAAACTTTTTAAAACCAATCGAGGTGGTGTTACTTATCACATTATCAAACACTTATGATAAGGAATTAGGTATAATTGCTCCAATCTTCACTCATTAGTAATACCTACATTGAAATGTTAAAGTCTGTATTGAGCACGACAGTCACAGAAAAGGCTATTCATAACGCTGCACAAACTTGTTATTCAACATTAAATATTAAATTTCGTAGTCTTCCTTTTATTTAAGATGCTATGTTATTTAGAAGAAATGCTTAGGTATAATCGAGTATTTCGATCGGTACAACTAAATTAGAGAAATATTTTTTTTACATTCAGTGGGTTCGATTCCCAGTTCAGACAAGTGATTATTCAAAATTCGGTGAATGCAGTTCGTTTTCTTTTTAAAATAAAAATGAAGTCTCCTTTCAGTAAAATTTTATATC
Source organism: Crambus lathoniellus (assembly GCA_949710035.1). Classification (NCBI taxonomy): domain Eukaryota; kingdom Metazoa; phylum Arthropoda; class Insecta; order Lepidoptera; family Crambidae; genus Crambus; species Crambus lathoniellus. Next base: position 11,574,598 of record OX453299.1, on the reverse strand, counting down.
TTCAGTATTTAAGGTACTTTTCCTCCATGTGAGTTAATTTTGGGACGCCCTGTATACATCTACAAAAAGAAAAAAAAAAAAAATATTGGAGTGTCTGTTTGTAACATTAAATAACCGCTTTTTACTACGTGCATATGATTAAATATACGGTACATATTCCAAAATGACATGTTTTACAATTTTTGTCTGTCTGTCTGTTCAAGTTCAAGTTCAAGTTCAATTTATTTGCATTCCAAAATGTTACAATGTTGGTAAGTATATAAATAGAGATACAATGGTTGTTCCGGCTAATCTCTGAAACGAAGTTTAAAATTGAATTCCAAGATTTTCTTACATTGTGACTTAGTTACACCTCACTTTTTCGTAGGTATGCCACCTCCATAGGATTTAGTACTCAGTGGAGTAAACCCGTTCACAGCAATGTTGCCGTTCCGTATCATAGCATGGCTTGTAGAAGACGATAGAGACGGCTGTGACCAAGCTAAAATATTCACCCTCTTTCACACTCGCTCGAGCATTGCGGTGAGACGGCAGATCCGTAGCGAAAATATTCGTTAGCTTTAAATAATATTTGTGGTTAGCTCGGGCGGGTTTTCAAATTACCGTGCTATGTTTGACGTAAACATCACTAAATTCTTTTTTACCACACTTTTATTAGCTTCACTTGTAACTAAGTCACAATGTAAGAAAATCTTGGAGTTCAATTTTAACCTACTTCTAAGTGTCGTATGGATTTGAAATTTTGCAAGTCTATATGAATCCGATGACAATACAATAATTTGCTACTATCGTGCTGATCTGATGATGGAGCCAAGAGGTGGGCAATAGAACTCTTCAACGGCTGCTAGGAAACCCCTCGAGTTTAGGCGCATTTGTTTTATTCTAAGGAGACCAATTCGCTACACTAAACTTGATGGTGAGGGTCTGATGATGGAGCAGGGAGGAAGCCAGTGGCACACATTAATGACCATTACGAAACACTTCGAGTTCTGGCTCATTTGTTTCGTTCTGATGAGACCTATTTGCTACACTTGGTGGTGAGGGTCTGATGATGGAGCAGGAAGAAAGCCAGTGACACTCCTTAATGACCAATAGGAAACCCCTCGAGTTTGGGCTCATTTGTTTCGTTTTGATGAGACCTATTTGCTACCCTTGTTGGTGAGGGTCTGATGATGGAGCTAGAAGGAAGCCAGTGACACTCCTTAAATACCACTAGGAAACCTTTTGAGTTTGTGCTCATTTGTTTCGTTCTGATGAGACCTATTTGCTACACTTCGTGGTGAGGGTCTCATGATGAAGCAGGAAGGAAGCCAGTGGCACTCCTTAAAGACCACTAGGAAACCTTTTGAATTTGGGCTCATTTGTTTCGTTATGATGAGGAGACCTATTCGCTTCACTTGGTGGTGAGAGTTTGATGATGGAGCAGGAAGGAAGCCATTGGCAATCCATAATGACCAATAGGAAACACCTCGAGTTCTGGCTCATTTGTTTCGTTCTGATGAGATCTATTCGTTGCACTTGGTGGTGAGGGTCTGATGATGGAGCAGGGAGGAAGCCAGTGGCACTGTTTAATGACCACTAGGAAATCTCTCGAGTTTGGGCTCATTTGTTTCATTCTGATGTGACCATTCGCTACACTTGGTGGTGAGGGTCTGATGATGGAGCAGGAAGGAAGTAGGGGTTCGGCTTGCGCATCCAGTAACTAATAGACTCCACTTGAATTTGTAAGTCTAAATACATACAATCACGCCTTTGAGTTATAATGTTTACGGGGTGGGCAGACACATGAATGGACTGTGAAATCCATTACCATCCATCCATGGCTTGCCATTTATTAAACTAAAAAGTAAAAAATAAATATGTAGTTTAAAAAACTAAACAAACACACTTTTAAAGGAACAGAGTAAAAAGTACAAAATAACCGTCTATTTATTCAGTGACTGAAATTAAAAAGCGTGATGCGCCCTTTGCAAAGCATGCATTCAAGTACTTAATATTGACCACGCGCACCACGCTTTTTAATTTCAGTCACTGAATAAATAGACGGTTATTTTGTACTTTTTACTCTGTTCCTTTAAAAGTGTGTTTGTTTAGTTTTTTAAACTACATATTTTTAAATCGTTAAGTCAGCGCTGGTTTCTGTAGCAATTTACACGAATTACAATACAAAACAAGCTTTAACTATTATTTAGTGGCTTGCTATCGCTCACTTTTACTATAAAAACAGCCCCATATCTAACCAAATTTTTCATTTTGAGTCAACGACAACCGTCGATAACTTTACGATCGAAAAAAGTCGGGACTACAGCCCCAGGACTCATATAGATTTTAACGTACTTAGTAAAAATAATTTAGCCCTATAAAAACCTTACCTTTTTCAGTTTATTGGTTTGTTACAGACGAATCAGCCCCATTTTTTTTATCTGCCATCTGATAAGGCTGAAGGTGGAAGCGCACTACTCCCGGAATCCTCACTGAGAAACTGGCTACCTATCTTGTCTTTAACTGCCGGAACTCAAAAATTAAATAATAAAAAATTTAAACTTATGACGGCCGGATTGGGAGAGTTTCCTGCAGTTATTTTTCGATGCACTAGATGGCGCTGTAACCCTAACACAACCTACTTTTTTCAGCATATTACGGCAAAGGATTAGTTCATGGAGCCTAAAAAAGACTTTTGTGTCGGTTGGTTGTACTGTCAAATTAATCTGTCTGAGGTAAAGTTTTTCTTCTGTCAGATCTGCGAATTGCTTTGCTTCCATGCGTTGGTTTTGTGAGCGTATTCGTTTTTCTTGATAATTTGATTGAAACCTGGCATTAAATACTCCGTTAATGGGGAGAAATCACAGAGAAACGTACAAAGCTTTTTGTAGATGGCATTTTCGTGATTGGAGCATGGATTGGAGTCCACTTTCTACCTAATCTATGGGATAATAATGTACTCTTTGTCTATCTTTTCTGTTCCGGTGGCCAAAATGTGAAACTAGCGTGTTTTTTTTAATGTCATTGTGCTGTCAAGTTGATGTCCAACCATAGCGCTGCTGGCGGCTGAAGGTCTTAGAAGTCAGGGCCGGTTAAATTTCTACAGAAAAAAGAAAGAAGTACATAGCGCCGCTGTCACCGGAACAGAAAAGATTGTGCCACTTACGTAGTGGCCCTTTAGTGGCTGTCTGTTGTCTCATATGACCATACGTTTTGTTTCAAAGTGTAGATGAGACGGAAGACAGCTACAGTGCCACAAAAAAGTGTTAGTACTACTCGCTCCAGTTACCTCAGTATTTAGTCTAAGCTCTTTTTCACAGAATATAATAGTACAGTCAGCGTCAAAATGATCTAAGCGTTCAAACCTACCAAAAGTATCTGAAGATTTGACAAAAATCACTCTTAGCACAAATACTTTAAGGTGTACTATCATTTGTTGTCATTTGTTCTCAAACAACAAATGAAAATGCATCTTTATGACTTGAGATAAGGTTGATTTTTGTCAAATCTCTAGATACTTTTGGTAGGTTTGACTGCTTAGATCATTTTGACGCTGACTGTACTAACGTCTTTGTTACCTATTAATCTACCTATTAGGCGCCCATTAGACGGTAGGTTTTGCTGTCAGTTTGCTATAAGTCACGATTCTTTTAGCCAATCTAAATGAACCATTCATAACGCTGCCCGCAGTTCCTCTATACCGATTAGTTAGATAGTCATGAGTGTCATGACGTCATGAGTGATGGAATGAGGAATTTTCCAATAGGTATCGTAAGCTTATTTGAAATAGGTGCAAGAGATGGCGCTAGCGAAACTTTTCTTTTTTTTTTATAACAATACCTTGGACGTTTGTCAGCCTACGCAAAACAAAATAAAATTTTAAAATGTAAATAAATATGTAGATAATCTTGTTATATAAGGTTTTATTTCTAAATTACTACTTTTAGGATATGACTTAAAGTTCAACCGTAGGTTTTTATCCATACTTCGCTATTTTTGTTGTACCTATAAAAAAAAACTACAACTTTGTCAATGATATTTTATATGTAGATACGTTACCTGAACTAAAAAGTGGCGACGAAAAATTAAGGTAATTGCCCGAAGTTTACTCACGTCACACACAGACCCTTCTCGTGTCAACGCGCTGTGACAATTTCTCGATTACGCCTCAAATAATAAATTTAATGCTTTTCTGTGTTTAGAGAAGTTTGCAAAAACTATACCGGATCTTTAAAATACAAGAAAATTGATTAATTTCATACGTAATTATTAAAATTATAAATTTAAATTGAAAACTAAAAAATTTTGTGATGACATTTGCGCTGTTGCCAGTTCGACATGCATGAGCGAGATGCTTGTAAAGTTTTGTAAACGCTTGAAAGAGACAGAAATCTGGCACATAAGACAGTGCTTGCAATAAATTGTTTATCTCTTTTTGACAGTAGGGGTTTCTGTATATATGTCTCTTACTAACATTATTTTGGTGAAAAAGAGATAGATATGCGGAAATGCCTGTTGTTAGAAAGAGATAAATATATTTTGACAACATGACAATGTGTTTGTTTTTTAACTCATAAAGCGTTCTAGTACATAATGAAAGTCAAATTCGCCATTTTAAAATGCATTTATTAAAGTTAGATAAGATAAGATAAAAATATTCTTTATTCACTTAGACATAATAAATATGTACTTATGAATCGTCAATATTTTCCTACCACCCATTCAAGACTTTTTTAACTGACAAGAAGAATGGGCGCAAGAAACTTGCCAGCGTTTCTTAGTTAGGTAACGATATTTACAAAAAAAAAACATATCGTTACTAATACAACAATTGCTTAGTATAAAAATACATCATATTAAACAGTGATTATGTTATGTGTTACATCATGACCATGCATTGCGGTCATTCAAATAATCGTCTACTTTATAGTATCCTTTGCTCATCAGCGACTCTTTAATGTAACATTTAAATTTATGCAATGGTAGTTCAATTATATGCTGTGGAACTTTATTAAAAAAGGCTATGCTTTTCCCCAGAAATGAGGCTCTGGATTTTTCCAGCCTAAACTTGGGAACGACAAGTTTATCTTTATTTCTTGTGTTAAAGCAATGAATATCGCTCTGCATTGCAAATGTATTATAATACTTTTTCACATAGATTATATTTTCATAGATGTATTGTCCTGCAACAGTTAATATGTTTATTTCTTTAAATAGATCTCTTAAAGAATCTCTCGATCGGAGGTTGTACATGGCGCGAATAGCCCTTTTTTGGAGCACGAATATACTGTGGATGTTAGCGGCTGAGCCCCACAACAAAAGGCCGTAGGACATAACACTATGAAAATAACTAAAATAGACTATTCTAGCCGTTTCAATATCGGTTAAGAGCCTTATTTTCTTAACTGCGAATGCGGCCGAACTGAGTCTACTCGCCAAGGCTTCGATATGAGGATCCCATTGTAGTCGCGAGTCTAATATAATACCTAGAAACTTTGTATTGTTAATGAATTCGACCATATCGCCGTCTAGTCTTATATGAAAATCAACTTGTCTTACATTAGGTAACGAAAATTTTAAACACTTAGTTTTCTTTGAGTTTAATGATAAATTATTACTATTAAACCAATGTGACACTTTTGAAAGAGCACTATTCACTTCGTCAGAACAGTCATCACCTCTATCTACTTTAAAGACTAGAGATGTATCATCGGCAAATAGCACTGTCTCACATAAATTCTTCGCGTAGTAAGGAAGGTCATTTATGTATATTAAAAACAACAGCGGGCCCAATATTGATCCTTGGGGTACGCCCATAGTAATGAGAGCTCCGGTAGACTCAGTTTTATTGATAACTACCTTCTGAGTTCTTTCATACAGATATGAATGCATAAGGCTTACTGACATTTCAGAAACACCATAATGTTTTAACTTCCTTAATAGTGTTTGGTGATCAACACAATCGAATGCCTTGGAAAAGTCACAAAAAATAGCGATTACATCCTGCTTGTCCTCCCAGGCATCAAGTACATGTTTTAGAAATGCAACTCCAGCATCAGTTGTACTTTTACCTTTTGAAAAACCAAACTGTTTCTCATGCAGTATACTATTTAATTTAAAATATTCTAAAAGTTGAGCATAAATTAATTTCTCAAATATTTTACTTATTGCTGGTAGTATGGATATAGGTCTAAAATTTGCTGGGTCACTTTTGTCACCAGCTTTAAATAGAGGAATTATTTTACTATTTTTCATTAAACTAGGAAAGACCCCTTTACTTATACATTGGTTAAAAATTATTGCTAATGATGGAGCTATCACATCAATTATTGATTTGATGATACTTGTAGATATGCCCCAGAGATCTTCTGTTTTCTTAATATTTATTGCTTTGAATGCTTTAATAATATCTTCGGTAGTGACATAGCTAAAACTAAATGTTTCCTGGCACTTGTTCACACTAGATTCCATAAGAGAGACAGCGGTGTTGGGGCAAGAATTAAGTCTGCTAGTAGTTTCTAACGGAATTCGAGCAAAGAAACCTTCAAAAGCACTAGCCACCTCAATATCCGATTCAAAAGTCTGATCACTAATTTTTAAGTTAAATGAATTAATTTTGCTTTTTGTTTTGCCAGTCTCTTGGTTTATAATACTCCAGGTAGCTTTTATTTTATTTTCGGATGATTTAATTTTATTTGAAATATACCTAGATTTTGCCAAAGCACATACTTTCCTAAATGTTATTGAATATTTCTTGACATATTCAATGAAGCTAGGATCACAGGAAGTCGTTTTTTGTGCATAGAGTTCAAATAACTTTCTTCTACTATTATAGATACCAGGTGTGGCCCAGTCACTGAACTTCTTACGATCATTACACTTTATAACTTTTTGTTTAAAATTGTTACTAAATTCTTTTTCAACAATATCAAATAATGATTGATAAGAGTTATTAGCGTCAGCAGAAGCTGGCAAACATTGAATTTTATCTTGTACATTATTTCTAAATTTATTAATACCACGTTTCGGTATTGGCCTGCAAATTACTTCGCGTTTAGGAGTAACATTATAGTGCTCAAAAGAAGCTAGTTGTCCACTGTGGTCGGATTTAATAATATTAATTACCGATTTCTCAATTAGGTTACAGTTGGAAAAGATGTTATCTAAGCAAGTAGCCGATGTTGGCGTAATTCGCGTCGGTTCATTAAAAGTGTGAAGCAAATTAAATGATTTAAAAAGGTTAAGGAATTTACTGGAGAGTTGTGCTAATTTAATATCTAAGATGTCTATTTTAAAATCTCCACAAACTACAATTTTTTTATTCTTACGACAGCATATTTTCAAAACATGTAAGTGAGTAACATGAGTGTAACGTGTCTATTAATAAAACGTCATTGAACTTTGTACAATAACTGTCAAGTTGAAAAGTTTTGAAAAGTTTGTTCAAGTTTGTTTTTGCATCTAGAGAATGAAAATTCAGTACATAGGTACTAACTTCTTAATTACAACTTTTTCATGAAAATGCCACTTTGTGCTACGTGCAAAAACTTTGGAATACATATTTTCCCACAGAATGCGGTATTACGAAGTCAGTGGATTAAGGCTTTGCGAATAGATGTTACAAAACATACCATACATAAAAATTAAAAAAAAAAGAAAAGTGGTCGCAGCGACATCTATTGAGCATTATAGAACCTACTGGAAAACTTCTCATTGACTGATGGTTGCATGACCGTCTAATGTACGCCTTACTACAGACATACTATTTTCTTTGCTATTTTCTATTAGGTACTTTTTCGTTTACTTCTGTAGAAAAAGTCAGGTCGCTATAGTGAGGTAGCGCCATCTAGTACAATTTTTTGAACTAACGTTGAAACGTCAAAAAAAACTCATTTTCGTGTATTTTTCATTGACTAAAACCAAGGATATTTGGATTACGATAAGACAGATGTTTGGGATTTTATTTGACACAGTAAAATATCACTAATAAAAAAAACGGCCGGAAGCACTAGATAAATAACTGTAAAACAATATAAATTTTTCCAAATTTTAAGTAGGTACTTATGATTTGCGAGTAATCCATAATTAAAAATGGGTAATAATTTTTCCAACTGTTATTTACACATTTGGTATGTTATTACGATCAGTTGAAAAATTATTTGAGCTGTTATTTAATTTTCGGGTGATTGTAAATTTACTACAGCAGTAAAACACGAATAGTAATAAAAAGAAAATTTTGCGGTTATAATTCATCCTACAATGGAGGCTCTAAAACTATTCAAGCAGTGTAATAAATGAATGGCCAGTAAAATGATGGAATGGGCAGTTAGATACATAGTTTAGCAGTTGGATACATAGTTCGGCAGTTCAAGGTGAGCATATTAGATATTATTTCTAGATTTTTCACTCTTTTATTTTACCTATAAGTTAGAAGGGGGAGTAGGCTCACATTTTTCCGCTAACCGGAAAAGAATTACTTTGAGAAAAAATGGTTTGGGAAACCTTTAAAGTCCTATCTATAAACACCCTACTCGTATTATGTTTAACAAATATAAAAAATAGTTTCAGTTCCATGTATGGGGACCATCCATTTTTTTTTTATTTGGTATAAAAATCGTAATGCGGTTTACAGAATCCATCTTACCTACCAAGTTTGAACAGTGTAGTCTTAAAAGATTCGGAATAAAGTGGCTGTGACATATATACGGACGGACGGACGGACATACAAAAATAAACAAGGTGTACATTTTACCGCCTTATTTTTTAAGTACTGTTTAGAATGAGATTTTCTTATCGATTACTTCCTATTTTCTAACTGACCACTAAGAACTGCCCATTCAGTTATATTACTGCTCAATATTTATTTAACTGCTTATTTCAGTATTTCTTACTAATCATTTATATTTAGTTTACTGCTCAGTCTTTTCTGCTGAACTTGTTATTATACATGCATTTTGTAATTTTAAACTCACCAAATTCTACAATTTACAACTGCAACTTTAAATCAATGCCATTTAAAATACCCTATTTTGGGGAATCCCACCCTTAGGTTAAAAGTTTTGGTATTTATTGGGTTTAAACCCAAAACACCCAAAACACCGGTTTTTTACCCTCCTGGGTTTAAAACCCGGGTAGGTGGATTGCGATCTGTAGCCTCATACCACAGAATAAATAATAGTACCCCATACTATTGAAACAAACATTTCAAAAGCCAATTATTAAGTATGTCAATTATTGAATCAGTAAACCATATCGCCTTGCAAAAAAGTCGTTAAGGCCTCTACAGACCAAAACCCACCGGCCCGCCCCGGCGGGGCGCCGCCGCCGGCTCGTTTATATAATGTCCATTCGCTTAGATAGTGTCGCTCTGCCACAATGCCGTGCGGGTGTACCGACACTATCTAATAGTACTAGGTCTTATGGAAAAAAAGCTGTACTTTGTGATAAAGGAAAGCCGCTTTGCACAGTGATACTAAGGACAAAAATAATCGATTTCACCCGCAGCAGCGAAAGTTTCATCCCTTAGGAACATAGGTGGCGCCACTTCTTTAAAAAAATAATTAAAAAATTCTACAAGCCAAACCACTGCACCGATTTTGATAAAGTAGGTGTCAAATAAAAGATAATTACATAATCTATCAAAGAAAAAATACATTGTAAAATAATATATTTAAAAATGCTTTGCTTGGAAGAATATTGAGAAATGTGTCGGATTTTACTTAATTTAAAAAAATAATTATTCCGTGGGGTATCTTTTTATCCACAAATATTGTTGACAATTTAATAGAGTATTTGATAAGAAAAACTGCTTGTCGATATCTTTAATAATTATGGAGATATAAGATTACTAATGAGGGCAGTAATTGCTCGGGCGGGCGCACCGATTTCAATGATCTAAGTATGTATGAAACGACATTTTTTGTCTTTATGCATATTGCATATTTCTTATATGCATTTTAAATATATTTTAAAAAGTATGTGAAAGTTTATTTTTGTGAAGTTTAAAAAAATACTTATGTCAGAAGTTTTACTTTAGAAATAGGTACCTAATGCAAGTAAAATACATAACAAAATAATTTTATTTAATCATAATCTTCTTTTAAACCGACGATGGTACTGTTTTAACTGAAAAAGAAACAAAATCTTATTATTTAGTGCAAAATGCAATAGTTTAATGATTTTAATTTAGATAAGTATCAACTCAATGATAAAGGTAATTGTTAAATTTTATTGGAAATAATTTTGAATTGTGTATCTTTTATGCATTAACCTTGGATTTTCACAGCCACTATTACAAAATTTACACTGTAGAGTACATAGTAGGCCGATGCATCGACAGCTACCAGCGCATAGTATTGCAGGAAGTTCTGTACCCGCAATAGTCGAGAAGGTTTAATTTTGACCCTACTAAATCGGCGTAGCAGTGAACCATTTAGGAGTCCATCCCCCTTGTGAATTTTTGTGCCATTCCCAAGAAGATGGACATGGAATTGAGGCTCTTAAATTCAAAGCGTTACCCCATATACGGTCTGCTTGGTAAGCTGCACGCCGCAAGGCATGTTTGTTGAGTGCGGCTAATGTTGGGAGTAGGCTTGTCACTAGCCTATTTTTGCCGGCAAACATGTCTTTGCTTACAGCATTGACACTGTTTGAGCATCATATAATTTGCAAGTAAATTTCAAAACAATCTAACAATTATTTATATGCATATATACTTTCCTCTTTTAAGCATGAAATCCGTTCCAATTGAGCCATTGCCTCTTTGGAGAGGGTATCTGGTGGAAAGCATTGCTATTAATTTTTTTGGTTTCAAATTCCTCGATGGATTTTCTCACACTTTTTTTTTGGACACAAAAATAGGCTAGTGACAATGACAAGCCTTCCCCCGACATTAGCCGCATTCAACAAACATGCCTTGCGTGCAGCTTACCAAGCAGGCGATATATGGGGTAACGCTTTGAATTTAAGAGCCCCAATTCCATGTCCAGCTTCTTGGGGATGGCACAAAATTTCACAAGCGGGATGGACTCCTAAATGGTTCACTGCTACGCCGATTTGGTCAGGTCAGAGTTAAACCTTCTCGATCATTGCGGGTGCAGATCTTTCTGCAATAGGTACTGTAAGGACCTAAGTCCCTCTCTTACTTCACAGGTATTTCAATAAAACTCTTTCTTCAGGATACTGGGCTTGTATTTCTTTTTCTTCTATATCACTAAATACATTTATAGTATGATAATTAAATCATATTTTTTATGGACCTTCTATTTTTATTCACCGCTTAGTATATGACTGCGTCAAATCTCTCTTTCATTTTTAAACTCATATTTTTAAAGATTGATTTTGATTAATTGCAAAGCAGTTTCTATTCCTTTTTAAAAAGCTAACTGCCCACAGCCTACAATTTCATCTAACGGCTGTGTTTACATACACTACAATCATTCCCCCCTCCATTAAAAAAAAATTTTTTTTCATCGGAGAAAAATTTTTTTTTCAACAGGTGACAACCCTAAGAAAAAATTTCGGTCATACATAAGGCATGACCCTCAAAATACATACCTAACTACACTTAAGGTGTAGATCCTAACCCCAAACTCCTATCCACACTTAAGGCGTAGACCCTACTTAACCAATAACCTTTCCACACTTAAGGTGCAGACCCTACTTAAATAATAATTACAAGTTCCAGTACATTTTGGATCGCGACTTAAAATTTAAACTAGCTAAGACCAGAGACGGAATTATAAACCATAGAACCATGGAAACATGACCCAGCTAGGATCTAGCTTCTCGAACGATCATCATTCGATAAACTATCTGGCAAAAAAAACTGGTCTAAAAATTTACCAGAGGTACCATGATTCCGTTATCTATTATCAGTACACCTTCTCCTTTGCCAATTATTACAATTACATCACCAAATCGTGATCTACTTCCACTGAATAGAAATAATCCAAAATTAACGCAGGCAAAGACAGAAGAAAAATTATCTTTTTCAAATGCAGAAAATAACACATATGTAATCAAGACGATAAAAATACAACCGGATACTAAAGCTTCTTAAAGAATAAAATTGTAACATATCATTTTTTTTATATGTTACATTTACAATAAGCTTTGATAGTACCAACCTTCATTTCTGCTTTTATCCTATATTTTGTACCTTTACACAACACAGTTTTTATACATCCCTTATTGCAAAGTACATACATTCTCATTTACTCAATTCCAAGCAATAATTGCTAATTTTTACATCAGCTTAGGTACACTTAAATTTGTCAACAAACATCTATCACGTCTGACGTTTGACATTTTAATTTTATCAGAGTAAACATCATAATTTTTGAACCATTGGCTCAATCTTGTGAAGAATAGCAGAACTATTTCCACGAGCAATTATCCAGAGATATACGTCTTCTCATTCTTGCATGGATGTCCAGCTATTTCCATCTCTTTTTCTTATAAAGACACCTTGCGTTGAGATTCCACACTTCATCAAACTTTAGCGCCATCTGGTGTCAAGTTGTGGCAAAGTCTGTCGCGCGTATATTGCCATCTCTCTTACACCTAAAGGCATAACTATCCTGTCATCTCGTTCATGCAACAGCACCAGAACTGACATCTGGCGTAGAGTAGCTTCCTTGCTTTCATAATTGAACTTCTACATATTGAGTCTAGATTATCTATGGTACCTAAAAACTTTTATCAATAACTTTATGAATATCTAATCTACAGTGGGAGTAATTAGTTATTTAGAATCTACAAATCTTCCTTTATTTGATTTTATATAATTGTTCATTTATCTTTAGCTAATTTTCTTAACCATAGACTATATTCGGATCATTCTAGAAATGTACAAGTGAGCGTTGTCTATGCTACTGACTTTGGAAAATTCGAGATTTATGGTAAAGCAAAATGAGTTAAAAACAAGATTCTAGAAAAATCGTGGCAGAACATATAAATAGGGCCCATCTCGCCCCAGTGTTTTTTTTCTCTCTCTGAACCTCTACTTAACTGACTGTGAAAAAGTCACTGTGAACTGTTATTGCATAGACATTTTTGATAATTGTGATACCTACGTAGTTTATCCCTGATAAACCTCGCTAATTGCGTCCTAAGCTGCATCATTGTGTGAACACTGCAATTTTCTTCATTGGTCCTCGATCTTCAGCGTCCGGGTAAGTCGATCTGCTAAACGGCAAACATATTACCAACATCTCTATATGTCACTGCTTTGGCATAACGCTGTGTTTTTTCTCCTCCTCGACAGTTCTTATTCTTGACTGGACTACCTGTCCGGAGCGAGCACCTGCGAAGCTATTACGATACCAGCGAGCCCTCGTTCGCTGACCTTGGGCCTTGAGTGACCGGCGCTCGGAAGTCTCCTCGGCATACAAATCTCAGGTGTAATCGTTCCTACATTTACCTCTTACTATATCTCTTCCTACTCTCTTCGTTTATGAGTTGTCCATAAGCGTGGCGCCCAGTAATCATCTCTAATCTTCTCTTCTCTCATAAGTTTAACTTAACTATATATATATATATAAGCACCACCTATCTTCCTTTTAATTTGTAACCCTCCTAACTTAATTCAAACTGTACTTGTGTATTTAATAACAATCCATATCTAGTCTGACACATTGTAAACCTAATTTAAGGATAGCGATAGTCTAAGACTTCTATTCATATAAATTTCTCTTGAAACTTTACTTGTTTAGCTTTAATTTCATTACTTGTCTATGTAATCTTCAACTCAGTGAGAATACTGTAATTTAAGTCCCTCTGACAGTGCAACAAGTGAGCTGCAAAGTAAATTGTTATCCCCACGCCCTGTATTTCTTATAAAGAACCTGATTTTTTATGTAATACAAATAAAACTCCATATTTCATTATATTTTAATTTATTTTATTTCATCTCTAAACCTACAGCTAAAAATATTAGTTACATTTAGCGCCCAACGTAGTTTGCACTCAATTCTTTGTTGACAGTTTCTCACTGGGTTTCGACCTCTTTTATATTTATTTGCTGTATCTCTCTCTCAAATTGTACCTATATCAATTTCAGTGATGGAGCATACTGCGTTCTCCGGTCTCCTCAAGGACGAGGTCAGCTACGAGCTCAACCTGCGGGGAGTGGAACACGAGCGTGGTGCTACAGCGGAGACGTTGGCTGCCCTGCTGGAGAAGGCTGAACCGGCCGCTGCAGAGGTCGAGGACAAATTTATTGGTTCCCTTGATACGGGAACAGAAATAGAGGTATGTGCACGGAAGTTGGCCGAACTAAGCGCTCTTGTCCCCAAGTATTCTACCACTACACATTTCCAAAAATGCTGGGCAAGGTTGACTCACCTTATAGACCGACTAGACAGACTGACCGGGCAGACCAGGGAGCAAAGGCGTATCAAATCTTCGTCACTGGAGGAGTTATACAAACTCCGCTTTTGGATGTCTAATAATCCACCGCGCAGTAGAGGTCCCTCCCCGTCAAAACAACACCTACATCCGACTGCTTCCCGTGATGAAGAAAACCGCATCACAGACGTTCGGAAGAACGGTGTCGATGGGGATGTACACTCTGAGGGAGCATCTATCCCTGTCCCTCCTCCTCATCCCTCTCACTCCTCTCCTTTTAGAAATTCTCCTATATTGAAGTGGGGTGTAACTTTTGACGGACACACCTGTGTCTTAGAATTTATTACTAAAATTAAAGAATTAGCTGCCTCCTGCTCTGCCCAAGACCATGAACTGCTCTCAAACTTCTCACATCTGCTTACTGGCGATGCATTGGTGTGGTTCCGCGGTTACAGGGACAATATAACTTCTATGTCTCAACTTTTTGATTATCTAAAAGAGGAATTTATACCTGTTGATTATGACAGACGACTTCTACTGCAAATAAAAGGCAGATTGCAAGATAAATCTGAAGACATAAAAATTTATATCAATCTCATGCTTTATGAGATGTCTAAACTATCTAAACCACTCTCTGAAACTGAGAATTTGGAAATAATATTATCAAATATGAACACTTTTTATATTGCAAAATTAGCTCTCCATGATTTCTCTTCGACTGCGGAACTCAAATCAGTGTGCTCCAGGCTAGACATAGCAAAGTACAGATGTGAGAATAGAGGTGCCTTAAATTCTGGCGGTACTGCTATTGTTCCGGGTTTCACAGTGAAATCTAATCTTACTAAATCAGTAAATCAACAATTTATTAAACAAAAACCATTTTCGGGAAATGTTGCTACCATCTCCCATAATGCTAATAATTCCGCTATGCTACAAAAAGATAGTGTCACTTGTTTAAAGTGTAGTGGCAAACATCACTATTCAAAGTGTAATGTATACAATACACCTATATGTTTTAAATGTAAAAAACCTAATGTGCTTACTCGCGACTGTACTTGTTCAAAAAACTGAATGAGCGGTCAGTAGCATGTTCTCTCTCTCTTAAAACTAAACCTTCTGAACTAACTAAACATACTACTGACCAGGAATGGCAGGAATATCTAATTTTCCTAAAAAACTTTTTCTCCTCTCAGAAGATAGCTCCACTTTTTGAGTCAAACTTGCCTGACAACCGAGCGTTTATCAAAGTCAACATTTTGGGAACAGAGTGCTTGGCCTTGGCCGATTCTGGTGCATCAACTTCTATACTCAGCAATGATGCGCTAGGGACGCTTAGGGAATTAGGTCTACAGACTCATCTTCAGCCATCTTTTAAAACTCTTAAAGTTGGCAATAACGCTAAACTTAATATTTTGGGTTCCATTTACGATACCTATTACTTACAAGTCGAATCTAAGACTAATTACTCTCAATGTGTGCACAGATATCAACAGTCCTCTTATTTTAGGTGTAAATTTTCTTAGGGCATTTAACCTATGTCAGGATATTCTGGAATATATGACCGACTCTCAGTGTACTTCTGCTTTCAACTCTTTAATTGACACAAACACACACTTACATGCTTATGAGGATCTGTCGGTTGTACAAAAATCTCAGATTGATAACATTATCACTGATTTTAAAAATATTTCTGCTGATTCTAACAACTTAGGTCTCTCTGATCTTGAAGAACATGTCATTGACACTGGTGATCATCCCCCAGTGAAACAAAAATACTACCCTATACCAGTTCACTATAAACAGCGGGTCGAGGCTGAAATTAATGATATGTTAAGAATGGGTATTATTGAAAAAAGTAATTCACCTTGGAATTCCCCTCTCTTAGTAGTTCCCAAACCTGACGGAGACTTAAGGATCTGCCTAGACAGTAGAAAACTTAGTAGTGTCACCAAAATATATTCATATCCTATGCCACGTATCCAAGACATACTTGATTCTCTTAATAATGCTGAATTTCTAAGCTCTATTGACCTGAAAAGCTCATTTTTTCAAATTAATTTACACCCAGACTCGCGGGAGAAGACTAGTTTCTCCATTCCTGGGGTTGGGGCTTTCCAATTTTGCCGCATGCCTTTCGGACTTGTCAATGCATCTGCTAGAATGATGAGACTTATGGATAAAGTCTTTGGACCAGAGTTTGCTGGCCGTCTTTTTTTACCTACGTTGATGACGTAATACTGGTCAGTAATTCATATGACGAACACGTCGATTTATTGAAGCGTGTCTATCAACGTTTAAAAGAAGTAGGTCTCACCATCAATTTTGATAAGTCAGTTTTCTGCAGATCTTCCCTTAAGTTTCTAGGGTTCATCGTCGACCGACACGGACTACGCACTGACAGTGACAAGGTTAAGGCCATTTTGGAATACCCTTCCCTACTAACCAAAAAGAAGTCAGACGTTTTCTAGGCATGGCGTCATGGTATAGGCGTTTTATCCAAAACTTTTCTTTAGTAACTGCTCCTATAAACAACCTAATTAAAAAACAGCCCAAGGGCAAAGCTTTTAGTTTTCCGCAGGAAGCTCTCCTTGCCTTCAACGAGATTAAGCAACGTTTGGTATCTGCACCCATTCTCTCTATACCTAAATTTGATAAGCCTTTTATCATCTCTACCGATGCCTCTGATTTAGGTCTCGGTTGTGTCCTCTCTCAAAAGGACGACGAGGGTAAAGAACATCCTGTCGCCTTCGCTAGCCGTTCTCTTACTAAACCAGAAAGAAACCATGCCACTACTGAAAAGGAACTAAATGCTTTAATCTTTGCTCTAGAAAAATTTAGGTGTTATATTGAAGGCTCTCCCTTCCCCACTACGGTTTATACAGATCATAGTAGTCTGAAATGGCTTGTCAGTCTTAAATCTCCTACAGGAAGATTGGCGAGATGGGCAGTCCGGCTTTCTCAATTTAATCTTAAAATTGAGTATCGTAGGGGCTCTGATAATGCCTTGGCCGACGCTCTTTCTCGTTCATTTCCCGTAAATGTCACTTCTGATGACGATCCATCTCGAAACTCCCCTTCTTCTTCTTCTACTACCAAAGACTCTTGGTACCTCAAGAAAGTACAAGACGTCAAATCTTCTCCCCACAAGTTCTCTGATTGGAAACTAATTTCTGATCGTCTCTATAAAAGGATGAAAAATTCCAACCCTCTCTCTGCTGACTGTGAGTGGAAACTCGTGGTTCCTTTCGAATCGCGGCATGACGTCATAGCTAAATGTCATGATCACCCGAGTGCAGCCCATTTAGGCATCTTTAAGACTTTGAAACGTCTCACTCAATCTTATTATTGGCCATCTCTACACAGAGATGTCAAGAAATACATCAAAAATTGTCAAGTTTGCTTGGCGTATAAGAGCACGAATGAAGGTCCCCCAGGCATCATGAAAAATCCCAAACAGGTCCAACGTCCCTTCCAAATGATATCTACAGACATAATGGGTCCCTTACCTCGATCTTATCAGGGCTACAAATTCATTCTAGTAGTTACTGACGTTTTCACTAAGTATACATGCATATTTCCTATGAGGAACTCACTTGCCAAGACAGTAGTTTCCATTATTGAAAACAATATATTTATGAAATATGGGATTCCTCAAACAATTGTCATGGACAACGGTCCCCAGTATATCTCTAATGCCATGAAGGATTTAGTTGCGAAGTATAAAGTTCCTAATTCTTTTTATAACTGTAGGTTCCTGCCACAAAACAACCCTTCTGAAAGGACTAATCGTGTCATTGTCACTGCCATATCTTCCTATGTAGGTACAGACCACAGAAAATGGGCTGAAGAATTACCAAAAATTGAGTTTGCAATCAACACAGCCGTTAGTGAATCCACTGGTTTTAGCCCGTATTTTCTAAATCATGGCCGCGAAGCTGTACTCTCTGATGACTGGTACCCTAACTCTCCACTTAAAGAAGAAGATATTTTGTTTACCGACAGGACTTCATACTCATCTACTCTACCTCATCTTAAAGACATTTTTATTAAAGTAAACTTGAACATGTCCAAAGCCTACTCCAAATATAAAATTCATTACAACAAAAATAGGCGTGATATTGAATATCAGGAGGGCCAGACTGTATGGAAGAAAGAATATCCACTTTCTGATGCTAGCAAATTTTTCACTGCAAAACTTGCTCCTAAATTCACTAAATGTATTGTGAAAAAGAAGATCTCTCCTCTTACATACATTCTGAAGGACTTTCACACATCCAAGGATTTAGGCACTTGGCACATTAAGGACATTTTAAAATCTGTACCTATATAACTACACCTATCTTTTGCTTATTTCATTTTATTTATGTATGTGATTATCTATAAGTATTTTTATCTTTTCTCTCTTGCTCTGCATCTAGGTACTATCTCCTATTTACCTTATCCGTATGGTTGCCGGAGAAAGAATAGTACCATCGCTCTCCCCTTGCGCGTCGTAAGAGCCGACCAAAAGTCCCACTTTCCCATCCTACATTGTCCCTCATCATGACACCCATTCCCTAACCTTATCCGTATGGTTACCGGAGAAAGAATAGTACCATCGCTCTCCCCTTGCGCGTCGTAAGAGCCGACCAAAAGTCCCATTTTCCCATCCCACATTTTTCCTCATCTTCATACCCATTCCCAAACCCTATTATATATTCTTTTATGTACTCTATTTTTTTTGTATGGTTTTTATTATATATACTTTAAGTTTATAGTATCTAGTTTATTCTATGGGACGGCTGGTAATCCCATTAATGAAAAATCAAAAGCCTTACTACTCAGAGCGGATTGTAACTCTGTATAAATATGCCTTAAGGTGCATGTAGTCGTGAAACGATCATTTTTGAGGCCCTAAAACTCTTAAATTAGCCTACTGATGAATCCAGAATTAATATATATTAAATTATGATATATAAACTTCAATCTGAGCATTTAAAAAAAACATAGTCTTTAAGATACTATTTAAAAAAAACATTGAAATGAAGCTGTTTTCAACTTCAAATACGCTACTGCTTCTAAATTACAAGTGATATTTTCTTTTTTCTTTCAGGAAGAGATTGCTAACTTGTTTAACTTAAAACTGAGCATTTTTCGTTTTAAAATAATACATAGTTTTGACGAAACGTGTGTTTAAGCTGTTTTTGTGCGGGTAGCGGGCGGGAAAATTAGGCCACTTTTCTATGGCCAAGGTCGTTGGCGATACCACGGGCCTTAACGACAACAGATTATTCTTATCACACTAGTATATTATACTCATCTATATATCAGAGCGGCTGCGACTCTTAAAATAGGCCATCGGCACTCCATTTATTTATGTATATCCATATTTATCTAGTATACGCACACCTTAAATTTTCGGCAAGGGCGCATGGTACATAGGCCAGAAGTAAGACCCACCGTCGATATCAATTATCTGTATCGTTTATGTATTCCGTTTATTTATATAACTTATTTGTTTACAGCTGGCATGTAGTATACGTATATAGATTTTTTTGTTTTTGTTTTGTTTCCTTTTGCCCTTTCCTTTCCTTACTTGATTCCCAACCTACGACTTTCCTTACTTTCCCACTCTACTATACCGTGCTATCCATTCCTTCTTTCTCTATACAACCTTTTCTTTTTCTACACAACTTTCCTTTCTCTACAATTTTTTTCTCCTCTTGCTCTATTCTTGTTTTATCCATTCCCTTCATGCTTCCTCACGCTTTCGCTTTCTTTCTTTACTGTGTGGGGATAGTGACCTGTCCTTCACTCACCTCATCCCAGTTCCTTTTTTTTATTTTTTATTTTTTTCTCAACTAATGACGTATTGTAACATATCATTTTTTTAATATGTTACATTTACAATAAGCTTTGATAGTACCAACCTTCATTTCTGCTTTAATCCTATATTTTGTACCTTTACACAACACAGTTTTTATACATCCCTTATTGCAAAGTACATACATTCTCATTTACTCAATTCCAAGCAATAATTGCTAATTTTTACATCAGCTTAGGTACACTTAAGTTTTTCAACAAACATCTATCACGTCTGACGTTTGACATTTTAATTTTATCAGAGTAAACATCATAATTTTTGAACCATTGGCTCAATCTTGTGAGGAATAGCAGAACTATTTCCACGAGCAATTATCCAGAGATATACGTCTTCTCATTCTTGCATGGATGTCCAGCTATTTCCATCTCTTTTTCTTATAAAGACACCTTGCGTTGAGATTCCACACTTCATCAAACTTTAGCGCCATCTGGTGTCAAGTTGTGGCAAAGTCTGTCGCGCGTATATTGCCATCTCTCTTACACCTAAAGGCATAACTATCCTGTCATCTCGTTCATGCAACAGCACCAGAACTGACATCTGGCGTAGAGTAGCTTCCTTGCTTTCATAATTGAACTTCTACAGTCTAGATTATCTATGGTACCTAAAAACTTTTATCAATAACTTTATGAATATCTAATCTACAGTGGGAGTAATTAATAAATAAATAAAAAAAAAAAAAAAATGTTTATTCAGTTACTTAGGATAAATACAATCAATCAGTGGCAGGGGTCTCCTTGTAAGTTAAACCCGTGTTAGGAGGCCCCGCTCCTTCTTAAGATTACAACTCGTAACATTTATTATTCATCCAAGTAGGTAACAACAAAACTTACTAAGAGAAAAACAAAAAAAAGAAAAACAGGTTAAGTACATTAAAATATTGGTATCTTATATCTATTTTCTTTTATGAAAAAAGATTAAGCTTTTATTATATTAATATTAAATTTTATGAGTGCGTATTATTTATGGGTAGTTGTGTGTGTGTGTATGTGTTTGCGTGTGTTTGTGTAGGTATATGTGTGTTTGTATGTAAGTGTGTGTATGGTGTTTGCATTTTTGTTTGAATCATGTGGTTGTGTTGTGTGCCCTAAATAGTTTTGTATGTAGCTAAGCATTTTATATGTAATTGTACTGTAAGTAAACAGTAAGTGTAAATTAAGTATTATAAATATTTTCAACATTCATGTAGCCCTTAGAAAAACATTTGTAAATACAATTTATTTAAGGATGGGATACATCGAAATATATAGTAAGTACTAAACAAGATGAGATACTATGCATCTTAATACAATCGTCCGCAAACCATGTCTTCTATGTCCGTATAGTTTTTAGTCTTTAACCAATTTAAAATGGTGCTCCTGCAAATCTGCAAAGTCTGTGCGTGAAAATTAAGAATTTTATTAATTTTGTTATAAATATGTGCTGATTGTGAGATGTACTGCCTATTCGCGTAAGCAGACTTAGCATAAGGAACAGGAGCTACACTCAAAATTCTTCTTTTATTTTGTTTTCTTGAGTTAAATGGTAGGTTTTTATGTAGTTTTAAGATCACGTGTAAAATGTAAAGTTTCCTTACTGATAGGAGGTCACAATGAGAGTATAGGCTATCGGTTGGGAATCTTTAAGGCTTAAAATAAGTTACTTTAAGCAAAGACCTTTGCGCTCGCTCCAATTCCAAAAAATTTTCTTTTGTGGCTCCGCCCCAGATTGGGATGCAGTAGCAGAGGACCGATTGAGCCAAAGAAGTGTAAACTTGTTTTAATAAATCTATATCAGCTACGTGTCTTAAAGTTTTGAAGACCCATGAGAGTTTTCGAATTCTTAATAAGTCAATAATATGTGCATGCCAAGTAAGCCGTTGGTCAACCATTACACCAAGATACTTAATTTTAGCTATTTTATCTATCATGTCACATTGGCAGTTTTTGTTAGTAAAGTTGTTACAAGAGTGGATTTTAATATTATATGTAGAATCAGGTTGTGTACTGTCATACTTTGTGAAGCAAATATATTTGGTTTTAGATGCATTTAAAGTTAATAGATTACTATCAAGCCATTCGGCTATTTGGGCAAGACCCTTTTGAGCAATGGTATGTGCATCATCCCACGTTGAGCCTATGAAAACTACAGCAGTATCATCTGCATAAGAAAAGGTTTTGGCACTAGGTATGTGTAAATTACAAAGGTTATTGATGTAAATTAAGAAGAGTGTAGGTCCTAGCACGCTTCCCTGAGGGACTCCATATGGTGATGTCTACAGGCTTGCTAATGTGGTCACCGATTTTAACACATTGCTTGCGATCATGCAAGTAATCACAAAGCAACGACAGAGGAGTACCCCTAATACCTAACGATTCTAATTTATTTATGAGTATGGGGATGGATGTAACGGCTGCCATTTTTACTTACTTCTTTCATTGTTTTATCCATAATAATCGCACCAACTATTAATTTTATGAAAAAATCATTACAATTATAAACAAATATGGTATATTCAGTTCTATTGTATTTATGTGATAGGAGCTGTCAATGTCAGATGCCACTCAGCTGTCGGTTTGTTTGCGATGTTCCGAAGTAACAGCTATAAACAGCCGCGCGGTCCGTGGCAGCCTGTGATCTGTATGCGGAATACTTTGATTGTAGTTTCGTGCATATTTATATTGCATTTCTTAACGTAACAACATAAATAGTCTATTGGAAGCAATTTTGTCTTACACGCGCCATAGATTTTTACTAAATTAATCTTCCATATAATTCTGAAATCTTCGCGACGTAATTAGTCGGTGCCTTGGCTGTATGATTAAAATCCAATGACAAGTTGAATCTATCTATGCAAAAAAAATTATAAACCTACTTACAGCCGGAATGTTCTGGAAGATTTTTAGTATATATAGGAGAATTCGCTAAAGATTTACCTTTTTCTGGTTCTTCGCCCCAACATAATTGGGGTCGTATCTCCGGGCAACATTTCCCCGAGTCTCACCGGTACCTACCTGCTCCGGTCTACCTACACGCCGTGTACCTGCCTTCTACGTGTCGCTCTCCACCTGCTCCTGCGCACCTAACCGCCAGGAACCTGCTCTGCTCCGGTCTACCCCGGACCAGACCCCGCTGCCTCTAGGCTACAGCGACTTCCCCCCTCTTTACGAAGTCCCCAAGTTAAGTCCTCCCAACTTGCTCCTTGCACTGATCCCCGAGCGACAGAACCCACGGTCTAATAGTGAAAAATCGTATTATACACTTAATTTCATATACCCTCTTTTATTTCTGACTCATGCTCTCCGGCTCCTCCAGCCAGGAGCGTTTCAGTGGCGCCCAGCTCATTTCAGGCTCGCTTGGTGATCAGTGCTTTATTAATTTATTTATTTTTTGTGCTTCGTATGTGGGTACCTATTTTTTTTTTATCCGAGTTTGTGTAATGAACGGCTAACCGTGGTGATTTAACTGTAATATTTTCTTTAAATATCAGCCTTTCCTTGGTTCTAAACCAGGAAGCCTGTGATTTTTATTTTAACCGACTTAAAAAAAAAGGAGGTTACTTACCTTTCCTTATAATATTTTTTTTTTTTACTTTTTTAACTTAAAGCCCTTGATATTCATTTAACCTACTTCAAACAAGGAGGTTATTTACCTTCTTCATTTAAATTGTATTTTTTTTAAATTGAACTTACAACTGTTATAGTTACCCACATACCCCTTTTGTTACTTAAGTAGGTTGCACTTGAGTAGGCTCGTCGCGCAATAGACTCACCTTACGTACTTAAATATGGCTGTGCGTAGGATAAATTTTCTTTCCTTACAAAAGTCGGAACTTAAATACGAAGTCGGACTTCGCGGAGAAACACCGGCTGATAACGTGGCCGATTTAAGGAAGCAAATTACAAAGATCTCTAAAGAACTTCCTTCTGAGGAGATTTTAGCCTCGCACTTGTCTTCTGCTGACGACTTAGACGGCATCTCAGCCGCATTAAACAAATCCAATAAAAACCTAGAATTATTAAAATCTAAATTTGATAGAGGTGTTTATTTGAGAACGGAGGTTATTCCTAACCACGTTTTTCATCGGCTCGGTAGAGTTGATGCGGCCGAGGACGCGTTATTATTGGGTGCCCTTGCTGAATGCAAGCGCGGCTTGAAAGCTCAAGACAAGGAATTGTCCACTTTAAAACCTAGGGAGACACCTGTCTCAGGCGCGAATGCGGGTGACCCTTTGCTCCCCGGTCCTTCTACTTCCAGCCGAGAGCAAGTCAACGCGACGGAGTCTATTATTAATGTAACTGTCGATCGGGCACTTTCCGATTTCACTAAACTTAAATTCAACGGGAAAACTTGTGTTGTTTCCTTTATTCAAAAGGTTGACGAGTTTGTCACAGCTAGGGGCATAGATTATAGTAGGGTTTTGTCGTTTGGTTACGAAATTTTTACCGACGACGCCTTGTATTGGTTTCGTTGTGCCAGGCCAAAATCAATTCCTGGGGAGAGTTAGTAGCCTTGCTGAAGGCTGATTTTCTTCCGAAAAACTATGACTCTCAATTTAAATCGGATATTAGAGCTCGTACCCAGGGTGTTAACGAACCAATTGCTATATATCTTTACGTAATGGAGGTTATGTTTTCTCGCCTCACAAAACCAATATCAGAGGAAGATAAATTAGAAATTTTACTTACTGTTCGGAAAAGATCGACGTTTCTGAACGCATTTATAATGTCACGTCAAATTGACATTTAGCTGTCACTTGAAGTTGACAGTGACACTTGATTGAAATTCTTGTTAGAAAATGTCGGATTAATTTTGCTGAATTTGTTAAAAATCGCTCGCGTTGAATGTGCCTGGCATATCGAGTTTTGAATACATCTTAAATTATCTATGTGATCCCGTTTTGTACGACCAAGGTTTTGATGCCATCTCTGGAGTGGCCGGTCGCGGATGCTTTGAAAGATAACCTTTTCTACCACACGCGTTTGTTGTCGGGACAATCTATCGTAATAAAAAAAGCTCCCACGTGTGTGTCTTTGTGTATCTATTGTTGAAACGCCCAGTGTCTTGTGAACGCTGTTATTTGTGTTGTGAGTGAGGTCACTAATTGGTAAGGTCTGCAGAAGAAGACGAAGAAAGGACCCCAGGAGCGCGCGCGCTCCCTGACACCACCTCTGTCTCCACTGCCCAGGACCACAGACAGTATGTAAAATCTACCTTACTTCACAATATAGATTAAGCGCTGTGTATCGCAGTTCAATTGTTCAGTTACATCCCGGCTGAAACCAAGATTTGTCCGGAGTCTATACTCATGATAGCCTTCCACTGCGCCAATGCCGGCTCCGCGGTATAGGCAGGGGTGTACTGAACATTTCTTGGTAGCCAAGAGCGTAGCTTGAAGGCCTGAGAGGCCCACGCAAAAACTTTGTATTAATCAGTGCCGCGTTGATGACCCAGTCTGGTCCGGACTAGATTAATTTGTACTTGTAAATGGTAATTAACTTGCATTTGAAAAGTAAAGGGCATTCCTTTGTTATTGGTTCCATGTCTTGTAATTAATTGTCATGTATTGAGGTTCCAAAATGTAAACAGATGCCTTTCTTTGTTCATAATAATTATTATTTAGTTTTGTCAGCAAATTTGAGTTGTGAATATTGACAAGTTTGTTGCTAAATAATAGCTAATAAAAGGTTAGCTAATAAGTTTGCACTCAATACTTAGTGAAACTTAAATGATTTAAGACATTGTTTACACATTGAAACTCATTGAAACTTGTGCCTTGAAATAATTGAAATTGACTTGTTGTTGTGTTGATATCCAAGTGAATTTCAATGGTCAGTGATTTGTTTGAACTGAATAACCTTTGACTTATAAAGTCAAAGTTAGTTTGTGTCTAAGTTATAACCTCTTGAGAGTTAGAGTTGTAATTATATACTTGAGTTTTGTTGTTTTCTGATAACCTCCAAATATTTAAGAGTTTGTGTCATTATAAATACTTTGTTGTTGTAATATTGGAATTTTGTGGTTATCAATAACCTCAAAATATTGGAGATTTTGTGTTATAGTGAATATTTTGAATTTGTTGTTTTTGTTGATAAATTTGTGACGTTACAATGACGGCCTCCTCTGCTAAAGCCAAAATACGTTCTGAGTTACGGTGGTTAGCGTCTGCAGTCGCATTGTTGGATCGACCTGATAGGACGGAGGCCTTGTTGAACAGATACGTAGATCTGCCCATACGTTTGGCTGTTGTTGATGAGCAGTATGCCTTATTTTTGGAAAGGACTGTTGAGGCCGAGGTGGAAATGCGACAAGAAGTCGATTTGGATGTGGACCAGTGTTATGATTTTGCGGACAGAATTACCCAGGTGGCTCGACCTTTGCAAGTGGCAAGAGAGAATGATCCGAGCCCGTCCCCGGTCACATCTAAGAGTATGCCCCCTCTATTTGCTAGATTGGCCCCCTTAGATTTAAGGCGTTTTGCTGGTCGTCTAGAGGACTGGGAGGGCTTTATGAATATTTTTGATAGTCTGGTACATGCCCGGGATGATTTGACCCAGGGCCAAAAGTTGGCTTATTTGTTATCCGTCTTGGAGGGGGAGGCCCTTGAATCGGTGCAACATTTGGCCCCCTCGGATGAAAACTACCCTATTGCTAGGGATTTGATTGCCCGTCGGTACCAGAACGTACGACGTCTGGCGGACAACCATGTTGCCGCCATTTTGAATTTACCCCGCGTTGCCAGCGTGATGCACTTGAGAGTGGCTTTGTTGAATCCGCTGTTGGTGGCATACAACGCATTAAAAAACTTAAAACTCCCAGTGGAGCAGTGGTCGTTTTTGTTACTGCACATTGTCCTGGGAAAGTTGCCGGACTCTGTTAAGGTCCGTTTTGAGCAGCAGTATGGTGGGGATAGTGCGACTTATCTGCCACCCTTCTCGGACCTCTTGACGTTCCTGGAAGGAGAAAGTAGACTGGCAGATAATTCCTCTCTGGCCGGTCCTATGGGACCCGAACGACCTGTGCCACAGAGTGGATCCCCCACCGGACCCCCCCGTAGGGGGCGTATGGCC
Source organism: Crambus lathoniellus (assembly GCA_949710035.1). NCBI lineage: Eukaryota > Metazoa > Arthropoda > Insecta > Lepidoptera > Crambidae > Crambus > Crambus lathoniellus. The sequence goes on along the minus strand of OX453299.1, from coordinate 11,547,358 downwards.
CCTCGCGCGCCCGGCCGCTATGCCGCCGTCCAGGAGACCGCCCGCTGCTTGTACTGTCGGGAACCGGGTCACAGCACGACCCGTTGTGATAAGTTCCTCGACCAGCGCGTCCAAGGCCGTCGAGCGATCGCGCGACAACGGACATGGTGCTACTCGTGCTTGGGCCTGCACATGCAGCGCGAATGTACCCAAGCGCACCCATGCCGCTTTTGTAAGGGCAACCACCATCCCCTCCTCTGCATGAACAGCCCAGAGGGCGGCGGAGCGCCGCAGCGCGTCGCTGCAGGATCACCTCGTATGGGTGGGGGGCTCGGACCCCCCGCGGTGTTTGAATCCCGCAGCAGTTCTAGTGGCCACCAGAGTGGCCCCAGACGCTCTCCGCCACGTTTGGAGCCTCAAACGGGCGGGGGTCCCAGGGACCCCCCAATGGGAAACCGATCCCCAAGGATAGGGATGAGTTATGCGAGCGTTGCCGGAGGTCGTAGAGGCCCCCCGCGACGTTTTGAGCCTCGCACGGGCGGGGGTCCCAGGGACCCCCCAATGGGAAACCGATCCCCAAGGATGGGGATGAGTAATGCGAGCGTTGCCGGAGGTCGTAGAGGCCCCCCGCGACGTTTTGAGCCTCGCACGGGCGGGGGTCCCACGGACCCCCCCATGGGAAATCGGTCCCCAACTAGGGGGTTCGATTTTGCGAGCGATGCGGGAGGTCGTAGAAGCCCCCCGCGACGTTTTGAGCCTCGCACGGGCGGGGGTCCCCGGGACCCCCCCTCTGAAAATCGGTCACCGTGCCCCCGCGACTATGGGGCGACGTACACGGTGGATGATAGGCACCGATTCTCGCCGCCGCTCGCCGAATACCCGCGTTTGGAGCGGCGCCCGCCCCGTCTTCAAGGGGCCGGGAGATATAACCCGCCTGATGCCGGGCGAATTGGACGTAGGCAGTATGTGGGAGATTGGGACCCACTGGATCGCTATGAGCGACCCCCTTACCATGGGGGGACGTCTGGGGACCCCACATACTAGCAATCAACGTGTTTACGGTCGATTGTAGCCACCCCTCCAGAGACCGTTTTGTTGCCCACGGCCTCTGTGCTTGTCAGGGGATTGAATGGCGACCTTGTGGAAGTTCGCGCCTTGTTGGATTCCGGTGCTCAGGGGTGTGTTGTGTCATCTTGGTTAGTTAGGCGGTTGGGCCTCAAGGTGCACCCCCACACGGAAGGCGTGAGAGGTGTTGGCGATGTGAAAGTCCCCGGGTTGTTAGGGCATGTTGACTTCACATTTACATCACGTAATAAGTCCACGCCAGGCATTAAGACCTCGGCGATTGTGTTGGACACAGTTGTTGGCCGTCAACCTTCAGTTGACTTGGGACCGAGTATGTTGTCTTTGGTGTCTGATTCCCCACTCGCCGATCCAAATTTCTTCCGCCCAGGCCCGATTGATGCTCTCCTTGGAGCCGATGTCCTGGGGCGAGTTTTGTTGACGGGGAAGCGAGTTTTGCAGCCAGATGGCTTGGTAGCTCTGCA